>VBSM01003144.1:894848-921046 GCA_008086735.1 Cheirogaleus medius
CCTAAATCCAATGACTGGTGCCCCTATAAGAGAAAGGAGTGGGGACTTAACCCACGGATGAGGGGGAGAAGGCCGCAGGAGGACAGAGGCAGAGAGGGAAGATGCGTCCACAAGCCAAGGACAGGGGTGCCTGCCAGAGCTGGGGGGCATGAACAGGGGCTCCCGCAGTGCCCAGAAGGAGCCAGCCCGGCCCACAGCCTGATCTTGGACTCCAGCCTCCAGAACTGCGAGACCGTATGTTTCTGCTGTGCTCGGCCACCGAGTCCGTGGTAAGGTGCCACGGTCGCCCTCGGAAGCCGCCACACGGTCCATTTGAGAAGTGAAGTCTGACCAGAACCTGCTGGCACTGCCACAGATGGAGGACACACTTCTGGGCAGTGGGCGTGACCTTTGACCAGCCACTCCATTTCTGGAGAGTCTAAGGAAGTGAGCGGCAGGTTTGCAATGCACCGAACAAGGCGTCCCTGCACTGTTTGCATTTAGCACCAGAACAGTGGAGGGCACACGGCCTCCCTCCCCACCTGCACAGGCAACGGCCTGACACCCCTGGTCATGCCAGGCCCTGAATCCTTCCAGAACCCTCTCCTCGCAGAGTCTCTGTCGGCCTTGGGCCAGCCGCAGCTGCCGAGGTAGGTGACCCCCAGGTGCGCTGTGTCTGCTCAGGGGGAGCGCAGGGCCCACCTGCACCCCACTCTGCCCAGGGCCACCCAGTCAGCACCTGCTCACCCCGTGTCCCTCCAGTTTAGTGTTTGCCTCACAATGTTTTATTTTAATAAAGTAATATTAGTAAGGGCTGCAGCAAAGTAATTCCGGCTGGGCGGGGTGGACACCATCGATGCTCCCAGCTTCTGCCGGGGCCCCGTGGCCTCGTGGCCCGGGAGGCAGAGCTGAGCTGGTCTGAGCCCCACCCCTCAGCACAAGGTGGAGCTGAAAGACACCAGCAGCGGCCCGCCGCCGCTCCTGAGCCCGGCTCTGTTGAAATGTGTACGTATCAAAAAAGTTAAAATAACCGTCCATTTAGAAGAATTGTCTCTGGATTTGCCAGGTTAATTATGATAGTATGGTCTACAGAAAAGAGATAATTAAATATATCAAGATTTTCAATTTATCCACAATAAAACACAATTTTAAAAAAGATTTCAGGCAATTTGCTGAAAAACTAAATATAACATCACATTTTGGAAAAAAAACATATTTTTCAGAAAAATACCAGTGACAACCAACAAAGCCATAGTCCGGAAGGAATACTCTGTCATCAAAGTGCAAGGTGACTTCTGACAAAGTCAGAACAAAGAGACACGGTGCTCTCGGAGGGACCTGACACTAAGCTCTGTGTTTAGGCAGAAGTCCCAGCAGGGGACACCGTCTGGGAACATCTGTCCTCAGAACCGGCACAGACAGGGAGCAGCCCCATGCCACGTCCTTCGGTGCTCCCCCTCCGAGTGGCAGCCAGAAGCCCCCCACCCCCACTTTGGAAATCCTCAGGGCAGGGGACATGTCCTCATTCAACCAAACCTTCCTGAGGACACCTGACATCCATAGAGGGATTTTCAAAGCGATCCCAATGTGCCGCCCCCAGGACCTCGCATTGCTCCACGGCCCCCGTCAGCTCCTCCCACGAGGCCCTTGCTGGGGCGGGCTGGCCCTGCCGCGGCATCTCCATGGGTTGTGGCCAGCCAGGCCCTGACGGGTGCAGGGCTCCCGCCAGGTAAAAAGGCCAGACCCTTGACCTTGGTCCCACCCTGGGTCTGGCACACCCCCTCCAGCCAGGCCCTCAACAGTCAGTCCTCCCCTGAGTCGGGCTGCCCTGGGGTCCTCATGCACCCATCCCAGGTGTGGCACCACGGCATGTCCTCCTCGGGTCTCTGGTGTCTCTTCCCCAGAGCTTCGAGCAGGTTCCTGGGTGGGGTCAGAAGTCCTCCCTTAGAACTGTGGGTCAGAGCCCGCTGCCTCTGCCTGGCTCTGGACGCCATGGGGAGCGAGGGTCAGGGGCTCAAGTGTACCCCAAATAGACGCCTGCTCAGCCTCATCCCCACTCGTGAGATGGGACCCCACCCAGCCCCGGCAGCGGGAGGCTGGGCTCGGGGAGCTCTTGCGGGGAGTCTCCGGCAGGGACTGCCCTGCTGTCTGGGCCAGTGGGGTGCAGCTGCCAGGAGGAAAGGGGGTGAGAGGCACAGAGCAGGTGGGGGCCCAGCAGGGCCTAGGGGCTGCGAGGGCCGGCGTGGGGGGCCCGGCCCTCACCCCTGCAGAGTCGGCCTCGCTGGGCTCCCCTGCGTGTGTCCACGCCTGCGTGGGCACGGCCTCCCCGAGCACAAGGCTGTCTCCACAGACCCGCCGCCTCCACGGACGTGACTGGAGCATCGGAAGATGCAGGGGGACCAGGGGGAAGCGAATTTGCCGTCACGCTTGAGAGGGATGTGTGTCTGCGGCTGCGGCGTGTCCTCTCGCAGCGCTTCCTCCTCATGGCGGACCCACGGCTGGCAAGAAAGGTCTTTGTAAATTAAATGCCCTTCAACTTCTCTCCTCACGGCCTCCCCGTCCTTCTCGGGCAGGAGCGAGCGATCATAAATCTTTCCACCACTATCCCACCCTCCCTGCCGGCCACTTGCCACCCTCTCTGCGCCGTGTCCCCACTCGGCCCTGATGGAGGCGGGATCGTGATGCATCTGATTTTCGTTTCGCCAGTGATTTCCAGCACCGTGGTGTCGATGTTAAAGATCCCATCGTGGCCGCCCTCCCTGTGCCTCCCGTCCAGGTGCCCCAGCGGCCAGCTAGGGAGAACCACGCTTCTGAACGCGTCAAACAGGAAACGCAGGATGAGCTGGTTCCACAACCCACCCCCCTGCTCTGATGAAGTGAGGACAGTGACAGAATGTTTCATAGACTCCAGAGTAAAACAAGCGTAGACATCACTCCCACGTATCGGAGAGGCAAAGATTTCCAGGTGTGCCACCACCGGGAGGGGCGATGGAGACAGCCACGACGCAGGCCAGTGGAGCGAAGGAAATCCAGAGCTAACACGCACATTCCCGTGGGCCCAGCCGTCCCTTCCCTGGGAACCTGTCCCAGGCAGATCACTCGACAGCCGTGCAAAGGATAAATATTCAAATCACGGTGAAACAACCCAAACACCCGTGATTATGGAGTTGGTTATGTAAATGATGATACATTGATTATTCGATGGAATCCTAATGTGGCCATTAATAACGACGGTATAAGCTGACATCCACTCACACAGTGAAAACAGAAGACGACGCCTTATGCAACATCATCTTGTTTCTACAAACCCTGTGTATACATGTGTGTGTGTGTGTGCTCGCCCACACGGATGCCTCTTTGCTTAGAACGTGGATTCCACGGGATGGATGATGAAAAACAGGACCCTTTCTCATGAAAGGGTCAGAGACCCCTCATTTTACAACTGGGGGACCAGTATCCATGCAGTGACTCTCCTTGGAGGGCTCGTTAACTGCGTCAGGGTCCCTTCATTCACTCTGCTGGAACCCCGTCCGCTGTCCCCAGCCGACGGCTCAGCCCCACGTCACAGCGGGACATCCAGCCTCCCCAGCAGCCGTGTAAGGAGCGAGCGTCCAGTGCCCCAGGCCAGAACCACTGCTCCTGTATGTCACCGGCCTCGGTGGAAACCAGTCTCTCCACCCCTGACCTGTCAGACAGGGCCAGCCCAGAGAGCGGCCACCTTGGCAGATAATAAAAGGACATGGCAGCAAATGCTAGGACTAAAGGTCCAATCACTTGCTTACAAGTTTTGTTTCAACCTGAAGTTAAAGATCCACTTGCTTTCAGCCCAGGGAAGCTGGCGGGCTCTGTGTGCCCACCCACCAGCCCGCCGCCCTTCGTCACCTGGGTCTGCAGGGGACACACCAGACGTTGGCGGGAAAAGAGCAGCTTTATCTCCACCCCCCACGGGCAGGGGTGGTTAATCTGTGGACCCAGGATTGGGCTGGCCCGAGGGCGGAGTGGACACACCCCTGTGCTGGAGGGAAGCCTCGCCACACTGTCTGCAGAGCACTCCTCCTTTGCACACTGCACCTTAGGCATGCATTTCCTAAGTCATGTGCTGGGCTCTTACTGCATGCAAACCTATATGGGAGAGCAATTCCTCCCGCACTATCCAGGAGGACTCATCAGTCTCCACGTCCCAGAGTATCAGACAGAGGCATGGAGAAGTTAGGTGCGGTCGGTGGGAGGCGGAGAGGACAGGGGTGTGACCAAGTGGGCTGGCTCAGTGCCGCCACTGAGCGCAGGCCCCGCCCACAGCTGGAAGCTGGGAAGGCGGCACCATGGCCTCAAGCCCTGGGGAAATCATCAAATGTTATGTTCGATGCCAATAAAGGCATTGTTCACACGCTGTCTGCTGCACAAATGGCCTTTGGCCAGCGAATGATTTGAGCCCAAAGATGGCTTAGGGAACAGGAAGTCGGTGTTTAACTGGGAGGGAGTTTGTTTGCGAGGGCAAAAGGTTCTAGAGATGAACGATGGTGACGGCTGCACAACATTATGAACATGCCTGATGCTGCTGAACTGTACACTTAAAACAGGCTAAGACGGTAAATTTTATGTATATTTTACCATAATAAAATAGAAAATAAAAAGGTGAGTTCTCTGAGTCCTGGATCCCAGGATTAGTGAAGTGAAATCAACTCCAGACTCAAGTGTCCATAAAATGCCGCAGGACACCACCTAGCCAAGAAATATTTGAATATCCAAGATTGATCAGGCAGAACAAATGCATCTGCTTTTGAAATTTATAACAAACAAACCAATATACACGTCTCCCTAAAACTAAAGGGGAACGGAGCATAAAGGTCGCATTCCTACAAAATCTACAAGATTCACTTTCATCGACTATTGTTCATGACGTTGACTGGCGCGTGCCCCCGACACGAGTGTGGGTTCCACAATCCCGGCAGAATGCAAAGCTCCACGGTGATGTATTTCGCTGAATTTAACACAATTGAGAAGTAAACATTTGTGTATGACATCATCAGCTCGCACATTTCATCTCTTCGACAATCACTTCTCTATTGCACCTTGAGAACCACAGCAGCAGAGGGAAAGGGAGAGACGTGCTCTGACGGCACATGGGACGACACCGGAGAGCAGAACAGCTGGACAGCCACAAACGGCCAGCTCTGCCCGACAGAAACCGCCCTGCAGTGGAACCCCCTCCTCTGACGGGACCGTAAAGGGGCCATGAAAAGGGGCAGTTTCAGTAGAAAAAGCAAAAGGCCAACCAGAAAATAAAACAAAATGCTCAGTGATTAGCTGGGATTTAAGAGAGGATTAACGAAAACTACTATTGGTGTAGCAATGAAAAGGTCACGATTTTAATTTGAAAGGCACAAATGTCAAATTAATTTTGGAAATAAAATTCGGTAGTTTTTGCAGGAGACTTGCTCGCCTGGCGTAAATTGGTGGATGTGGCCGAGCCAGACTAAAGATGCGCCCCTCGGGCTCCTGCCATCTCCACGAGAGGGGCGTGGTCTCAGTGGCCCCCAAACCCACAACGATGACAGACAGGTGGGGCAGCCCCGAGCCCAAGCGGCAGCGTGCAGCCACCCCTAACGAGAGCCTCCACACCCAGCGGCCTGCAGCCTGGGTCCACGCCAGCCCCGAGCCCGTCTGCAGACCACCTCCCGCAGGTGTCAGAACGAGAGAGATGCCAGGTGTTGGTGGGAGGCGGTTTGTCTCGGCATTCTTGTGATAACAGTTGGCAGAGGCACGGGGGTGAGGGGCTAGATGGTGTCCCTGAGATTCCTACTTAGAAGCCTGAAACGTCCAGAGCCCCAGGGTAGGACCGTATTTGGAGACGGGGCCTTTAAAGACGCGATTACGTTAAAACGAGGCTGTGAGGGTGACCCCTAATCTGCTCTTATGAAAAGAGAAAATCTGGACACACGCAGAGACACCAGGTTTGCACGTGCACACACAGACACACACGCACACATACAGACACACGCACACATACACACAGACACCGTGTGAGGACGCAGCAGGGGGCAGGCCGCCATCTACAAGCCCTAGAAAGCGGCATCAGGAGACACCAGCCCCGCCCACACCGTGAACTCGGGTTTCCAGCCTCCAGAGCTATAAGAAAAAAGCCAGCCTTCTGGCCTTTCCCGTCAGCCCCAGGAAACGAACACAATGGACCAGTGTCACCCTCTGTGCTTTGTAACTTCCGGAGCTTCCAAGCTTCTCTAAGACCCTCCCGTTTCTACTCACGGCCTCCGAGGGAGGGACAACTCGCAGAAGCTCACACCTCCTTTGTCACCTTGGGCAGGACTCACGCGCCTTATGAATCCGGGTGACCCCCTAGCTTGGGGAATGATGCTGCTCTCACGCGTAAGGCTTCAGACAGGCGCTCTGGCTGGGCAGGACGTCCAGCCCTCCAAGCCGCGCCCTGCACACAGCCCAGGAGTGTAGCCGGGGAGACCCTCGGCTGGCCGTGCTGTTGGGGTGGGCATCCTCAAGCAAAGGGAACTCCCATCAGCCTGGACGGAGCATAAAGGGCTCCCCCTCGGATCGCTGGCAGAGCTGCGGAAAGTGCTAGAAGAACCGGCCTGTGCCTGCCTGTGTCCAGCCGTGCCTGCAGGAAGACCCTCCTCTGGAAATCTCACAGAACGAACCAGGCAGCAGTGCAGGGTGTTTTTCGGGGCCCACCCCAGCAAGGGCCTCTGCGAGTGGGCGTTGCGCCCCTTTGTAGCCCGCCTTGGGCAGCAAAGGGAAGCAGAGAGCCAGTGTGGCAAAGCCACTGTCCCTGCCCCCGGCCCCGTGGCAGGTCATCTCGACAGCCCTCTGGTGCCCGGCAGCATGTGAGGGGCTCGTCCTTCAGCCTGAGGGTGCCGGAGTCAGGAGAGGCGCGTCTGTCGGGAGGCTGACAGTCAGAGCCGGTGGCCTCGCAGATGGAGTGCAAATCACTGAGCCGGGGCCATTCCAACGTGCCAGCTCATTCCGAACGGGCAGCGGTGCCATCATCCGCTAATCGGGGTTGCTTTAAGCACGATCGTTTCCCATAAGCTCTGCTGATGGCCTTCCCATTATTGCTTTTCAGAGGAAAGATTTAGGATAGCAGAAAATACTATGAAAAAAAAGGATATTAGCCTTAGATTGACCATAACAAAATTATTATAAGAACCGAGCTATCTGGTTTATACTGTATCATTAACTACACATCCTCCCAATGTGCTACTCAGTGGACCAGCAAAGCAAGGTTTGCTGTAGATTTCAATCTTGGCGAGCAATAAACTCAGTGTTTTGCATAAATAGATTGCACAAACCCCGTTTATTGTGATTTCCACGTAGACAGGGTGGGAAGGAGTGCAGGCAGAGGAGTCCTTCTTCCCAGGGAGGTTAGAGCCACAGAGACAGAGGTAAATCCTGTCAGTTTAAGGCAGTGCAGGCAGGGCCAGGTGAGCAAAAGGAGGCACAGTGGAATTTTGCAGCGTAAAGGGCGGTGCCCCCTTTGTGTTTCCATTGCATGTTGGGATTCCCTATCCTACTTTTCAATCCACCCCAGAGAGCTCTGAGGTTGCAAGTGTGAGAGGTCTCTGAGGTTGCAAGTGTGAGAGGTCTCTGAGGTTGCAAGTGTGAGAGGTCTCTGAGGTTGCAAGTGTGAGAGATCTCTGAGGTTGCAAGTGTGAGAGGTCTCTGAGGTTGCAAGTGTGAGAGGTCTCTGAGGTTGCAAGTGCAGAATCCTAACCAACAACGTTTCGTGGAGCACCCGGCACCGCTCTAGCCAGTGTGGAGGTGTCCAACCCAGGTGCCGCACAGAGAGGAGCCGGGACTGAGCCTCCCTCCCTCGGGCTGGCCAACCCCTTCATCCCCGGTGGTCCCAGAGGTCACACCTGGGCCAGGGGCATCTGTCGGTATCTCCCAGCACCTGCGGGCACGGTTGCCAAGCACACTGCTGCCGCTATTCACGCAGTAAGAGGACGGGCTTCCTGCAGTTGCTGTGACAAATTACCACTAACTTGGAACGGACAACACAGACTGATCCCCTTGCAGTTCTTGAGATTGGAGGCTCCAGGGGAGAATCCGTGGCCTCTTCGAGCATCTGGAGGCCGCCGGCATTCCCTGACTCTCTGCCCCTTTCCGACCTCCGACCTCTGCCTGTCGCCAGACGCGGACCCTCCTGCCTGCCTCTGACGAGGGCCCTCCTGACTCCACTGGACCCACCCAGATAATCCGGGATGACCTCCCCACCTCGAGGTCCTTAATTTAATCACGTCCGCAAAGTTCGTTTTGCCACATAAGGTGACACACGCACAGGGTTGGGGATGAGGACATGAACATCTTTAGGAGGCATTATTGTGTCTCTTACAGGAAATTCTGGTTTCCTCTGTAATTCTGCAACACAAGATGGTTTATGTGTGTTTATTGGAGCACAACCTTTTATTCAAAGTGTATCGGCCGTGAGCACAAAAGCCTGTCGAGGGGGAACAGGGGGTGGGATGAGGCAGACAAAATATGGAAAATGTCCTCCCCCAAGGCCGCCCCAGTGCTGGGATGCTTGGGGGCTGGAGGCACAGAGAGGTGGCGCAGGCAGGAGGAGAAAGCCTGGCCCGCCCCTCGGTTCTCACCTGGAAACCCCATGCGTATTTACCAGGGTGTGCGCCACGAGCTCCTCAGCTTTCTGAAAACTTAGTTTCATTTTAGAACCACAAGCATGCTGCCCTTCTAGGCCTGAAATCATCACGCACATTTTTCTAACAGCCACCTGTCATCACTCTGTGCTGCAGGTTCCTCTGAAATTAAAACAGCCCTCCTCGACCTGACACCTCTTCTCGGTGGTCTCCTGGCTTTCTGCTGACCGCTCCTGGAGTGGGAGGGGGGGCGGTGTCCCAGGATCAGCCCCGCTTTCAGGACAGTCCCACCCTGGGGACTTTGGGGACCGCAAAGGTGAGCAGGAGTTCCACCTGCAGTGAGACACAGTAGGCCCCTCAGGAGAACAACACAGAGATCTTGGAGACGGGTGCTCTGACACAGGGGCACCATGTTAAGATTCTCGGGCAAAGAGACTGAACAAGCGCCTCCTCCCTACCTGGCGGGAAGTACCACAGTGCAAGAGTATTAAAAGGGCTCTGTTGGTTGCAAGAAACAGAAAATCCAACTCCAACTGGCTTAAGCAAAAGAAAATGTGCTGCATCACACACCAAATAACTCAGGAGTCAACAGGCTTCAGGCACAGCTGGACCCAGGAGCTCAGACAATGTCATCAGGAACTGTTTTATTCCCCATCTCAGCCCAGGGCCCACCTGCACTTGTGCAACCCCGAGAGTGATACCTCCTTAAATTTTCATCCCAGGTGCCTCACTGGCCTCACTGCAGTCTGGCCCTGCTGTTACGTCCATTCCTAGGCAGGCTTTTCTCCTCTCGGTGACAGAATGGCTGCAGTGCTCCAGCTCTCTGTACTTACAGATTGGTGTCCCCTTCCCTGATAGTTCAAACAGCGTCAGAAGTTAGTCTCCTTGGCCGATTGTCACACGCCACCCTGGGTGTCTTGGAGCCCACCTACAAGGAAAGATCAGGGGCTTAGTGTTGGTAAAGAGTCATTCTCCCAAAGAGAATTTGTGAACTGGATTCAGGGCAGCAAAAGCCACAAATGTCCTCCTTGGCCAGGAACTCACCATAGGGCAAAGGTGACATTCGATTGCTCACAGAGGAGAGGTGGACCTTAGACTGTGGACGCTGGCCTCTTTCTGACCCAAACTGCAGAGAGTGATTAGTTCCTTGTTCTTAAAAAGTTCATCACTCTTGAATTCCACCTTCCACGAAGCCTTGGGGCATCCTCACAACTCCGCCAAGCCCTTCGCAAATGCGAGAGCCGGGTGGCCTTTGCTCCGGTTCCTCAGGCCTTGTCCCCATTTCCATCTGAGACCCCATCGAAAGTGGCTTTACTGTCCATGAGAGGTAGAATGGCCACTCACGTAACGTCTAAGCAGTCTCAGGCTCTCCCTAGTCTTCTCTCCTCCCGACACGGCAGCGGAATAGCCCGGACGCTTCTCCGACGGCAGTGCCGGCTGTGTCCAGCATTGGCTTTCAGACGGCCCAGCTCCGCCCACCGCCCCGTCCCAGAGCTGCCTCCGCGGGTTCAGGCACCTGTCGCGGCAACAGCCCCACTCCCAGCACAGTTTCCTGTGTCGGCCTGTTTCATGTTGCGGCAGAAGAACCCCCACTGGGTAATTTATATGGAAAGGAAATTTATTCAGCTCGTGGCGCCAGAGGCCGGGAAGTACCAGGGCAGGTGCCAGCGTGTGGCGAGGCCTCCGTGCTGGGCCGTCCCCCGGCGTAAGGCAAGGGCTGAACTCGCTTTTATAACAACCCACACTTGGAGAACAAACTTACTCCCTCAGTAACACATCAATCCATGCACGAGGGCAGAGCCCGCCTGAGTTAATCACCTCTTACATGCCCCGCCTCTCAGCACTGCTGCAGCGAAGACTGAGTTCCCAACACGTGAGCTGTGGGGACCCATCCGAACCGCAGCACACACGATATCCACAGAAAACCTGCGTGGTGTTTTGTACTGTTTGTTAAAATGGACATGTAAGATTTAGAACACGGCTGGGCCCGCACATTACACATGGTACACATGTGTGGGCATCTCTCTATCCTGTGCTGGTGGTGGGAGATTATCCTGTGTCTACCACGGCCAAACAGTTCCCCAAACGGAGGTGACAACTCACACTCACTTTGCTCTTAACTCCACGCGCTTCGTCCCTAGAGCTGCAGCCCTGACTCCCGTGACCGGCCTTACACGGTGAGGCGTTTTCGGGAATTTGGAACGTGCCTCAGACGCAGACAAGTGAGGCCCTGGTCGGCTGACTTCCGCACACTGAGGGAGTATACACTACCGCAGCGTGTCCCTGACAACAAGGGTCTTAGTTACACACGTGTGTCTGTGAGAGCAGAAACCACACGCGGCCTCAAACTACCCGCCTTTTTCTCAGCTAGCCGGGGACGACAGCGTGGGGCTGACCAGCTTTCCGTCCCAGCGCATTGACCCTCATTTTGCTTTTCAGTTTCTGGGCGTCTGTGTAGTTCACACCCACCAGAGGGCATGAAAGAAATCATCCCTGGTGGGCGCAGACCCTCCAGGCCTGACGGGAGGGACAGCCTCAGAGATCTCCCACACGCTTTGGGCCTCGTCCGGCAGTCTGCCCCCGTTAGCGCCTGGTCCCTTTCATCCACGCGACCCCTCCAGCAGCCTGCACCTGTGCCCTCAGCCGGGCTCTTGGATTCCTCTCTTGAAAACGATTTTCCTTCTCTAACACGCGGCCAGGCAGTGGATTTTCCAAATTGTCACACTCTGCTTCCCTTTTAACCACAAGTTCGACCCTTAGGGCACTCATTTCCTGCACATCTGGCAGGAGGCTGTTAGGAGCGGCCATGCACACTAACTGCTCACGGATTTCTTCCGCCAGGTACCCCAGGTCATCGCTCTCAAGGCCGGCCTTCCACACAGCGCTGGGCACAGACATGGCGGGTTCCTCGTCTCATCCGAGACCTCGGCGGCCTTCCGTGTCCAGATGTCAAGCAGCATTTTGTCACAACTTAACCAATCTCCAGGAAACTCCGACTTTCCCTCATCTTCCCATCTCCTTCTGAGCCCCCCAGACTCCCCGAGCCTCTGCCTGCTCCCTGCTTCCACGTCCTCAGGTGTCTTCATAGCAGTGGCCACTCCTCGGTGCCAACTCTGTCCCAGGCCATTTGTGTGGCTATGAAAGAACACACCTGAGGCAGCATAATGTGTAAAGAAAAGAGAAATACGTGGCTCACGGTCCTGCAGGCTGTACGAGAAGCACGGGGAGCCTCCGCTCGCCCAGGCGAGGGAAGGGGAGCCGCATGCAGGGAGCACGCGGGAGAGGATGCAGGCGGTGGGCGGTCGGGGGGAGAAGCCAGGTGCTTCTTAACAGTTGGCTCTGGCTGGTGCTAACAGAGCAGGAGCTCACCACGATGGGGGTGTCAGCTCTGGCCTCCCCTCTCCTGCTCCTCCACCTGCACATCTTACCCCCAGCGCTTCCTCCTGGCTGCAGAGGAAGACCCTCGGTGACGGTGGAGGGCCCTCGGCCCACACGGGGAGCACTGCTGATGCGACACATCCCACCAGCTCCTCTACAGGGGGAAGGGACAGACCAGGGCCACCTGCTGCCCCAGCCTCACCTTCCTCAGGAGCTGCTACCTGCTGCTGTCCAGAGCACAAGCTCCCTGGCCAGCCCCTACAGACTCAGGGGCAGAAAGGAGCCTGGTCCACACCTCCCGGCTTCCCCGAGGCCTCAGAGAAGCAGACCTGGATCCAGTCATTTGCTGCCTCACGACGTCTCACTGCTCTGCCCCTTTGTGCACACCAGCCACCAGCCCCAGACTTCTGCACTGGCCATTCCCTCCCCTCGGACGTCTGTCACCCCAAACCCCCAAGGCGCTGTGGTGCGGAGGGTCATGGATTGTTAGCGCTCAGGAATTTCAGCTGGTTGTGATGGTGCACACCTATAGTCCCAGCTACTGGGGAGGCTGAGGCATGAGGATCCCTTGAGCCCAAGAGTTCAAGGCTGCAGTGAGCTAGATAGTGCCACTGCACTCCAGGCTGGGTGACAGAGTAGACACCATCTTTTAAAAAAAGACCAATATTCAGAAATCTCGCTTCCTAGACATCAGCCCCGAGGCAAATATTTGCACCAGAGAAACCTGCAAACACTACAGTCTGGCCCGTATCTGGAGGATCAGGCTCCAGCGGCAGCTCTGCAGGTCCACCCCTCTGTGCCCGGCAATGGTCGCCTTCTGTCTGTTCTCTTGCTTGGTGCCTGGGACCCCCCAGGGACAAACACTGGCTGCTCTGGTCCCCAATGTGGTGGTCCCAGACACACCCATGGATATTGATGGAAGACTCAACCTTGGTCTCACCTGGGGTCCTCCTGACTACAGAGCAGACACAGGAGGGCAGCAGGACCCCAATGCTGACCTTAGCACCACCAGAGCTGGAACTGCTTGTGGCAGTCCAGAGGAAGGAGGCCTGGGGATGGCCCTGCGGTTTGGGCCTGGTGCTGCCAGGGAGGACGTAGAGGTGGGAGAAGTGGCTTCGAGGAACTCACATGGGATTCCTAGAGCGTCTTGTGCTGGCCCATCTGGAAACACACAGGCATGAGGAGCTGTGGGCTGAGACCCGACCTCTGCGGCCTGGCCCAGGCAGGGGATCTCAGGCAGGCCTCATTTGTACTTCTGCACACAAGAAATGAACTGTGAAAAAATGGAATTAAAGAAATAATTCTAGTTACAATAGAACCAAAAGCAAAACACTCACGAATAACTTTAACAACAGAAGTATAACCTTGGAACCGTGGAAACTACAATGCGTAGCCAGTGCTGGAAACACCCAGGTATCACCCCGGAGCCCCCTCCCCTCGGCTCTGGGGCCTCTCCCTCGATGCGGAGGGTGAGGGACGGATTGCATTATTGGCCTTTGTATTATTAGAGGTGGGCTCCGGGTGAGGTCTACACAACCAATGCGTATTACTGTCTCCATTTTTATGGACAGAAGACTGAAGCCCACAAAGGGAGGGGATGGCCACCCCTGTCCTACAAGGTCCAATATCTGTCACTGATTCCCCTGACCCAGCCCCCGCCAATCATTCTGTATCTAAAGGGTCCCCAGAAATCATCCAGTAAGTGTTTCAGAGACAGGACTGGGCTCCGGGGGTCTAAGAAAGGAAGGTTAGACATTCCACAGTCTGAGGCAACGGGGTTCTGGGAAAGTCAAGACTGAATTCCCCGAGATCTGCAGAATAGAGTCACTGAGGGGCAACTGTAGGATCAGAGAGAAAGATATAGGATTTAAACAAGGCAGGAAAAACGTTAGGAGAAGACAAAACCAGGGACAGGTTTGGGCGAGAGTCAAACCTCTCACACACCCCCACCCAGCTACCCCAAAACCTTATCTCCCTTTCACCCTGCCGCCTTTCCACCACTCAAGCCATCAGCCCCGATCAATCCGGCCGCGTTTCCCTGTTTAAAGAGGAATCTCGTCGGTAGCCGGAGCTCTGAGAAAGCGCTGTGCAGAACGCCCCGCTGGCATGTGGCAAAAACCAGGATGGAAGGGCAAAGTTCAGGTCCGTGTCACAAAAATCAACATATAATACAAAGATGTGATTGACAGAAGGATGGATGGGTGGAACTTGGGAGTTTCTGGGCAAATAACGACGAGATGCGGGGGGGTGTGAATTGGCACGAGGACTACCTGGGCGTACCTGCCCGAGGACGCCGGTGCTTCGGTCAAGCAGGTACACGAGCGCTTTCTCCTCCAGCCGTGCACTGGAACCCACTGGAGACTCGCGAGTTAGTCAGGGGAGAATAAACATCCTTTAACGGGAGAGACTTCCCGTTTTAATTTCTCATTAATTTGTTAGCAGACTTGAAATAAACATACTCCACACGCTTTAGAATGTCTACGCACAAGTACCTGCTCCAGAACGCCAACACCTGCACCAGATGTTTTAAAACAAGGTGACTTGTCATCGACCGACTGGCCCACGTCCGAGCTCCCCACGGTCCCCACAGCGTTCCCGGCGGTCAGACCCGGCTTTAACGGAACCGGACGCCCCGCCGGCCTCGCGCGGATGGAGAGCGGCCCAGAGCTCGCGGGTGCTGGTCTCCTTGGTAACCCGACCGCCGCTGGATCCGGCGGGGGCCGCACAGCCTTCTGGGAAGTGTGGTCTCCCCTCCGAGGCGCGCGCGGCCCAGGGCCAGGGGCGGGGCTTCCGGGTTCCCTCTGCGCACGCGCAGCCCCGCCCACGCCTGCCGTCTTCCGCCCTGAGTTCCGGTTCTGCGGTGCTGGCGCCGCTGTCCGCGGGTGTGGGGCTGGTGCCCGGTGAACGAGGGGTCCGGGGGTCGGGGCCCGGCTGTCCCCCGACTCGGTGGGAGCAGAGACGAGACGGCTCTTAGGCGGGCCGCGACTCGGGCCGCGCCGGCCGCAGTCGGAAGACGCTGGCTGCCCGGTGGGCCGGGGTGGGCTTCCGGAAAGGCTCGTTCCAGAAGCTCCGCCGGCGGACGGTGGATTCCGAGGTGATGCGGGCGGAGCGGTGTCCCGGCAGCGTGAGCAGAGTGAGGAACCTGCGGCCCTCTGATTTCCAGATAGTTCTTTTTTAACCACCAAAGGAGGCAAGAAAGCTTCATCTTTCTCTGCTGCACCCATTCAGTCAGAAGGCCACACTTCATGTTTCAAACCAAGGTACTACCTGTGGTCTCTAGTAACTTTTTCCATTTCCAGTTCTCTGCTGTGTAACAAACTACCCTAAAACTTACTAGCGTAACCCAAGAATTTGTACTTTTGTTGTTGTTCTTCTTCTTATGTCAGAATTTTGTGGGTCAGGAAACTGAACGAGGCAGTGTGGGTTGGCTGCTGCTTGATGTCTCTGATCTGCTTCGTGATGTCTGATGTCAGCTAGAGGGACACTTGTGTCCGGGGACACTGAACAGGCATCCAGCCCTGTCCTTGTGGCCAGCATGGACATCCTCCTAGTCTGGTTAGTCTCATGGCGGTCAGGTTTGTCTGACTTCTCCGGGAGCAGGTGTCCAGGGGCCCAGGCAGAAGCTGTGAGATCTCATGATCTCCCCTCAGAGTTCCCAGAGCATCTCTTCTGCCACATTCTCTCAGTCAAGCTCATCACCGAGAGCAGCCCCAACTCAACTGGGCTGAAAGCCCAGCCAGATCAGGTCCTGGTGGCCGGTCATCTGCCCGTCCACTCACAGCACGCAGCGAGGAGACCCGCACGAATATGGTGGGTGCTCCCCTTCGGATGGGTGGTGGGTTGCAGGAGGCACCCCGCAGGCACTGGTGGAAGCAGTAACTTGTTCCCAGCGGGCACCTGCTCCAGTTCTTTGACGGGTTGCTTCTGTCTCTTGGCTATGAGCCTGGGTGTACAGATACCTCCTCCAGATCCTGCTGTGATTATTCTGGAGGCACATCAATCCGTCAGTGTGCTCAAGTCCTGAAGGCGGCCTCATGGAACCCACATGTACAGTCAGCCTTTGGTTTACACGGGTTTCACTTCCCACAATACTTAATTCTCAACCCACACTTGGTTGGGAAAAAAATCAACATATAAATGTTCATTTCAGTTCAAACCTGTGTTGTTCAAAGATCAACTGTATGTGTAAAAGTCAGATTGCTGGATCAAATGGCAATTGTATTTTTAATATTTTGGGGAACCCCTCTACTATTTTCCATAGCTGTATTACATTTTACAAAAATACACACAGTTCATTTGCACCAACAGCGTAGAGGGTTCCAGTGGTGAAAGACTGAACAACTTATTGTTGGGTTTGTTCATTTTTTCTATTTTCTATGTTTTGTTTGTCTCTAATCTCTTATTTTCTTCCCTTGTTTTTGGTTTCTCATTAGTTTGTTCTTTTTTTTTAGTTCCCTAAGATGTAAAGTTAGGTTATTGATTTGAGATCTTTCCTTTTTAATGTAAGCATCTACAGCTGTCAGTTTCCCCCTAGGCACCACTTTTGCTGCATCCCGTGAGTTTCGGAATGTTGTATTTTCATTTTCGTTTGTGTCCAGATATTTGTTGTCCCAGTAGAGTATAATTTTATTGTTTCCAATAAAAATGATTAATTAAACACATAATGAATTGTGGTTCAATTGTTATAATATTATAAACATCTTTACACTCCCAAGTTTAAACTCTAGAAAAAATTTCCAGAGATACTCACATGTATTTTGGTTTAGGAAAAATGGCCACCTCAGTGTATTCACACAGCAACCTAACTTGAAGATAAAGGCTAATAATAAAATTAACATATACTGAGAAACTTGCAAATATGTATTCATTGTTAATTCTTAATTATATAATTTGTTTAAAAACTGAGGTATTGGCATACAAAAGTACATATTTAATGTAGACATCTTGATGAATATGAAGATAAGTATTCACCCATGGAACCCTAACCACAAACAATGCCATAAATATAACCATCACCATCAACAGTTTCCTCCCTTCCCCCTTTTCATAAGGATAAGACCATTTATATACCAAATGATACTCCCTTTTACAAATTTTTAAATATACAGTACAGGACAGTCGTACTTGAGATATTGTGGGTTCAGTTCCAGGCAAAAGCAGTAAAGCGAATCACATGAATTTTTTATTTCCCAGTGAATGCAAAAGTGTGTTTACACTATGCTGCAGTCTACTAAGTGTGCACTAGCATTATGCCTATAATACCAGTGTACCATACATTAGTTAAAAAATAATGCTAAAAATGGGTAACAGTTGTCTGAGCCTTTAGTGAGCTGTAATCTCTTCCTGGGGGAGGGACTGTTCTCCACACTGATCAAGGTGGTGTTTGCTGAGGGTTAGGGTAGCTGTGGCAATATCTTAAAATAAGAAAGCAATGAAATTTACTGTATCGACTGGCTCTTTCACGAAAGATTTCTGTGTACCATGAGATGTTGTCTGATAGCATTTTACCCACAGTGGAACTCCTTTCAAAATTGGAGTCCCTCTCAAGCCCTGCTGCTGCTTCATCAGCTAAGTTTATGTAATATTCTAAATCCTTTGTTGTCATTTTGACAATGTTTGCAGTGTCTTTACCAGGAGTAGATTCCTTCTCAAGAAACCACTTTCTTTGCTCATCAGTAGCAAGCAACTCCTCATCTGTTCAAGTTTGATCATGAGATTTCAGCAGCTCGGTCACATCTTCAGGCTCTACCTCTAACTCTAGTTCTCTTGCTGTTTCCACCACATCTGCAGTTACTTCCTCCACCGAAGTCTCCTCAAAGTACTTCACAAGGGGAGGAATCAACTCCTTATCAACTCCTGTTCGTGTTGGTATTTCAGTCTCTTTCTATGAATCTCAAACACTCTTGGTGGTATCTATTGTACAAGGGTGAATCCTGTCCAGAGGGTTTTCAATTTACTTTGCCCAGAGCCATCAGAGGAATCACTCACTGTGGCAGCTATAGCTTTAGGAAAGTATTTCTTAAATAATAGGACTTGAACGTCAAAATAACTCCTTGATCCACAGGCTGCAGAATGCATGTTGTGTGAGCAGACATGAAAACAGCATTCATCTCCTTGTACTTCTCCGTCAGAGCTCTGGGGTGCCAGGTGCATTGTCAGTGAACAGTATTATTTTGAGAGGACTCTTGTGTTCTGAGCAGTAGGTCTCAACAGCAGGCTTAAAATATTCAGGAAACCGTGCTGTAAACAGAGGAGCTGTCAGCTAGGCTTTTTTGTTCCATTTATAGCTCACAGGCAGAGTAGAGTTAGCATAATTCTTAAGGGTTCTAGGATTTTCATAGTGGTCAATGACAAAGTCACCAGCCGCATGAGCTCCTAACAAGAGGATCGGCCTGTCCTGTGAAGCTTTAAAGCCAGGCATTAACTACATGGAAGCTTCTAGTAGAAGACTGTTTTGTTTCAACGGAAGTCTGTTGTTTAGTGTAGCCACTTTCATCAGTTATTTTCTGGACAATTTGCTACAGCTTCTAGATTATGACTTGCTGCTTCATCTTGCAGTTCTATGTTATAGAAATGGCTTTTTTCCTTAAACCTCATGAACCAAACTCTGCTAGCTTCAAACTTCTCTTCTGCAATTTCCTCACCTCTCCCAGCCTTCATAACATTAGGGAGAGTTAAACCCTTACTCTGGATTAAGCTTTGACTTAAGGTAGTATTGTGGCTGGTTTAATCTTCTATCTAGATGACTAACACTTTCTCCATATAAGCAAGAAGCTTGTTTTGACTTTTTTAAAAATTCATGCGTTCACTGAAGTAACCCTTTACATTTTATTGAAGAACTTTTCCTTTGCATTCACAACTTGGCAGTTCAGCATAAGAAGCCTCGCTTTTGGCCTGTCTCAGCTTTCGACATGCCTTCCTCACTAAGCTTAACCATTTCTGTCTTTTGATTTAAAGCGAGAGATATGCACCTTTCGCTTGACCACTTAGAGGCCATTGCAGGGTTATTAACTTGCCTAGTTTCAATATTGTTGTGCCACAGGACAGGGAATAAGGAGGCCCGAGGAGAGGAAGAGAGGCGGAAAAATGGCCAGTGGGTGGATAAGTTAGAACACACATATTAATCAATTAAGTTTGCCGTCTTATATGGTCAAGGTCCATGGTGCCCAAAAACTATTAAAATTATAACAGCAAAGAGTACTGATCACACATCACCATAACAAATACAATGAAAAAAAGTTTGAAAATGAGGCACAGAGACACAAAGTGAGCACATGGTGTTGGGAAAATGGCGACAAGGATACTTGCTAAATGCAAGGTTGCCACGAACCTTCAGTTTGTAGGAAAACATAATGTCTAGCAGCACAGTAAGACAAAGCACAGTAAAGAGAAGTAAGCTGGTATTTCAATACGCTCTGACAAGCTCTATTGTGCATTTAGACCATTGACATTCAAAATGACTATCGATATAGTGGGATTGATACCTGTTGTCTATCCGTTACCCTTACTCTTTCTTACTTTTGTCTCCATGCTTTCTACCTTTTGTGTTGCTAATCCAGCATTTTATATGATTATATTTTCTCTCCTTACTTAGCATGTGATTCTTTTTTATAGTTGAATTTTTTTTTACCTTCTTTACTAGTTTCACTAGAGTTTGCAGTATACATGTAAAATTCATCCATGTCCACTTTCAAAGAGCACGATACCACTTCGCAGGTAGTGCGACTACCTCCCAATAAAAATATCTTAACTTCTCCCTCCTACCCTCCTGTTCCTTGTATTGTTGTTGTCATTCATTTTACCTACATGTAAGCATGCACAATTTTATGTGTCTGTGCATAAAATCATCTGTAACTGTATACATTGTTACTATTAAGAATAAAAAATAAAAGTTATTTTACCTATTTATCCGTTTAATTCTCTTTTTTATGTAGATCCAAGTTTCAGGCCTACCTCATTTTTCTCTCTAAAGAATTTTAACATTTCTTGCAAGAGAGGGCTACTGACAACAGATTCTCTCAATTTTTGTTTGAGAAAGTCTTTCTCCTTCACATTTGAAGGATGCTTTCACAGGGTACAGAACTCCAGTTTGTTGGGGTTTTCTCTCAACACTTTGAAGATTTCTCTCCACTCTCTTCTTGCTTGGTTTCTGAGATGCTGGATGTACTTCTTAACCTTTGTTTCTCTATGAGTAAGGCGTTCCCCCGCCCCCAGCTTCCTTTAGACTTTTTTTTTAATCTCGCATTTTCTAGTTTCAAAATGATATGCTTAGGTGTAGATTTTTGGCAGTTATCCTGCTTGGTGTTCTCTGAGCCTCCTTGATTTTTGGTTTGGGTCTGACATTAATTTGTGGAAGTTCTTGGTCATTATTGTGTCAAATATCTTTTCTGTTTCTTTCTCCCTCTGTTCTCCTTTTGGTATTCCCATTACTCTGTTACACTTTTTTAGTTGTCCCATCATCCTTTGATATTAAGTTCTATTCTTTTTAGTCTTTGTTATCTTCGATGTTCAGTTTTTGAAATTTCTGTTCCTGTATCTTCAAGCTCAGAGATTTTTTTTCCTCAGCTGTGTCCTATCCACTAATAAACTAATGAAGACATTCTTTCCTCCCTTGGTAGTTTCTTCTAGTGAGTCTGTCCTGAAAGCCTGTCCCTGTACTTTCCTCTCTGTCCCTCCAGTATTGGGAGCACGGTTTGCCCCGGGGCCTCCCCTCTCCTGTGTATCCAAGAAGTGTTGTTGATTTTTCAGGCTCTTCAGCTTTTTATTATTAGGGTGGAGCAATGGCTTCCAAGCGGCTTACGTGCAGAAATGGAAACCTGGAATGTATTTATACAAGTAACTCCTCAATGTATATGTGGATAGTCAAAGGATTTTCCTCCATAGAACTATAAACACGAGAAATTATATTAGTAGATTACTTAATATTGAGCTATTTTTAATTTGTGGAATAAACTACGAAAATTCTTCCTCACTCTTCCCAGTCTATTTCTCTTCTTCTATATAAATGTCATTGTTCTGCAGATTCTGTACGTGTTCTTTTTTCCTTTTGATCTCTCAAGTTCAGTCACTCCGATGGCTTCAGGTACCATTGAAATTCTCGTGCTTTCCAGATCTTCAGCTTATATCTCTCCTAAACTCTGGAATCATAAATCCAAGAGCTAATTGGACATCCACACATTGGAACTTCACATATTTCCAAGTAAGATGTGTCCAGGTCTGTGTCACTTCTGGCCATCGTGTCCCTCCGTTTTCCACATTTCACTCTGCAGTGCTGGTCCCTACCTAGCTGTGCTTATGGGATGGCCTGGAAATAACACTCCCATTTTACCCTTTCACAGCAAATCAGTGCCAAATTCTGTTCCTGTTTTTCTTCCTTATTTTTGTTTCTTAAGATCACTTCCCTAATCTCTATTCTCACTCTGTGTTTCCTGATGTAGGCGGTCATCTGTCACCCTGTTTTCTCCCCCTCTGACTCTCCCCTAAGACCATCCCCATCGTCCTTAGGGATCACTATTAAAATACCCATCTGGCCATGTAACTTAACTTATTCTTACTGAACCTTATTATTTATACCTTGTGGTCTGGGGGTAGGGATGTTCACCCTAGAGTGGACAGAGCAATCCTTTTGCATGTAGGAAGGAAATTTTGGGATGCCTGTATACATTTTTTTTAATTTATAAATATGCTCAGTCTTCTGTACATAAGAATTGTACATCCAAGGATTCAACCAACCTCAGATTGAAAATCTTAAAAAAAGATGGTTGCCTTTGTACTGATCATATGCAGAATTTTTTCTTGATATATTTTCTAAAGAACACAGTATAACATCTATTTACATAGTATAGGATATATGCAAATATTTTACCATTTTATGTAAGAGACTTGAGCATGTGTGGATTTTGGTATATGTAGGGGATCCTGGAACCAACCCCCCATGGGTACTGAGGTACATCTGTAACTTACACATGATACATGCATAAAGTGTTTGGTTACAAGAATTACATCAGGTAAGTAAGTGCAGGTTTGCTCCATAATCCTTCAGCATTGCCTCTACCTCTCAGCACAGCCCAGGATCGTTCATCTAAACATGGCTGTGTGTAGTTGCACTAACATGGAGTGTGTTTTTTGTGCCCTTACAACTGCTCTTGTCGCCTCACAGTCATGAGAACACAAGGTTCACAAGCAAGAGCTAACCGTCTTCAGTTTTTCAGGGAAGTGCAACCTCATAAGAGAAATAGAACTACATTTTCTCCTGCTTTCTTACCCCAGTCTACATTGAACTTGTGTCTAAATTAGTTCATCTAACTCATTATTCCAAATATGTATTTATACTTATGTCTTCATACCAGATCATGAGCTCCTTGGAGGAGGAGAATTTTATTCATAATTTTACCAGTAGCAACAAGGATGGTTCTAGAGCTAAAGGTAAACCTTATAATGGTATTTTTAGTACTTAAGTTATTACAGCAGAAGGATATTTCTACTGTTTTTTTCTTTCTCCCAATTTATAGAGTACAAAGAAGCAGCATCTCACATGCGTTTATCTCATATGTGTCTTACATACAACACCACATATATAGAGAAGAGTGAATCCCAGATCCTGTTGTGGTATCCCAGGGCTCATAAGTTGAGGAGAAATGTGCCATTACAGGGCTTGGTATCCTTTGAGGATGTGGCTGTGGACTTCACCTGGGAGGAGTGGCGGGACCTGGATGATGCTCAGAGGACCTTATACAGGGACGTGATGCTGGAGACCTACAGCAACCTGGTGTCACTGGGTGAGCAAAACTTCTTTCTTCTTGATAGATACAGAAACCCTTTACAGGTTTTGTGCTATTTAGGTGTAAATTTCCAGCCCATGAAAAATGTGTCACCCTTCTCCATTGAAAGGTTCAAGTTGGCTCCTTCATTGCACAACTCCTGAACCCAATGTCTTGTTGTTCAAAGGACCTGACTTAGCAGTTTGACAAAGTCCTACGTTATTTCCTACTAGCAGGGCATTGCATTACCAAACCTGAGGTGATCTTCGAGTTGGAGCAACGAGAAGGACCATGGATGCTAGAAGGACCCACAGACCAGAGCCTCTCAGGTCAGTTAGCAAGTACCAGGCAGGGCTGCCAGGAGGAGTGAATTCCAGGAGATGCTGGCAGTGTTGACCTGTTTTCACCAATTTTTTACCCAGTCCTAGACATCAGGACAAGTGGTATGCATGCACCAAACACATGCATAGACTCCAAGGATTGCTCTCACTCACATATCCTGGCTTTTGTTTTGCTAAATATTTTCTTATATTAATATTTATCCAAAATCTAATGCCTACTTTCCTCTTTTTAAATGTTTTTCTTTGCTTTTATTTTGTAAATATTCTCCATTGCCCTCTTTTCCTCTATTCTCATGGACTTGTTTTTTTCCTCGGACATTTATTCTTACATCAATTTATTCTTTCAACACATCTTAATTGAGCAGATTTTAAGCATTGGTAATTTTATTATTATAACAATGATCAAAATAATGTTTCTTTTTTCATGGAGCTTCTGTTCTGATGAAAAATAAACAAGAAAATAATGTATGTTAAGTAGTTCTTTAAGAAGCAGGAGAAATACTTAACCAAAGTGAGAGAGAGTGAGTGTAAGGGAATGTGATAATTTAGGAAGGATGGTCAGAGGAGGCATTTTTAGCTTGATTATTAAGTGTTAACTTTGTTGTAGATTCAGTTCCAGTTAACTCTTTTCCAATTTTAGCATATAATCGGTAAGTATAAAATATAGGTTCAAGAGTGGACATCACTATTGGAGACACAAATTTGGAAATCAGTAGCTTAAAGCTGGTACTCAACATCATACTCATAAAGGTGTTCACCCAGGGAGTTAATAAGAAAATGAGGAGTGTAGGAGTGAGGCTTGTGTACCTTGATGTCAGAAATCATGACACTGAGGAGGAACCGGCACAGGAGTGTGGAAAAGAGGGGTTCCTTAACTTGGGGTGAGAACCAAGAGATTCTGGGTCCCAGGTCCAAGAAAACCAAGGCTTTTACATTGAAGAGCTCAGATGTCTGTTTGGGAGTAGACTTTGATGTTAGTATTTTCCCCTTGGATTTGTAGAAATAATTCTAAAACAACAAAGAGAATGGCAAATATACAGGAGACTTCATTTTCCATGAAACTAAGAGAAAGCTAAAACTCCAACAAAAAAATACAAAAGCCATCTGAAGCAGTGAGTTATCAAGCAGTGGCACTGTGCCAGGAATTGGAGGGAGAATGTCAGGGCAATCGATCTCAGAAGGGGCCAGAAATAGTCCTTTTAAGATGATGGGCACAGCGTGGACCACAGAACCAGACCCTGTAGAGCAGCAGGAGTGGGGTGCCCAGGATGGTGGGTAGGAGGTTCCTGGGCCTGTTGGAGTTCTGAGAGGCAGAGGAAGTTGGGTTACGTTGGGAAGTTGCAGGAAACTGTCTAGCATGGGGAATAAGAGATCAGTATTGGAAATACTCCAAGATGCCTATAGCCATTCCCAGGGAAGAATGAAAACTAAAACACAGATGCAAAACCCTGGCCCTAAGCCATATTCCTGCTTACAAGACCAGGAAATGGCCTGCCCTGCACCTGCAAGTAGTTGATCCAGGAAAATCTTGCCATCTGCAAAGTAGAAGACTGAAAGAAACGCCAGCACAAGACACCTACCGTTGTTATAAGAATAAATAAAATAGAGAAAAAGGAGAGGGAAGACAGATGGCAAGTGATGAGCACTTAAATGAAAACTACAACTGGGCAGTTAGTGACTGTTATTAGCAAAATATTTCCTTACAAATTAAAAAGAAAGGGAAAACATTAGAATGGAAAGAAAAATAATTTAATATTGAAAAATATATTAATGTAATTCTTTACATTGTCAGTAGTTATATATATACACACACACACTCTCTCTCTCTTACAAAATCAATACCCAGTATTGATAAAATGCCACTGAAATAGGAAGTAATTTTTTTACCTTTACATGAGCATTCCTTAAGAAATGCGTATGTGTGGCTCACGGATATGGTGTCTTTTTTTTTTCCCACTTCAGATGTCCAGATAGCTGATGACCTAATTAAGAGAAGCCAAGAAACTCATGGTAGATGTTTATGGCAAACTATCAGCAGCAGCAGCATAACATCAACTGAGGAGAGAGCCGAACTAGGAAAAACAAACCTCACAATGCATGAGAGAACTCACACAGGTGAGAAATTATATGAATGTAATGACTGTAGGAAAACTTTTTCCCGGAAGTCAGCCCTCACCGTACATCAGAAAATTCACACAGGCAAGAAATCACATGAATGTGAAGAATGTAGAAAAACCTTCTCCCAGAAGTCAGCCCTCACTGTTCATCAGAAACTTCACACAGGGGAAAAGCCCTATGAATGTAATGAATGTAGGAAAACGTTCTACAAGAGATCAGATCTCATTACACATCAGAGAACTCACACTGGAGAAAAACCCTATGAATGTAATGAATGTGGAAAAGCCTTTCGCCTGAAGCCGTTTCTCACTGTGCATCAGAGAACTCACACAGGGGAAAAACCCTATAAATGTAATGAATGTGGAAAAACCTTTTGCCAAAAGTCAAATCTCAGGATGCATCAGGGTACTCACACTGGGGAAAGGCCCTATGGATGTAATGAATGTGGAAAAACTTTTCGCAAAAAGTCAGTCCTCACTGTGCATCAGAGAACTCACACAGGGGAAAAACCCTATGAATGTAGTGAATGTGGGGAAACCTTCAACCAGAAGTCAGCCCTCACTGTACATCAGAGAACCCACACAGGCGAGAAGCCATACAAATGTGAAGAATGTAGGAAAACCTTCTCCCAGAAGTCATCCCTCACTGTGCATCAGAAAATTCACACAGGGGAAAAGCCCCATGAATGTAATGAATGTAGGAAAACGTTCTGCAAGAAATCAGAGCTCACTACACATCAGAGAACCCACACAGGAGAAAAACCCTATGAATGTAAAGAATGTGGGAAAGCGTTCCGCCAGAATTCAAACCTCAGGACACATGAGAGAACTCACACAGGGGAAAAACCCTATGAGTGTAACGAATGTGGAAAAACCTTTCGCAAGAAGTCAAACCTCAGGATGCATCAAGGTACTCACATAGAGGGAAAACCCTACGGCTGTCATGAATAGAGAAACATTTCACCTGAAGTCACCACTCACTGTGCATCAGAGAACTTA
>VBSM01003144.1:934346-947724 GCA_008086735.1 Cheirogaleus medius
GCCTCCCCGGTGCCCGGTTTCTCCTCGGCGCTGCCTGGAGTGCCACCACGGTGTCCTCCCTGGGGCGTCCCAGACAAACGGAGAACACGGCCCCTTCAGCTGAGCAACTCAAGATGCAGGCGCATGGCAGGGCTGTCAGCCCCACAGAGGTGTCCCCAGCACGGCGGCGGGCCAGGCAGTCCCCACAGAGGAAGCACCGGGCCGCTTTCCTCCAAGAACAAATCGCCCGGAGGAGCGTCCGCCTTTCACAGGGTATTTTATGCCAGATGGCCTCAAGCGCTGCCCCTGCCCTTGCTCATTAATCTTCCGCGCGCCTCTGGGGGACGAGGGCCTTCATTCTCCTCCCGGGCTCCCGAAAGCTGAAGCGTCATCCCTGTTGGGTGAAGTAGCCCCGACTTGCAGTGCAAATCCAAGGTCAAAGTTACGATGCGGTCCCCACTGTAAGACCAACAGCACAGCAGCTAATAATTTACCGGGGTTGGCCACGTGTCCCGCATCCTGCCACGGGCTTCAGACGCAGGTCATCCTGTTTAAGGCTCGGGCCAGCGCCTGGGGCACGTGTGACCCCACTGTTTCCAAATAATGGACACCCTCCAAGTCAGCCACTTCTGGGGTTCCTAAACCCCATTCCCTGTCCCACAGCTATACCAAGTGGAAATCCCATCCATTTGCCAGGGTCTCCCCACTGTGCCCCACCCCCACCCCAGTCTCCCTGGGCGTCACCTGCTCTGGGTCTCTTACCTTTTCGTTTCATTTCCACTGTGCTGGTCGTGTTGAGGTTTTGTGCATGTGACTCATTTGCAAAAATACTGGAAACCCCAAAAATGGATGGTCCTGGGTGAGGCCAGGACTGGAGCCGAAGGTGGGGGTCGGAGGAGTCAGGGCGTCAGATAGGTGGGGGCCTCCAAGTCTGGCCTTGCTCCCAGGCCGAGACTCCTCCCTGGTGTCCCCCAGAACAGTCACCTGGCCCTGCTCCGTGCCCTTCCCAGTCCTGGGAACTGCCCCGCTTACTCAGAAGCTCTGGTAGAAAACCGCTTGCTGGGCACAGTGGCGTGAGTCTCCCTGAGAGCACTTCGGAAACCTCGACACTGAGCACATCTATCTCTTCCCCTTTCCACTGGCCCACGTGCTCCCCCAGTGGCTCCCGAGCCTCCTGGCCAGCGCTGAGCTGTCAGCAAACTGTGCTCTAATCCTCATTCCCCCCGTCCACCCGCCCCAAGATGCTCCCGCGACCACGCAGTTAGCTGGGCCCCCGCGTCCCTGCGTCTGACCTCCAGGCACCGGCCAGGCATTCCACAGGGCGCAAACGAGAGACTCATAAACCCACGGATCCTCACCTGGCCAGAAAAGCAAGGGGTGGGAATTGACAATAAAGTGCTCCTCAAACGGTTACCATGGCAACCAACAGCACCAGCGGGACCCGATGCCTTCTCCGAGTTTTATGAGGCACAGGCGGCTCCTTTACAGACTCCGGCATTAATTAGGCTCATCGTAGGGCGGGGTACACCGAAACAGGGGGGCTGTTCTCCCGTGGGCTCTGCTCGATTCGTGTGCATTAGCCATAAAAGTTTAAGGAAGCGATGGGAAGGATCCCCACTTGGGTTACTTTATTATTTGAATGTTGATGAGGCAAAGGATTAAGGTCAAAATATGAGCTCGAACAACAGAAAAGAACAGCAAGAAGAGGGGCATGGTCGGACTTTAGGCAGAACAGAGTGTCGACTTGAAGCAATGATGTGCAAAAACTCCTGTCAGATAAAGACAGACACTTGGAAATATATATGAAGGGGGAAAAATATTTTGACGTAAGTCTCCAAATCTATAGAGATGGTAACAGAATCACACCAGAGTGCTGTTTTTCTGTTTAATTTTTCTGTGTTCCGTTCATTCAGATATAAAGCCGATACTGCTGTTGCATCATTAAGAATTCCTTGACTCAGTAGCACCGATTGCCACAAAACACGCCCACCGGATTCAGATTAAATAAATTCATGAGTGCTATTTGAACTTGCCCTGAGAGCCGAATGTCTGGGGTTTCCTGCAGCAGCAGAAGATGTGGCTCGTTCCACGAGATGGACGCTGTGCTGCGGATGAGGTCGCACGGATGAGACCCTGCCCTTGCGGGTCATGACATCGAATGGCCGTGTCAACCGCACGCACAGGACAGCCCCTCCCAGCGTCCTCGCTCACTGACAGGCGAAGACTATTCTCCGGTGCAGCAGGACTCTGGCTAGACCCGCAGGCAGACACTCCCTGTCTTCTCTGTTCCTGCCCAAACCCAGAAAGTGACGGTACAGGAAGAGCAAAGGGACAACCCTGCAGGGACAAAGGCAAGAAAGGAGCTGCCTCAGAGCAGGAGGCTGGCTGCACCTGGGCGTGGCGGAGGCAGGTTAGGGTGGAGCCGACCGGGCGGAGCCCTTGGGGGAGGGTGCAGCGTGGGTCCTTGCAGGACGGAGGGGCACCCACTGCTGTCGGGTGGGCGCAGGTGCATCCGCAAACAGCAGCCGCGGTGACAGGCGGCACAGGGAGATGCCCAGACCTGCCCCGGCCCAGCCCAGGAGAAAACGGGAAATTACTTTCTAGGGAGGCAGAATCAGGAAGGCTCTGGACTCAGGGACACGAGACCCGCCTGAAAACGGGAGTGAAATCAAACGCTGAGCACGAGGGGTTACGTAGAAGCCGATATTCTCTCAGCCCCGCACCCCCGGGCTCCCTGAGTGCCGACAGCGAACTTACGCCCCATGACAGAGACTGACTTTGTACCCCGAAGTTCACAGGGGGAGCCCTAACCACCCCTGTGGCTGCATTTGGAGCTGGGGCCTTTACGGCGATTAAGTTTCATGAGTTCATGAGGGGGTGGCCCTGACGCTGTAGGCCTGGAGTCCTGGGTGTGAGCACAGAGGACAGTCCCCGAGAGCACCCAGTGAGAAGGTGCCACCTGCCAGCCAGCAAGAGCGGCTTCGGCAGAAACCAGCCCGCCAGCCCCTTGCTCTTGGATGTCCGGCCTCCAGCACGGTAAGAGAACAAATTCCTGTGGTTCAAGCCGCCAGGCGGTGGTGTTTTGCTGTGGCAGCCAGAGCCGACTGAGCCTCCCGGAGAGCAGGAGGAACAGGCCTCCTCCCCAGGACAGCTCTGCCCAGGGACAAAGGTCACACGGTGACACCCGGAGCTTCCCAGTGAAACAAGCAGGTCCCACCGTCGTCCACCCGAGCCCCCCAGGCAGACAGGGCCCCAGAGTTTCGCTCCTGATGCCAGGGGCTGGCCCCAAACCACCCGGCCAGGGAGAAGAGTCCCAGGGCTGGAGATCAAACCAGCAAAAGAAGAGGAGACTCAAAGTGCGTGGCACCACGCGGAGTCAGAACAGGAACATCGCTTGATAAAGAAACTGCGCTCGGCATCCTCAGGGCGGCGGGAGGTGCTGCCTCCCCAGAAGAGGGACGGGAGTCAGTAAAACAGGAGCACTCCGGGGTGCAGGAGCTCCTAGGAATTAAACTATGAGGGCAGAGTTCAAGAAACATCCCCAGAGCTTTGAAATAAAATTAAGGATATATTCCAAAAAGGTGAATAAAAAGAGATAGAAAATGGTGAAGAGAAAGAAGAAAGAAAGAAAGAAAGAAAGAAAGAAAGAAAGAAAGAAAGAAAGAAAGAAAGAAAGAAAGAAATGATTTGTCTAGGAGGGTCCAACATGCACGCCATTCGAGTTCCAGAAACAGGGGACCCCAAAAAAGAAGAAATTATCAAATGACATTACTCAGTGAAAAGTCATTAGATAACATCCAAACAGAACAGCCAAAAGTAGCAGCACAAGCCCATTTTTAGATGCATAGACTTAAACACCGGAAGAAAGAGCCGAGAAAGGTTCAGGTGTTTCTCTCAGGAGCAAGAACCAAAGGGAGCAAAGGCATCCGGGCAGCCTCTGCTGGTTTTAGTTACTATTACTAGCCCAGTGATGTTGTTGGACTTTTACACCATGTAGGTTTATTATCGATACTTTGATTTTAAAAATGATTCCCCAAATCAAGCATTACAGAAAAATCCATAGTTCCCTTTCCCCTAAGCTCTTCTGGCCTCATGCACATGTTTGTGAACCTGCAGAAACTCTGTGTCGTTGTAACTTGTACACAGTTGACCTATTTTTTATGGAGCTACCAGATCCTAGAATGTTCTGATTTTGCTCAGGAGCAAAAACTCCCAAACTCTTATCTTCTTCTTCGAGAGCTTCATGGGACCACGTGAAACGAGAGCTGTGCAGCCTCCCAGAGTTACCTGAGGCCTGGACTTGGTGACACCGGCACCAATCGACACCGTCCTGCCTCGGGGAGGGGCAGGGCACGATGGCCGCAGGCGCCAGTGTCTCCGGGGAAGGAGCAAAGAGCTTCCGCGGACTCTGTGGGAGACTGAGGTTCTCAGAGCCGTTCCCAGCACTGACCTAGTGGCACCTGTCTCCTCCTGCTCCGGCAACGGAGTGTTCGATCGGAGCAGCCTCTCGCTCACCTTGACTTCATGACAGCACTTTCACTTCTGTGGGCGTTGGGGCAGGGAGCAGTTCCCATCGTTTACACCACTATACTTCTGTGGTGTGAAGCTCTGGTGGAAGAGAAGCCCAGTTGGTTACAAGAACAAACACAGCAGATACTATCGAGAAGACACAACGGAAGCGAAATAGCACGACAGAATCCGCAACTCCGGCCTTTGAGGATCGAGACCTGATGTCAGCCTCACTGAGGCACACTTCCCTCCGTGCATCCCAAAGCTCGGGACTCCCTTCTCAGGTTGTTGCTAAGGGCAGATGGCACAGGAGGGCCCAGCGACAGCCACGCCCGCCCAGATGCTGAGGGTCAGCGGCCTCCTGTATCGGCGCCCAGGGTGGCGGGAGGTCGAGGCCGCGCACCAGGCCCCGCGCCGCTAGAAAGTGCGTTCTCGGGAGGGACTCAGCAGCCGCAATGGGCCCAAATGGGCTGCGCTGCGCCTTATTAAAAGCAGCCAAAAACATAGAGTGAGGGGAGAGTCGACACGGGGCCAATGTCAAGGCCTGTCTGATGTAAAGTGCTGGAAGCCTCTGCAGACCAGAGAGAGTGGGAATGACTGACGCCCTGTCCCCACCCCCAGCCGGTCTGGCCTCCCCAGTGGGCCGAGCACCTGAAGCGTCTGCTGGACCAGGCGGTGGCACCTCACTTGGCAACAGTGTCCCCATTCCAGACAACAGAATTCCCCCAATTCAAGCAACTTTGTGTATAAAGCATTTTTCCTAGTTTTTCAGTCTCTAAGCTAAATGTTTTATTTATTTAGTGTAGTGGACTGAATAGTATCTCCCCAAAATTCATATCCACCTGGATATGTGACCTCACTTGGAAATAAGGTCATTGCATGTGTAATGAGTTAGAATGAGGCCATGATGGAGTAGGGAGGGCCCTAAGTCCAGTGACCGCTGTCCCTATAAGAAGGGGGGAGAGAGACACAGTGATACAGAACACAGGGGCAAAGGCCGCGTGAGCACAGGGCAGAGGCTGGAGTGATGCAGCCACGAGCCCCGGACACCAGGAGACCCCCGAAGTGGAGGAGGCAGGAAGGATCCTGCCCTCGAACCTTCGAAAGGAGCGTGGCCCTGCCAACACGCTGGTTTCGGGATTCTGGCTTCCAGCGCTGTGAGGGAATGTCCGTGGTTATGAGCCAGCTCGTTTTTGCAGTAACTGTTACAACAGCCACAGGAAGCTGCTACCTTGTGTCCCCGTGGCAGGGAAGTGCAACAGGTGAGCCAACCGTGAGCTGTGTTGTACACACGGGAGTTTCCAAAGCCAAACACTTTTAGGAACAGTGAGCCTGTCCCACCCCTGCCCCGGGGACAGTTCAGATCGGAAGGCAAGGTGGCCTCCTCCTCCTGGGGGGGACTGAGACCCCAGCCCCGCCCCCGCCCCCGCCCCACACAGAGAGGAGCAGGACTCCCAGCTGTCATTCAGGAATCCCCCACACTAGTGAGAATGCTGGCAAGAAAAATATTTTACCGAGTATTTTATTCTTCAGGAAGAGATCCACTCAGTAATGGGGAAAATACAGGTGTGTGCCTGTCAAAATTATTTCCTTCGGGCTTCATTATCAATTTCTCTGCCTCACTTGAAGGCTCGGGAGCGTGGTGTGGAATGACCCATCTCCCCTCTAAAATCTGTGTGGCCACATCAAAGTCAACATTACTTTTCAGAAGATCATATTGTTTTTTCGAGTTTTTTTTCCTCTGTATTAATAATGTATGGGGCGTGTACATGACTTTCCTTCCAGTTTTATTCCTAACTAGAATAATTTGAAAATAACATGGAAACCTTGTGGGTGAATGGTCAAAAACGTGTGTGCGCGGGGTCACACATGAGATCTCCGCGAGGATTTTCCATGTTCCCATAGGGTTGGTGTGCAGCTCGGCAGCTGGATTTAACCACATCTGCACAGGTGTGTGCACACATGTAGATACACACATCAACAAAACGCTTCCACGCGGTCTGCACACAGCCCTTGCTTCCGACCACCGCACCTGTCCCCAGAGTAGATCTGGACGATCACCAGGGTGGGGTGAGCAGAGGCTGAGTCGAATCCGGCTCTGCCACTTACAAGGTGTGGCCACGAGAAAGCGCTTCCGCCCCGCTGGGCTCAGCTGCTCATCTGGGAATACAGGGTCACCCAGTCTGAGGATGGGGCGCCCCCACCACGCAGGGGCTCGGCGAGGGTGGGGCCCCTCCCAGCCCTTCCCCAGCACACCTCAATCAAGTTTCTCCTTTTTCTGGAAGCCTCAGACAATTATCCTTCAAGGGGGAAAGGAGTGACACTTACTGAACACTTATTATGTGCCAGTGGCCACAGGATTTAGCTGTTATTCCATCTGACATGTCATAGAGAAGACACAAAACATAGCAGTTTGAAGAAATTTGAATTTCTAAAGAGAACCCGTTTTCAGAACGTCATCAAAACCACCAGACGAGCCCTGATCTGCGGTGAACAGCTGCCCTGATGGGCCGAGGCGGGGAGGCCCCGTGACGCAGGGCTGTGACAGCGTGGGCGGTCCCCGGACACTGGGATGTCCCCTTTGGAGAGCACTTTGGCAGCATCCCCCAGTATTCTATCCGCCTGGCCTCTGACCCAGCGACTTCGGTTCTGGTGCTGAACATCATGGAGACAACAGCCCATGGGCGCCAGCATGGAGGTGCCCTTATGCTGATTGCGTGTGGTTTGAAATAGCAAGCGACTAGCAGCTGCCACTTGGGGACTCGTTAAAGAAATCACCGTGCACCTATTGACCGCAATTCCAGACGGCCGCTAGTAGATGGGGGTGGATCTCCAAGTGCTGATGGGGGACCATTTGCAAGGCACGTTGGGTGACAAATACAAGCAGCGGAATAGGACATGTACACTCGTGTCTTCGTTAAGTTATCCGCACGTGTGAATATATGTGCTGCCATTTAGCCGGAATGACACCCAAGGACCCCATGACTGCGGCTGCCTCCGGGGAGGACGCTGCGGTGGGAGGGGGGCCTCACGCTTCGCTCCCGCTTGCTGACGGTGGAACTGTCCACACATCTGGTAAAAACAAATAACCGAACCATTCGTTTGTTTAACAAACATTGCCAAACACTCCTAAACGTGCAAAGCCGTGAACTAGTGAGCCGACGTCGGGCACGCAGCACTCTGTCCAGGGAAGCGCAGTGTCTTCCCTGCCCGGGCTGCGCCCACGGCTGCTGGGGGGTCCCTGCTGGGACGGAGGGAGGGTGGAGGTGACTCACTTCTTGCCCAGGAGAGAGCAGACCACAGGGCTCCCTGCCAAATGACTGGGCCCCGCACAGTGTACATGCCGAGGGGACCAGGACGTGTGGCAGCCTTGCGCCCTGAGTAATGACGGGGGTGCCCAGTCTTCCTGAACCGAGAGCCTGTGCTTTGTGATATTACATGCGTTTCCAAAGTCTGAAGAACCTTGTTGCTGTGTGCGCCAATACAGCCAGCTTCCCCTGCCAGCCCCAGGGACACAGGCCTGGGCCGGCTATAGGGTTTAGATTCATCAACTTAGTAAATCCTGAGACCCATCAGTTTGGAGAGGAGAGCTTTATTTCCTCTAGTGGGTTGCAGGCTGCAGGCTGGCCACCCCAAAGGCTGGGAAGCGTGGCCCCTGGCAGAGCCCAAAGGCAGGCACTTGGAGGGAGGGAGGGTGAGAGACAGGAATGTATGCCGAATGGGTCGGCCAAGCATACATGTTCAACAGGCTCTAGAAGGAGCTATGAGCATCCACAAAGAGAGGATGCGTGCATGCGTAGTAAACAGACATGCGTGTTGCGTGTGTCCCGTGTTCACTCTGGGGTAGAGACTTGACATTCAATTATATTACACTTAGGCCCTGGACACCAAAAAGGTGAAGCGGGGACAGCAAGGCACGCAGCCTGCAGCCTCCGTAAACCGTAAACCGGCAGAACCAGTTCATGGTTGGCGGCCTCTGATCAGGAGAAAGTTACCGAAATCAGTCTCTTGTCCAATCAATGCTGTAGTTACGGCTTGTGGAGCAGGTTGTGGGGTCCGTGTCCATTAGAACATGGTTCACTCCTTAAGCCCAGGGGTGTCATTTAACCCTTGACTGGCGTGGCCTTAGTCTTGTGTATAATCTGGTATCTTATTGCCACAAAGATCCCACCTGTCAGTTTCATGATGTCTATTTTAAAAGATTCCATTCAAAAAGCAAAGGCAAGATCCAGACAATTTCGTTTTCCCCTCATTACCCAGGAAAAGGTGCATTCTGGCTTTCTCTGAAGTAATATATATTTAGAGGAAAATTTTTCACTGGCCATTCACTGGGTCCTGTAATTTGTAATGTGTATAGTTTGCTACAGTTACGTCACTGCAAATCGGTGGTTCCTGCTGCCTCTGTCTTTAAAGGGTTTGACTTTCCTCCTGCTCTAAAAGGTACATTCATCTAGACCCAGTCTGCTCTCTGCCCGGGGTCTGTAACTATCAACTTTTCCCTTCTCACAAAGCCCCCAGGAACACTCCAGGCCTCTCCCCTCCCTGACCTCCCTCACCGAAACTGTGACCCTGCCTTCTGCTGAGTTGAGCACTCAGAGACTGTCCTCAGATGGCTCCTTGACCGGGAGACCGAGGGACAGCCCCCCATGGCCCCCCTGCAGTCCTGCACCACCCAGGAGAGACAGGGAGGAGGGCAGAGGGAGACAAAGGTCTGCCCGTCCCTGCTGGAGAATGTGGCCCGGTGCCCGGCAACAGGGGTGCCTGATCCCACACGCCTGAGGGAGGTGACTCCCACCCAGACCCCCGGACAACCACAGGCTCCCCTGAGGACAGGCCTTGAGCTATTACCTTTATTATTATTATTATTATCATTATCCCCATTACCTTCCATCAATAACCAGCCCAGAGCCTGCAAATCTTATGCGGAATTGCATTTGGCACAAACTGGGGGCTCTTGATAAGAAGACGTCCCTCCACAAGGCAGAACAAGCATTTTGACAGAGGAGGAAAAGAAGATTTGAAATTGCAATGTAGAAGGTGGAGCCAGTCTGCATCCTAAACGCCTGCTGCCCCCAGGTGGGGAAATCGCGGCCGGAATCGTCCGCACAGCTGGGCAGCCAGCTCGGCTCTCTGAGCACGACTGAAGGCCGGGAGGGACCGGGGTGGGGCTCAGCTCCCCGATGAGACGAGTCCGTCTCCTCAAAAGAGAAACCCGTTCTTGCCTTAGGCAACTCGGGAAAATCCCTTTCATGTCCCTTTTCCACCCCTCAACTATTTTTAAACTAAATTGGTGCAAAGAAAATGAGACATCAGAAGGGCCCCCACGGGGCCACACTGCCACCTCAGGAGCAGCAGCAAGTAGGTGGCCCCCAGAGGCTGGGACGGTGCCAGAAACGGTGGGGCTGGAGGACAGTGTGCCAGGCCATGGGACGCAGCCACAGCCACCGGCAGCCAGGGTCTCTTTCGAAGGCAGCATGTGACCCACTGAAACGCAGGAGGCAGTGACAGCCGGGATTCATCACGCCCGGGCAGCCCTGTAGCTACTACACATTCTCCCAAGAAGCAGTCAGCATTTGGACAGTTCCCGAAAGTTTGGGCTGACTTAAAACAAACTTGTTTGTCATTGCAAATCCCTGGGCAATTCACTAGGGAAGATAAGATGCAGCACTTGCTTGTTATGTTCAAGACGAGACAAAGCACAAAATTCAGGCTGCAAAGGAAACTCGGTGTTTGCAAAGTTCGAAAGAAGTGACAGTTTATTAAAAAATATAGGCTGTGCCGGGGAAAAAGTAATATCGGATTTTATGATTATTTCATACTGGGAATTGTTACATAGTTCCAGGCCTGTTTATTATATAACTACAGATTGCAATAATACATTTTGTAGCTTGTAAAGTTCTGAACAAGCAATTTTTACATAGCTATGTTTAGTAGTTTTGTTTTTTAAGGGGGAAAAATCTCATGTTAAGAAGAAAGAAAATAAGCCTTTGGAAAAATAAAAACTACAATATTTTTCAAATAATTTCCTTACGGTTTGACAGAACCTGTTTTAACCTGTCTGTGCTAACACTCACCGTATCAAACAGCTTTGCAATTAGATCGCTGGGTCACCTGCCGGCACTGGTTCTTCATGGAGCGCTTGCAAAGCCAACAGGTGAGTGGTCAGGCCCGGGAGCTCTCTCAGGAGTGCAGAACGGTGAATCCTTTTTTCATGTGTTCACAGAAGTTCTCAAGCATCCCCCATGGCTGGACACTGGGGTGGACACTGGGCATATAATTCTGAGTTAAAAAACCACACGTGGCCCCTGTCCTCGCGGGACGTAGATAAGAGAGAAACAAACATCAGCCAAATAAGTTGTGCACCGAAATGCCAACTTACAACTGAGATCATTTGTAGAAAGGTAAGTACCTGGACCATTAGGACCCCAAAGAGGCCATCAACCAATAACCAAAGTCTGGCTGGAATCCACCCTCGCTGGTGGAGTGTGTGAGTCTCCACGTGTGAAATGGCATCTCCACAAACAACGACATCCTGGTACAAAACGGCATCCAAAATAGCCAACCCTGTCGCTGGGAGCACCAGGCCTCGTTAGCTGCATTGGCAGCACCCGTAGATACAGATCATGCTGAATCTCCCATCAGAGCCCCGAGGCTCTTACCTGCGAGCACCTGTCAGCCTCCTAACACGCCCCGGCGCAGCCCCTTCCAGCAGGCTTTTTTGTGACAAGTTAAAATAAATTACTCTCTTGGTTTCAGGAGAGGGTGAGACACGAAAGAGACCATATCCAGCAATGTTTTCCCCTGAGCTTTAATAAAGGCAGCCTTGTTTGTTAGGATGCCTATTTTAAGACTCGTGAACCCAGACCAGAAGGTGACACACAGGTTGCTTTTCAGCACAGCTGACGTCGAGGTGCTCCTCTGCACGGTGACATTTGCTTTGGGAAGAGCAAACGCCCAGGTGACCCAGGCAGGCAGCTCGCGGGTGGGCACCGGACGGGCAGCGCAAGGAGGTCCCTTTGCACTGAGTGCCAACAACAGGCACATTCCAGGGCAAGGGTCGCATGATCGCAAGCCCCCCTTTACTGACCTGCCGCCCTCTTGGAGCTGGGAGTGCGCCAGGCTCCAAATCCACCTCCAAGCCCTGTAAAATAAACTCACTCTGGCCTCCAAGGAGCAGAGGTCTCAAGGCTCCACGTTGGCAGCTGATGTGCAATTCACTTGGCAGGGCACAGATGCGGTCCCAGAGGGCCAGGGTCAGGCAGGGAAAAGTGAGGCAGGAGCCGTTAAGAAAACCCAGGTGAGAGGCCAGCCTGTGCCATTTCTCTATCCATGTTCAGGGAGAACTTCGGGGCCACATGCTTGGGAAGCTCCGTGGCTGGTCACGCCTCCACATCACCTTCCCCCCAAAGCAAGCACGGCTCTAGACCAGATGCAAAGGGAAGAGTTTCCAGAGATTTGTGACAAGTCACTCCCCAAGCCAGGCTGAAAGGCAGTCAGATCCCCTCATTCCAGAGATTGAGAGAGGCCACACATCTTGGGATATGAGTCAGCCCTACAGAGAAATTCAGAGGGTGACAGTCAGTATACCCCCATCTAAAAGTGTGACAGCTAGTGGGGACCAGAGCTTCTCTGTTGTGGGTAAAACTGTGCCCCCCAAAAAGATATGTTGAGGTCCTAATGCCTGGTACCTGTGAATTGACCTAATTTGGAGACAGGGTCTTTGCAGATATAATCAAGTCCAGATGAGGTCATACTGGGTCAAGATGAGCCCTAAATCCAGTGACTGGTGTCCTTATAAGGAGAGGAGATTTGGAGACACAGACACACAAAGAAGGTCATGTGATGATGGGGACAGAGACTGGAGTGATGCGGCCACAAGCCAACAAGTGCCAAGACTGCCAGCAACCACCAGACGCCAAGCAGAGGCAAGGAACATCCTTTCCTAGATCCTTCAGAGCTTCGGTCCCCAACCCCTGGGCCGAGGGCCAGTACCAGTCTGTGGCCCCCTAAGAACCAGGCGGCACAGGAGGCGAGCAAGCGAAGCTTCATCTTTATTTACGGCCGCTCCCCATCACTCCCATCACCACATAAGCTCCGCCTCTGTCACATCAGCAGCGACATTAGATTCTCAAAGGAGCCCAGACCCTACTGCACGTAAACTGCACACGCGAGGGTCTAGGCTGTGCGCTCCTTCTGAGAATTCAATGCCTGGTCTTGAAGTGGAGCTGAGGCGGTGATGCTAGTGCTGGGGAGCGGCTGCAAACACAGATGATCGTCAGCAGAGAGGTTGGACTACACAATAAATGTAATATGCTCCCCGGTCCATGGAAAAACTGTCTTCCATGAAACCGGTCCCTGGTGCCAAAAAGGTTGGGGACGGCTGCTTTAGAAGGAGCATGGCCCTGTTGACACCTTGACTTGAGACTTTCTGACCTCTGGAACTGTGACAATATAAAATTCTGTTGTTTTAAATTACTTAGATTGTTGTCACTTGTTCCAACAGCCACAAGAAACTAATACATCCTCCAAGGTAGACATCACATTTTGTTGCACAAAATGTATGCGTATTGACGCGTATGTTCCAACACATAGACAAAGGAATGATAAAAGCTAACGTAACAACAACAGAAACATTAGCGATCGTGCAAAGGCGGGAAGAGAGGGGAAGGGACAGGAAGATGAGCTAACTTTTCTGAAAGCATCTGACTTTGGAGTTTGCATCGGGAGCTGTGTAAATGTTTTCTACAAAATATAAATATATAAAGATATAAAAAATAAAAATGGCCATCCCTAAAAATCAAAAACAAACCAAAACAGAGAACTTAACAGCACATCAAGCTGTTGGCACAACCACACAGAGAAAGAATTACGGTGAATAAATCTGAAACAG
>VBSM01003144.1:947824-958469 GCA_008086735.1 Cheirogaleus medius
TAATTGGGAACATAGTAATTGTGTTCTTAGGAACCAAGATTTTCTGTGCAAAAGAAAAACAAATATAAAATCAGAGTAGCTGAGTTTAACGCCTTGTAATTTTTCATTTGAATTGTTATTATCAGTATAAGCTCATAGTTTTCTTCTTTCTAAAATTTATGTATCTCTTATCTCTCTTTGTTGAAAAAGCCTAAAATCTAGGACAATCCAATAGCAACGAGCACCGCTCACGCTCAGGTGATGATGTCTAAATGCCATTTCTCCCTGCAAAGACCAAAGGCTCCCTAGGAAAGTGGCTCCTTCCCGGTCTGGAGCAAGCAATGTTCAGGATGAGTTTAAGATCACTCTATGGGCCCGAACACACACACACACACACACAGTCAAAGGCCACAGGGATTTCACCTACGGGAGAAGGAGCCAACCAGGCAGGACTCTCACTAGACAAAGGAAGAAAGACCCGAACATTAAAAAGATTAATGTTGAATACAATGCAGTGTCTTGGACTGGATCCCTCAAAAACGGGCAACGGCGGGAAAACTGGTGGAATTCAAATAAAGTCTGGAGTTGGCTGATCACCGTGGAACAGTGTTGGTCTCTTAGGTGTGGCAGCCGCACCGCGGTGGCGTAAAACATCAACATTAGGGAACTGAGAGGAGTATGCACAGACTCTGCCCTGTCTTGGCAACTTTTCTGTAAAGTTGTTCCAATAACAAGTGTGTTTTAAAAAATATGAATGACTTTGATGGATTAAACTACAAAAGATACACGTAAATTCATGAGTTCATGATGATACTGAAAAATACTCATCGACCACCTCTGAAGGTTGCTAGCGTGCCGACTCCGTCTCAGTGTTGATAAAAATAAAGGGAAAGAGGACAGCGTCTGTCCTGCCTGCGTTGTAGGACCGTATTTCAGGTTAACCAAGTAGTTAACAAGGGCAAGATTGTCTTTAGTGGCAGTTCACGGTTAGTGCCGTGTTTCCCTGAAAACAAAACCTACCCATAAAATAAGCCCTAGCAGGATTTCTAAGCATGTGCGCAATAGAAGCCCTACCCCGAAAATAAGCCCTAGTGACGGGCGTGGCTACGCAGCGCATCTGCACAACCCATGCATTTCGTCCTGTAGCGGTCAAAAAGATGAGCAGCCCTTCTCATCTGCCCCATGAGAGCTCTAGCACTCGACATGAGAGACTGGGGCCAGTGGTTCTAAAGGAAATAGAGTGGCAAGAAATTCAGGATGGAATTTGGGGTTTGGAGAGTGATGATGATGTTCCAGAAGAAGACGATTTCGCTATATTTGAATAAATGTAGATTGTTGTACCATAGTTAAAAAAAAATAACACATCCCCTGAAAATAAGCCCCAGCGTGTCTCCTTGAGGAAAAATAAATATAAGACCCTGTCTTATTTTCGGGGAAACACGGTAAATGCAAAAGAAGGATAGAACTTTAAAATTACCATGTTGCTGTTATGACCATTGTAAAGGCTGGGGGAATGTGGTAACATTTAGAAAATTACATATGCAATTATTCTTTGATCCAACAATTGCATCATCAGAAACCTATCCTGGGTCATGTTAGACCTATGCACCAGGCTATTTAATAGGAAAAGGCTGGATTTGACTAAAATGCCCATTAATGGGGGGCTGGTTGATTAAACAATGGCACATCCACAAAATGCAGTGCCTGCCACACGGCTATGAAAAGGAATAAGCAGATTTCCGTATATAGTTGTATGGAGCGACCTCCAGGAGGTTGTTAAACGGAAAAAAGCAAGATTAACAAAAAATACATATGACATGTTCTTTTAAGAAAGAAGTAAACATTTTTAAGGCATGCAGATATGTACTCAAATATACAAAAATAAGGCAATGAAGGAATAGATGAGAAGATGATTTGAACGGCCAGCTTTGGGGAGGACAGAGCAGAGTGGAGGGGACAAGGACGGAAGCCTGACTTCTATGGACAGAACGTGTTTTATAGATTTGACTTTGGACACAGGTAGATATTTTATGTGTCTGTGAACAAAGTTAAATTAAAAACCAATCTCTAAAATTCAGAGTTGAACCTTATGAGCATAACTGTGTTTTGACTCAACGGCATCACCTCTTCGCGAGGAGCTATTTCAAGTCGCGTCAAATCACAGCGAGAGAACCGCGCATCCCCGGTGGGCTGTCGTCTGAGGACTGAAGGAACTACAGGAAACTCTTAAACTGATCTCAGGAATCCCATTGTCGGGGGCGGGGCTAGTGCTGGAGGTGGGAGCGGGGATGGTCGTGTTATTCTGAGACTTGCATAGGTTCGTTTCCTGTGGGTAAAGCGTATCAGTAACTCTGTTGGTGTAATTGGAAAATGGAGTTTTCTGCATGGAGAGAGGAGATACAGATATAACACTAAAGAGGTTACGTAAAAACTCTATAGTCTTTGATTTTAACTGAAGCTACCAGTATGCATTTACAATTTCTTTACCTCTAAAAGCATCTGTGTGTTTTTTAGCCTGACCACTGAAGAAGGCTAAGAACAATGACCAACTCGGTAGTAATAACAATTCCTACCACCTTGTTTCCTCTACTGCTCCTTCCCACTAAAACTAAACAACATTTCTTAGAAAAATACCTGGTTTGTAAGATGTGCCTGGAACATTTTGTCTTAGTGGAAATCACAGAGGCTAAGACAGACTGGGGCCCTGTCTAAAGCACTCGGAATCTAAGTGGCAGATGCGGCCCTTGGCCACGGACAGGACAAGTTTGGATCAGCAAAGACAACAACTGCAGCAGCTCAAATGCATCAAATTGTTCAACTCTGTGAGTCCGTAGTGACAATTTTTTAAACTCACTGTCCCCTTTGGAGGATGTTAGAGAGCCCAGCCATTATTTTGAAAGCTGGTAAGCACAAAGAGAAGCTATCGCCACAGATCCTGCAGACAGTAAAAGGATGGTAAGAGAATATTATAACAAGTCTATTCCCACATGTGTGAAAACTTGGATGAAATAGAACAGTTATCTGAAAGACATAAACTAGTAGAGTTCACTCAAGTAGAAATAGGTAAGTTTAGCCAGTGAAAAAGGCAAGAAAAATTAATAAAAGCCATAGAGAATAAAGGAAGAAATAAAACTATCTTTATTTGTAGACAATGTGATTGTCTACATAGAAATTTCTAAAGTCTACAAAAAACCACTAGAGATAATAGTGAATTTTTTTGAAGGCCTCAAGATATAAGGTCAATATGCAATTGTATTTCTGTTAGCAAACCAAGGAACAATTGAAAATTAAAAGCTAAAATAAAATACCATTTACAATAGCACCCAAAAAGAAAACCAATGAAATATTTAGAGAACAAAATATGTTCCAAATTTGTACCTTAAAAATAATATAAAACACTGCTGAGAGAAATTTGAAGGGACTCCAGTGGGGAGGTGTACCATGTTCATGGATCAGAACACTCAAGATAGCTAATAGAGCAATTCTCCCCAAATTGATATATAGATTCAACACAATACCAATCAAAATCCCTGCATGCTTTTCTGGTAGAGACGGACAAGCTGATTCTAAAATTTATGTGGGAATGGGAAGGACCAAAAATAGCCAAACCAATTTGAAAAAAGATTAAAAAGTTGGAATTCACACTGATTTCAACAGTTACTACAGAGCTGCAATAACTGAGAAAGTGTGGTGTCGGCAAAAGGGCAGACATATAAATATTAATATATGGCAGGACAGGAAATCCAGAAATAGACCCACACACGACGGACCATTGGTTTCCAACAAAGGTGCAAGGACGACGTGGAGAAGGAAGAACATCCTTTCACAAGGTACGGGAACAAGTGGATACCAGTATGAAAAATTTAAAACGGCAAAAACAAAGATCCCTCAACTCTACCGTACACCATATACGAAAACAAATGTCAAATCAATCATAGACCTCAATGCGAGGACTAAAGCCAAGAAGAGAACGCAGGGGAAATCCTTGTGACCTTGAGGCAGGTAAAAGTTTTTTAGGTAAAACACAAAAAGCGACAGACAACATGGATGAATCTCAAAGGCATTAAGCCAAGCAGAAGAAACCAGACACAAAAGAACAAACACTAATCGTTCCGTTTGAGTTAAACTCTGAGAACGACACACCTGATCTACAGTAAGAGAGAGCAGATCAGGGCTTGCCGGGGGTGGAGAAGGCGACGGCCCGGGTGTTTACTGGGGTAAAGGAAACGGTCGGCGTCTTTACCGAGGCTGTGGCTGCACAGGTGTGTAAATGTGTAAAAACTCACTGAAATGCACTTACCGTGGTGCGTGTTCGTCCATGTAAACTGCGCCGCACGTAGTTGACGTTTTGAAGATTCGGTATAAAGAACAGCCACACTTGGCTTTAGGACGGATTCTAGCAAACTGGATCCCGAGACAGGTTGGAGTTCTCAATCTGCTTCTCGTTTGCTGCGGAAGGGCCGATTTCTGAGCGGCCGGTTTTTAATGTTTATTTGAGCTGAACACAAACCCGTGTCCACTTGGTGGCCGCGGCCAGTGCATAGCTTAATGGTGATGGGATGATAGCAGCTTCCCCCTCGGAACAGAGGGAGTGCTGTCTCTTTAGATGTAAGCCATTTTTGCTCACAAAATTCTATTAATTTAGGACACAAATGTGGCCATGATAAAGGCCCTTCACAGGGAAGGTGGGGGCAGCAAAGCCCCTGGTGAGGACCTGGGTCCCCCACCACTGTGCCCGGGTGGGACCGAGTGGTCTCTGACTCCTTCCCTGAGGTCCTCTCCCTGCTGGGGGTGGGGGGCTCCGGCACTGAGCCTGGGTGGACACGCCCTTCCATCCACCCAGCACCCAGCCCTGCTAAGGCCGGGACGCTTTGTTATCCTCGTTGTAAACCGAGGCGCAGAGATTGCGAGGAGTCCTCCGAGCCACACATCCCAGCCAGACCAGGTTCCCAGTCCCAGTCTGGGTTTTGCTGCCTGTCTTCGCGCTCCCTGCCACGTCTTCATCATGTCCTCCTCTCCCTCTGGGACCCGACCCTCCTGCCCACGCGGTTTCTGCGGCGGGTCTTGCATCTGCGCAGCACTTCACGGCCCTCCGGGCGCTTTCTCACAAATCGCCTCATTTGTAAAGCGGTCAACAGCCGACCCGGCTCCCACGCTGCCCCCACACGCGCTCGGCCTCAGCACGGGGCCCTCCCACAGCCGAGTGCTCACACCTGCGGGAGCCTGGCGCCCAGCCCGCCCGCCCCCGACACCCCAGACAAATCAGGGTCATGGCTTGCATTTTGTGAGCAGGATCCCAGCTGTCTCTTTTCTGTTTCATGCTATAAATCAAACTTAATCCTGGGGGACTCTTCCTTGAGGCCGGTGATATTTACCTTTTAAAACGAAGTTTTCCTTCACTGCCCACCACGAACACACCGGTAGTCTCGGGTACTCAGACGGAATCTCAGAGGAACAAGAACATTAACAAAGCAAACAATCTCACTTCAGTCAAATCTGGGCAGTCACCCACGGCCCGTCCCCCTCGCTACCGAGTGTCTGCCGCTTCCCCAGAAGGGAGGCCCTCGAAATATGGCGTATACAGAGGCACATGGCCGCTGCCTGAGGGTCTCGAAGGCAGAACTCACCAAATTCCAGACTCTCCTAGATGGCGAAAGCTTTAGAAATTGACATGCTCGGTCATCCTTCTCATACTTGAAGGAAAATGTGTGTATACGACCTTAGCTTGATTGCCCCTGCGATGGGAGGCTCACTACACCCAAGGCAGCACTAACAGTGTTGGTCCACACAGCCTGTTGGAAGATGTTTCCTTGTTTCACAGTAATGATGTTTCCTTGTTTCAGCAGTAATGATCTCCCAGTGGCCTCCCAGCTTTGGCCCTGAATGGGGGCTTCCAGCCTTGGCCACGGCTGGTCAACGTGCAGGGAGAGGCAGGTGGGCAGGAGAGAGGGGGAGAGGACAAGGGGTGCGTCCGGTCAGAACTTTGGTCCGAATCACAATGTCCAAGAGTGCAGGGCCCTGGTCACAGCCCTGGCCAGTGTCAAAGCCTGGACACCTGCCGGGCCAGGGGAGGGTGGGGGTGGAGGTGTGGCCACTGCTGGATCCAGGTCAGCAGCAACCGGCCCTCGGAAGGCACGTTTTCATAGGATGCTTCCTTCGAGTTTGATTTCCATTTGTCTAAAATGACCTATGATAAAATGAAAACGTGCGTCGGGAAGTCCTAAAATTGCTCACGCTCACGGCATTTCAGGTGGCCACAAACACCCGCAGACCTTGTCACCTGAAGCCGGCACCCAGCGCTCGGCGGAAGGGCCCATAAAAATTAAGCGACGCACAAACAGCGCCTACACACCCAGGAACAGAACGAGCGAGAGGTGACGCGAGATACTTTTGCCCTAAATTCTGTGTATTTCAGACTCACGAGGGCTCGGAGAGGACAAGAGTCTGCAAAGCCAAAGCCACGCTCGGCTGACAAAGGCTGAGCGTCCCTCCCAGGCCACATCTGTCCACTGATCCTCCCACAGCCCACGCCAGGCACGTGGCCTCCGCACCAGCGTCCTCCTGGCTCTCTGCAGTCTGGGTCCCTGGCAGGGACACTTGGCGTCCTCATTCCTGGGACCTGCCTTCCCTGCAGGCCCCGTCTCAGCTCCTGCCCGCAGCCCGCCTCTGAGAAGCCCGCTCTGCCCAGGCCCGGAGGGGAGACCTGCCCACAGGGTCACTGCAAGGAGCACAGGAACAACAGGGGCAGCACTTGTGCATGAGATATACTCATCCCCCGTCTCCAAACTGCCACCATCGGAGCTGCCAGCGCGGCCAGCCCTTGGGTGGGCCTCACGGTGGCCTCCACCGGCCTCCCTGCCTCCTCCCCTTCCCGGCAGCTGCCCCTCTTCCTAAAGCCCCCGTCCCACTGCCCCCTCCCGCTGCTGTGCCACCAGGCTGGGCTGCCTCTCGGCTGGGCTCCGCGCCCGCCTCTGCCTCTCCCCGCAGGGCCCTTGCGCTGCCAACAGCCCCGAGCCCCTGCCGGGATTGGGGGAGGGAGGCTAAGTGCCCGGTTCCGTGCCCGCCACCGTGGAGGTGCTCAAAAGTCACTCACCGAACCCAGTCCGAGGCGTGGCATTTATATGCACGGACTGTGTTCTTGGAGAAATTTTACAGCAAACCCAAGTCTCCGATGTCATGTTAATTTTAAAAGCTCTTCTGTTTGTGTTACAGAAACACACCGGCTCGGGGAAGAGGTTCCTGCTCCAACACGAGAAACGCACTACACGTGACGGAGGAAAACACGGTTTCCAGCCACTAAGGAAACAAACCTCACCATCACCAAATAAGAGAAGATTTGCTGACATTTTAAATGCAGAACAGAGAAATGAAAAAAGTGGGGGAAAAAGTAGTTCATGTAGAAAAACCGATTTATACCTGCTATATAAGGCCCCCCACGTGCCGGCTCCCACGCCCAACACACGGCCCCACCCACCCGCTCCGAGGCCTGCGGGTCCCCAGCACGGAGGCCGAGACTGGTTCCCGGACGTCGCTGGCACTGAAGCTGCCAAAGAGGCAGGTTTTGTCTATTCTGTATTTCGATCATTTCCACTTTCAGTTGCATGAGAGTTAACAGGGGAGCCTGGGTGTCCTCACCCGTAAAATCAGGGGCCGGCAGCGGATCCGTGAGCACCGCGCAGCCACTGGGCGCAGGAAGCCTTGCTCACCCCACAACCTGGCGAGGGGGGGTTCCTGTCCCCGTGTGCACGCAGGAGGCTGGGACCCAGGGCCGGCAGGGGCCAGGTCAGTGAGGAGGCAGAGCAAGGCCTGGCCCGCAGGGTGCTCACTGAAGAGTCCCTAAGAAATGGAGGCCGAGGCAGGGTTAGAGGGAGGCCAAATGGCCCAGAGCGGAGTCAGGGCCAGGCAGGGAGGCCAAGTCTGCGGCCTGGGGTGAGGGGCTCACACATTGCGTGGCCAGCACACAGGGATGCCCCTGTCTGAATCCAGGACCCGCGGGGTCACCCGCTGCGGCAGCAGGGCCTCGGCAGGTGCGACGGAGCTGGAGACGACCCTGCCACACCCGGGTCTCCAGTGGACGCACAGGGTCTCCCACGGGGCAGGCAGGAGGGTCAGAGTCGGACCCTTCGTGGTCAAGTCAGACCAGCCGTGGCCAAGGCTAAAAGCCCCCATTCAGGGCCAAAGCTGGGAGGCCACTGGGAGGTCATTACTGTGTGAAACAAGGAAACATTTTCCAACAGGCTGTGTGGACCGACACTGTTAATGCTGCCTCGGGTGTAGTGAGCCTCCCATCGCAGAGGCAATCAAGCTAAGGTCATATACACACATTTTCCTTCAAGTATGAGGAGGGTCACTGAGCATGGCACAGGTTAGAACAGAGTCTCCTCCAAGACCCTGGGAGCACAGCTTCCTGCCCGATTTTGGACTTTTCCCCCTTTTGAGATAAGGTCACGAGCGTGTTATCTGAGCCGCATGGTGCATGGATGTTTGTCCCGGCAGCCCTAGAAAGCTCCCATGTGCATCAGTGCCCCCTTGGGGTGCTTTGCCGAGAATGGACCGGCACAGGATGGGGAGTGGGATCCCCCAGCCCTCTCCGTAGGGCACCAGGGCATCTCCGTCACCGGCACCTCCAACGTCAGCGCTCCCGGCCGGAGCTTTGCTGTTCCTGGAAGAAAGAGCCGTGCCTGCAGATGGAGCTGACTGCCCAGGCTGAGGGACGCAGGGCCCTGGGTGCCACCCGGAAAGGACCCCCTGGGCCGTGCCACAGGGGAAGAGGGCCTCGAATGGGAGCAGCAAACGCCATGCACCTTAGCACAGGGTCACCAGAGGGAAGGGTCATGCCTCCCTCATGGGGCCTCGCGCAGACCTGAGCTCTGGACCCATGAGCAGGGCAGAAGCAGAGCAGACCCCTCCCTAACTCCAGGTCCTTGGGAGACCCCAGGGGAAAGAGGAGGAGCCGCCAAAATTCCCAGACCCCCCATCTGCCAACTGAGGCGAAAATCTCAATCACTAGAGATTTATTGGTCAAAGCTGAAGACACACCCGGGAAAAACACAACCCGTAGACGAGGCCGCGGCTGTTCTTGCAAAGGGGACTTTGGCAGTGTCAGCATTTAAAAGCAACAGAATAAAGGAAGGGGGGTAGTGAGACAAATGGTTACACCCTGGTGAGACCCAGGAAAATCTGTATTTACATAACACAAGGCGCATGTCAGAAAAGGCAGTGAAGGAGGCGTCGATTATGCAGACACGCCCTGGTAGGTGGAGGAGTGTCTGACCCTGTCTCGTCTTGTCTCTGTTCCGCGCCTGTGAAGATAAACTTGTAAGTCACTGTTAGTGTGGGATCGGAACAGACTTTGGTTTTAGGAGCTGCACGCAGCCTGCGGACCCCGAGCTGCAGTTTGTGTGTCCTTGCTTATGGCGGCCAGCAAGGAGTGTCCTTAATGAATGCTCCGTGTGGCCAGGCCTTCCCAGGGCATAAGTAGTTGGGGGTGGTCCTGAGATTTTATTTTCTTTTTACAGGTGGAAAGCCGTTCCTGCCAGGGCGTCGCAGCCCGAGCATTGGCAGGAGGCAGACACAGGGAAGGAGGTCTACAGAGGCCTGGAGGACACAGCTGAGCACAGAGAGGTCTACCCTGCCCCACCTGCCCCACCTGCCCCACCCTGCCCCACCTGCCCCACCCATGACTCCTGCCTGGCCCTGGGAGCAGAAGGGGCTTCTTCAGGGTCTACAGGGCTGCTTCAGGCCCAAGTGACAAGTGTCTAGGCTGGCAGGGGTGCCACCCTCGTGTCTGCACAGAGCAGAGCCTGACTGTGTTTGGGGAGCAGGAGGAACAGCCACATCCTAGATACACTGGTGTCCTTTTGGAGGGACCTACCAAGGTGGCAATGGCAGGACACCCCACCCCAAAGAGGACAGGGAGGAGGAGTTGCCAGAGTGGACAGGAGGACCCTGGCTCGTGCGTGAACCACACAGAGCTGAGGGGTTGGTTGTGGGTGGCTGGGGGAGAACGGGGGGTACCCCCTTATGCAGGTGGGGCAGATGGTGGGCTCTGGGCTGTCACAGCCTCCCCGTGGGGCACAGCCACAGTCCCTCAGGTGCAGGGTCCCTGGAGGGGGTGCACTGCGGGGCAGGACGCTGGGTCAAGGCTGCAGGATGAGCCCCTGCCCTGCCCCCACCCTTCTGCAGGGCCCGGCCACACCCTCTGCAGCACCATCCCCACCCCTGGGCAGGAAAGGCACAGAGCCGCCCGGCCCACTTTGAGAAGCGAGGAGTCCACCGCGTCCCACCTTCCCACTCCTCCCGAGTCCACCCCCCAACCCCACCCACCCTCGCCTTGGAGATCGAAGCCACTTGTCGTCCCTTCTGATCCTGGATGGGCAGCGTCCTTTCCAGGTGAGGGAGCTCAGCGAGGTGGGTCGGGGTGCAGGCCCTCCAGCACAGTGTCGCCTCCCAGAGCCAACCCTGAATAGCTTCTGCGGACTTTTAGGGCGGATGGAGTGGGCAGGACACAGCATCAGGAGACCCTCCCCAGCAAGAGCCCCCACCCACTGGGGCAGGAGAGTGTGACACAGCCCCAGCGCCTGTCCCTGGGTGCCCAGGGTCTACTCGGCCTCAGCAGAGCTGCCCCCGCCTCAGACCGCCCAGCCCCCTCTCAGCCCTCAGCCCT
>VBSM01003144.1:966929-978126 GCA_008086735.1 Cheirogaleus medius
GGGGGTGTGGCCCCTCGGGGGCTGAAGAGCCAGGAGGGGCTTGTCCTGGCCCCGGGAGGGCTTGGGAGGTGGGCACACCCCATGCTATGCTCACCTGGGGTCTCCTGGCCCACCCCAAGCGGTTCCGCCCACCTGCCTCACAGTACGTCGCCCACAGACTGGAGGTTCACAGGGCTCAGGTAAGCCCCACCCTGGGCTGCCACCAGGGTTCGTGTGGCAGTGTGCAGCCATGTGCAGGGCCATCACCCCGAACCCCTCTTCCCTCCACACAGCCACAGAGGAAGGGCAGCCTCCCCAGGAACCCACCGCTCTGCAAAAGGCCTCCTGTGCTCAGGCGCCCCAGGGCAGAGGTTTGGCTGCGGGGAGACAGCGGTCCGCAAGGCACCTTCAGGACAGGCCCCACCCGCAGGTTGAGGCAGTCAAGGGACAGACACGCGTGGGAGGGCATGTATCCTCGCAGCCGTGGCTGACATCGGAGTCTCTCATCCCACCCCAAACACCTCCCCTGGCTGCCCTTTGCCTACAGAACACAGACCTCTTGTTTTGTCGTGGGGTTCACGGGCTCAGCCCAAATTACCTCCCCAGCCTAACAAAGTCCACCTTGTTTTCTTCGCCTGTTAAACTACCCATGGTTCCCACGCTTGGATGCTCACTCAGAGTCTACAATTTCATCTGTGTCTCGGTGGAGGCAGTGGATTGAATGGCGGCCCCCAAAGGCTACGGCCAAATCCTCACCCCAGAGCCTACGACCAGGACTCCATTTGGAAATAGGGTCTTTGCACATGCCATTAAGGATCTCGAGATTGAATCCTCTTGAATGATTTGGGTGGCCCTAAATCCAATAGCAAGTGCTCTTTTAAGAGACGAGAGAGAAGGCACGGTGAAGAGGGCCACGTGAGGACGGAAGTAGATCCCGAGTTGTCCCTCCGGAGCCCGGGCGCACCTGGGCCACCAGCTGGGGGAAGCAGGGAAGGCGCCTGCCCCCCACCCCTGAGCCTCCAGAGGGAGCGTGGCCCCAAGATGCCTCGATTCCCCTCAGACCTGTGGCTCCAGAACTGTGGGAGGATAAATTTCTGCTAGTCTAAACCACCCCGTCTGTGATCGTTTGTGTGGCAGCCCCAGGAACCCAGCGCAGCCAACAGACACGGTGCGGCGGGGGGAGCAAGTACCGCTATGATGCTCCCGCCGTGACGGGCACATCTGGCAAAAGGAAACGCACAAGGAGAGAATGTGGAAGATGTTTCTACTGAGCCACTACGGGAAACGTCAGGGATTCCGAGCCTACGGCAGAGCAAGTCGGGAAAGGGGGACATCCTATTAAAAGCAAAGGGACTCGAAAATCTACAGTCATTTGGGGGTAAAGTTCGAGAGCCTCCTTCTGAAACCCGGCTCTGAACATTCGGAATTGCTTATTCCAAGTAAGGGTTTTCATGTCCTTGCGGGGGTGTTATTAAAACAGCTACAGAATTGCAGAATAACAAGTGTTTTAAGAAAACCTGAGGTCACAGAGCACACACTGGGTCTAGTTTCAGGGAATCCAGATACGGCAGGTGAGGAGGGGCTGGGTGCGGGTGGCCGACGGCCCAACTGTGCGTTCGCACCACTGCCTGGGCTTGGACCCCTGGTGACTCCACTTTGGCCGTCCCCACAGGCCAGAGCCCTGTGGCCACAGAAAATCTGGGAACACCCAGGCGGGTGCTTTGAGCTGCACAGTCCTCTCTGTGACACACACACACACACACACACACACACACACGCTCTTCTAGGAGTCCCATTGCTTCCAGGCTGTGTTGTTCTGGGGATTTTTTTTCACAGCAACAAATTTCTGTTTTTCAACAAATGTGAATAATTTCGAACAAAAGCAGTGGTTAAATATACATGAACATTACCATGCACAGCTTTTTAGTAGAAAAATGTCCTCATCGCTAGAACGGTTTCAAAGGGTTGTATTGCTGGGAGCCATTTGATTAGGTTATGATACAAGGGAAACAACATTTACAGAAAGCACAAATCCAATAACCACGCGAGGACCAGGAAACAGCCTTGCATTAATCAAGAAGGAAATGAGAGTGCTGGACCCTGGACACCTAACTGGAGCCGGCCACAAACGTGTGTGTCCACAGAATGAGGAATCAGCGCCGTTGCGTCAAATCACTGCCCTGACCAGGCGCTGCAGCCCACGCCGGCTGAAGGCGGCTGTGCCGCCCGGGGGCACGTGCTCTGAGCGCTGCATGGGCTCGGCCACCGTCTCTGCTGCAGCTGTGTCACTGTGTGGCCCCTCGCTCTGTCCCGACTGCCCCCACGTGTCTCACAGGCGTCGCTCCTAAGTTTTCTCCATAAACGCCCTGTGCCGAACTCGTGTCTGCTTCCCAGGAATTGGACGTGTCCTCAATAACTAACCTCCCATCCCCACTTCAAGGATTCCATTCCCTCCTCAGTATCTCTTTGAGAATTCTGAATCTCTCGACTTGAGTTTGTTTTCAGATTGTGTTATTACTTCTACTTCCTTGGGCGTGCATTTTCCCACGTGTGTTGTCTCCTGATGGTTTCTCGGGGCCCTGAGTTTCTTCTTCCTGTGATTTACAATTTTCGTCTGCAACTCCTCCCGTGGACGTTGCTCCTCTCACCTGGCCTTGCAGCTGCCTCGGCCTGGCCCTACAGGTTGTGTGGTCAACAGCAGCTCTTCTGATGAGCATCCGGGGTGCACCGGGTCCCCATGCCCTGGACCCACCGCCCCAGCCTCTGCTCACCCCGGGGGCCTGCCCTCCACTCGTGGGTCTGGGGCCTCTGGCTTTGCAACATGGTTTTTCCTTCTTTTCTAAAATACTTTACTTATCACACCCTGTGTTAGGATCAGAGGGGAGAGGATTAATCCTGGATCCACTCCCTCATCGGGGATTGGAAGTCCAGCCCAGTTTTCGGGAGACAGATCTGCATGTTAAAACGCCCACCTGCATTGAGAGTCAAAATTAGCCTCCTCTAAATTGTACTCGCTAGTCTTACCTCTATGCCCCAAAGCCACCTAGAAAAATTTGTGTTCCTCCTCCCCGGGAATCCCTCCCAGCTCATGGCGATGATGGTGTTCCCCGCGCCTTTCCCGGGCTACACATCCCTGGCCTAAAGCGCGCCTTCGAGACATTTCATCTGCCTGGAAATCTGTCCCTAGGTGCACTCTCATTTGTAAATTAATATTTAATTCTCTCAAGATAATTTTCTTAATATGATTCTCACCACAGGTATTTTCTTTTTCATTGACAAGTCTACTTAGATATCTCCATGTGCAAAGAGCTATGCACCGGGCCCAGAACCCCTCTGCCACAGTCCTGGCAGATGGTCCCCTGCCTTCACTGGGATGTCCCAGGGGTGGGAAGCGCTGGCTCAGCAGCCCGGCCTCCATCCCAGGACAGACACTGAACGTGTTGGTTCTGCTTTCACGGAATCCACATCTCCCTCCAAACTGAAGAAGAATGTACAAGGACATCCGTTACGATGTTCCTGCTAGTTGCAAATGGGGGCATGGAGGGCAGGCAGGCAGATCCTAAACATCCATCAAGGGATAACTAAATAAGTCGAGGTAGCTCACACCATGGGAAAGAAGAAATCCGCAAACGCTGACGACGCACCTCTAACGGCGCGGCGTGTCCGGGATGCGCTGTCGTGCGTGCTGGGGGATGGGCACTATCATGAGCACTGAGTGATCCCAACGATGTGAAAATAACAGAAGGTAGATGGATGCGTTTGCAGATATGTAGAGACAAAGATCGGGTACAGCTGCTGGCGGGGGCTCCTCCCTGCAGAAGACTTGAGCTTCCTCTTGTCATTAAACATCGCCACATCTTCCTGTCCGCCCTGACGCAAGACAGGGAGACGGCAGACTGCAGAATCCCGGGCATCCCGGCGGTGCCCGACCCTCCCCGCAGGGACGCCGTGGTGGGGACCCCGCCCTGGGCTCATCGGAGGGTCCTTCGCTCCCTCCTTTCACAACCGCCTCCCAAAGAAGCCCCAGCGGGCACCTTCTCAGGTGAGCGTGAACCCTCCCGCACAGGCTACTCCTGACGCCTGTGTACACGCCGCATCTGGCTCTCGGAGTTAATTAACAGAGCAAGAATGATGGCGCAAACAAAAGGGCCGACGCCGCTCACCATGGCAGCGGCAGAAGGAAGATAAAGCCCTTCGAAATTCTGAACAAGACTCCGGCAGACCTATTTATCAGCGTCTGATTAAATACTCCTATTCCTTTGGAAAATAAATTTCCATAATTCTTTCCTCAATTAGACCAATAAACTGTTACTTAAGTGTTTTTCTCTGAAAAGTTTTCCTAATTCCTCACTCGCAGCTCTTGAAACCAAACGCCCACGGTCAGAAGCTGGGAAGGCAGGGACGGAGACGTCAAATCCTCCTCTGTCCTTGGTTCCCACCTTCCCCCTCCCCTGTCCACCGGGTGGAGAAGGCCCAGTGCCCCGACCCGCTGGCGCCCACGCTGGGGAAGCGGGAACGTGCACATGGGCTGCAAGAGGCCCCGGAGAAGCGCTGCTTTGCAAACCACACACATGGCACAAATGCCCCACCCCCTGCCCCCCGTGCCCCCAGACACCACCCCGAGGCTCAGGGAGCCCTGTGCTTTCAGGGACAGCCACAGAGTTCGTGGCCAGGACGAACACACCCCCGAGCTCAGACTCCCACTGCGTGCCCTATGCCGTCCTCGCCTCTCCTATTCTTCCTCTCCCGTCTGCAAGACGGGGGGCCCAGCACCCCTCAGTTTTGCCGTGAGGCTGAAGTGCACACCCACTGCCAGTTCGACGCTTGGAGCTCTCAGGCCCTGAAACAACCGACGACTGAGTCACTGCGCCCCGAATAGCGGACACTCGCCGTGGCCCGAGCCGGGAGGAGGCAGGGTCAGCGTGGACTTGTCACCTGGACGCACGCTCACCTCGGCTGCCGACAGAGAGAGAGGGAACACCGTGTTTGATAAGGACACTTTAATTGCCAACTGTGATGCATCTTTCCAATACCCTGAGAGCCCTAGTGAAGATGTGTACAAGATTAACAGATGCAATTAGAAAGAGAAGCTTTTTGTTTCATTCTATATGGAATCAGCTTTTTATTGCACTTATTTATAATACCTTTGCATTTTCAAAGCCAAGGAACACGGAAAGGGAGACACAGCATGCTAGAGGACATCACAGGGAGTTATCTTTGTAGGAAAATGAGGACGAAAGTACGAGATAAATCTCACTGCCCGTTGAATATTGAAAATCCACAAGGAACAGAAAAATGTCCCTAAGTTTGTTTACAGCAAGTGCCCTTTCACATTGGCTTGATAACCCCTTGTGACCCTCGACACTGCGCTTAAGTCTCCGGGCCAGCGTCTTGGACGTGAAACGATAGTGCGCAAGGACCCCTGACATCAGGAGCTCAGATGTTCTCACGGCCTTGGCCGCCAAGGTCAGCGCCGGGCGGCAGAGGGGCACGACGCCCGAGGGTCCTCGTCCTGGGCTGGCAGGTGCAGGACCCGCCATGCTGTGCTCACCAGCGTCTGCAGGCACCAGGGCGTGGCCTGGGAGCCAGCCGCCACCAGCAGCCGCTGTGACCGCCCCCTGGCCTGGAGCCAGGCTTCAAAGAAAGGACACCTCTTGCCCTGCCCCTCACCCACCGTGGCCAGAGGCGTGGCGGGCACAGCTTCCCCGAACACAGGACACAAATGAGGGAAGGGTCCGAAGCTCACAGAGAGTCTGGGCCAAACCAAGGACTCTGGACCTCCGGCCCCTGCAGGCAGACAGAGACCCTTTAGCCGGCCACCATCTCCGAGACAGGCTGGCAAGCCCGTGAGCCCAGGGCACATGGCACATGCCTGGAGTGAGGGCACCAGGGGCCACTGCCCAAGCTCAGGTCTGACCTGGGCCTGCTGGTGGCCCAAGAAGACGACTGAGCACCCACCGGCCAATGCACGGACCACAGGGGTCATTTAGTGACACTTGTCCTTCAGAGCACTGGACACAAGACAGAGTCACACATGCAAGAGCCACCGTGCCGCTGGCCTGATACCTGCAGGCCCCAGGGCCACCAGGCAGGGAGGGCGGGGGAGGGACAAAGGGGTGAAGGTTGACAGTGACCAGCCTTTGACACGACCAAGCAACGAGAAAGAGCAGCCAAAGCTTGAAGAGGTTTCCCGAGGACACCTCGGGAGACGTTTCCAGTGAAAATTCAGACCTGCGGCCCTGCTGTGAGTGCGGGACTTAAATTCACACCACCGCGGGGTCTGGAAACGCAAGGAGAGTTAACAGAGCAGCCGTAGGCACGTGGGCCCCGGGCACCTGTCGGGAGCGGCGGGACAGGACTCAGCCTGCACTCGACGTCCTCGAAGAGCAAGCCCTGCAGTGACCTCGATCACCAGCCGCACCGGGAAACAGGCCGCGCCAAGCGACAGTCCTCGAAGCCAACCACAGAACCCGGTCTCCGAGAACTTCGGAGAGCAGAGTCCTGAAACGTGAGCATAAAATCCGTGTATTTGAGATCTTTAGACTAGTAGGCGATGTGAGAGGTCTCAGGCCAGTGCCACAGTCCGGCGGGCACTCGGAACGGAAGGCAGCAGGTGGCCCGTTCCCGCTGGCCCAGCGCACGGGGGCTCGCTGGGAGTCCCAGGGGATGTCCCGCCCTTCTGCTGTCCTTGTCCCTGGGCTCTGCGGTGACGGTGGGAAGGGGATCCAGGCGTGAGGAGGGTGTTGGGAGCAGAGACAACACCTTTCCCCGAGCTCCAGCTGCCCGGGGTGGGGCGGGGCATGAAGCCTCACTCGACCACGAGCGGGCCAGGAAAGAGGCCGGGCACGAACGGCCACGCAGGGTACGACTGCACGTGCCGGAACCGTCCGGAACAAGCAACCGACATAGACACAAAGTGGGCTCGTGGCTGCCAGGAGCTGCCCACTGGGCGAGGGGTTCCTGCGGGGTGGTGACGCGTCTTGGCACTAGACGGAGGCGGCAGTTGTACGACACCGTGAATGTACAGAAAGTCAGGGAATTGTCCACCTTCACACGGTGCGTTTTATGTTACATGATTTTACTTCCATTGAAAAAAAAAGCAGAAGACCCTGCTGGAGTCTGGCTGGGGAGGCTGAGAGTAGAGGCTTTGCCAGGTCCTCACTCCCGGGACTCTGGGAGCACCGCGTGTGAACAGAACTGGCATCGGATCCTCAGGGCAGGGCCTGGGAGACCCTCGCATCTGGAACCACGCCCTGCGCCCTGCAGGCAGCTGCCCCGCGGGAGACGGGATGACAGAGACAGTTCCGGTGGAAAAGGCTTCTGGATAAAAGGGCGGAGAGGAGGTGGGAGGACGGAACAGGGACAAACGCTGCCCCCGGCCCAGGTCATCGGCATCGGAGCCCCCAGTGACCAGGTAAACAGGCCTCTTTCTGGATTCGTAGGACACCGACTTTTCTTGCATTTTCAAATGTTTCCCTCCTAACAAAGACGGAATCAGGATGCCCAGCAGCAGCAGGGCGGGCGCCCAGTGAAAGGCCCCTGGGGAAACTGAGGCAGCGGGGTGGCCAGGAAGCCAGGGCCAGGGCAGGCAGCTGGTGGGTGTGGAGATGCCTGGAGCTCGCCTGCTGGTGCCCGCACCCCCGGGCACTGGGAGGGTGGGGAAGGGACAGCAGGGTGGGTGGGGGGCAGGGCAGCCGAGGCTGGTGGGAATGGACGGGGCGGGTGTGCGGGAGGGACTGGCTGGCCTCTCCCGGGTTGATAACTGTGCAGCTTAAAGGAAAAAAGCTACATCCTTCTGCTGCATATTCTTGTGCAGTTCATACAATAAGAGCATTAAAAATCACCAGTGGGAATTATTTTGACTTTCAAGAAGCCCTCTTAAAAGGCTGCCGAGAAGAGCCCGTCCTCGCAGGAGGCCACGGCGGCTCTGTTCGCACGTTCAGCACTGATCACGCGCTAGGAACTCGAGGCAGCCTCTGGAGTCGGGCTAGCGGGGGAGGGCGGGAGCCAGCGGAGCTCGGGCGCTTCCTCTCCGCCACCCTTAGTGGCTGTCACCGCCACCAGCAACGTGCCCCGGTCTGTCAGCTATGACAGGGGGTGGGCAGAGGGCTCCGGAGGACCCTGGGATGCTGCAAGGCCAGCACGTGAACCACCGCTGAACTGCACGTGAAATCAGGGTAAGAGGGGAATTCATGTCAGGTGTGCTTGGCCACGATTTTAACGAATTGATAAAAGTAAAGATTTGGAAGCAAGGCAAGGTCGAGCAGAGCCTCCTCGCTGCCTCACTGTCCTTCCTCGGGACATGAGCCCCCACGGAACCCCCCACGTGTCCAAACATCAAACACCTGCGCCTTCCTCCCCTCCCCCAACCCGGCAGCCCCATCACACCTGCTGTGATCCGACTGCTGGGGGGGGGGGCTCGTGTGAGTGGCACCATGCATGTCTGTCCTCCCGTAACTGCTTGTGTCTCCGAGCACCATGTCCTCGGGGTTCACCCACGCTGCAGCAAGTGCCAGAATTTTATTCCTCTCAAGACTGAATAACACTGCATGCATTTGGGCACGTAGAGTTCTAAAAACACAAAGCAGTCCTCCCGGCCTTCAAGGTCGCCACAAGGCCAGAGGTCCCCAGCACCTGGCAGGCGAGGCTGGTCCGGGGGGCAGGGCCGCAGGCCAGAGCTGCCGCGACCTCCCAGGGTGGGTTCTCCTCCTCCTCTCTCCAGAGCCGCCCTGTCCTCTGGGGCCGCAGTGCTCACGGCCCTGCAAGCAGCTTTCAGACCAATAAAAGCAAATGAAGTCTCAGACTGCTTCTAATGAAATTATGGGACCTCTGACGTCCGTAGGAAGAAGTTAATTCTGAAGGATGGCATCATCTCCTGGGGTTCTGCCACCATCTGGGAAACCCTTGGGTTCCCCCTCTTCGCCCAGCCAGGAATGGTCCTATCTGTGGGGGAAGTTCTACCGTCCTCCCCTCCAGTCCCCTCCCCTCTCTTCTTCCTCCCCCAACCCCATCCACCCTCCTGAGGGCCTCGAGCCCAGGAAGCCAGACGGGGCACCTTCCCACATTCCCAGGAGGTGATTAAAAGCAGTTGTCACTGGGACGTGGGTGCCGGGAAACACAGTGTAAAAACAGGAATCGGCATCTCAGACCAGCCACACTGATGCACAAACATCTTGAAACCTGACATCTCTAGGTAAAAAGCAACTAACACGTGACTAGAGCAAAGCGTCCCTGGTTTCTGCCTTCAGTGACGTGTCCCTCCGAGCCCCGGGCGTGGCTTTCACAGAGCTCTGAAGTCCCACTGCTAAGTGGAGTCCAGTGAAGCCGGTGCGTTTCCAGAGCTTCAGACATGAGGCCACCATCACGTCTGCCGCGGGCTGTCAGGAGGAGGAGGAGGAGGGTGGCCTTCAGTGGCTGCCTGGCCACAGCCCGGTGGTCAGATGGGGAGGGGGCCGGCCAGGGTCGCCCAGACCACACGGGGCCAGCACTCAACCTGGAAACCGGTCCCGGCCAGCGGAGTAGCGCATCACTGTAACCTGGGCTTCTAGGATTCACAATTAAAAGCTAAAGAGTGTTTTTAGGAGTAATAAGATTTTTATATTTATGTTTCTGGAATGAGCACCGTGGACTATGTCCCTAGCGAAAGGGCATTTCCATTAACTTGCCCGATGCTTCTCGCCCCACCCAACTCTAATGCTCTGCGCTCTTCGAAGTAATGAAGCCAAATTACCTTCTCAATGTTCTGGAACTCAGATTTTTTGCTCAGAACCAGTGAGCTTTTTTTTATTGGAATATCCTCGCACTGAGCACCTCTTTAAGAGCGATGTGGTTAACAATAAATCTAGTTTTGTGCCTCGAAACCTCTAGCTGGAACTTCCTTCTCCCGTCTCTAGCGTGAGGATAAGGCAGGACACGTTTCTCAGAGAGATCTAGGAGCTGCCGGAAAAGAACACACAGATTTCTACTGGCCAAAAATTTGGTGTCTTTTTTACAATTTCTATTTCGAGTCATATATGAAATCAACGATTCACATTTTTGCACAGGTAACCAAATATGTTCCCAGCAAAGTTTTTCATGGGCAGCTTGCCCTGCTCACTATGTTGTTGACTTTTGTGCTTAGGGGGAAGGACACCCCACCTCGCTCGCATCCAAAGGACAGCCAGCATCCGGCACCTGCATTCCCAGCAGGGTCTGCACACACATGTGCTCCCTGCAGGGCTCTGCCGCTGAGAGTGGCATGTGAGCACCCGCAGGGGCTCTCCTGGGTGGCAGGGCCAGTCCACGGCTCTATCAGGGGCTGGGACTCCAGGTGTGGGGCTCTTGTTCTGGCCCCATCGAGGCTCAGATCCGGGCTCTTCACAAGATATCCCAGGGCTTGGCAGCAGGAACAGCAACATGTTGGAAACGGGCTTGCATCTTCTCTGATACACGTGTGCACGGGTGCCTACACAAACACATGCACACACACACTCTTGCATGCATGTACATGCACAGATACATACTCATGCACAGATATCCATGTATGCACAACGCACATACACATACACTCATGCACATATGTGGGCCACACATACACAGACATTCGTGTGCGTGCATATACACACATGCACACATATGCCCGTGGACAGGTGCGCACACGCAGGCACACCAGTGCTGGTCATCACCCCAAGAGAGTGATACCAGTTCTCTTTCCTCCCTGCAGCCTTTGAGATGCACCTTTGCCGTCCCCACCAAGAGGCGGGGCCTCTCCCCCTCCGGGAAGCTGGGCTGGCCGGACGCTGCGGAGGAAAGGACAGGGCAGGAGCTCCAGCCTGAGGACCCACACACAGCCACTCACTGTCTGGGCCCCTGCGAGCACCCTGAGGACCAGCCCAGGCTGGCTGCGGGGAGGAGGAGAGGCTCACTGGAGCCCGGCTGAGCAGCCAGCCTGCCGCCCCCTGCACATGAGAGCCTGCCAGGCACAGCCCCCAGGTGGAGGCAGACAGGACAGGGGTTGGAGAGGTGGGGGATGGGGGGTTGGAGGGTTGGAGAGGTGGGGAGTGTGGACTGCTGTTGCCATGGCAATGGGTGCCTAATACAGGCAGTGAGGTAGCTGTGAGAATCAGGTGAGCGCCTCCCCTCCCCGGGCCAGGTGCAGGGGCCTAGTGAAGACAGCAGGGGCCTCCGGAGAAGGCCGGCCCACACCAGGCACGAGAACCCAGGTCCGGCCCCTCCGGAT
>VBSM01003144.1:983817-1007996 GCA_008086735.1 Cheirogaleus medius
AAAAAAAAAAAAAACTTATGCATTTTATTTGAATGTGCATTAGGGAAAAAAACTAACTTATCAAATCTGTGATAGAAAATATTTTTGTTTAGGTAAAGGGAAGTTAAAAGTTGACTTAAAGATATAAAAGGACAGGTAGCACTTATAGAGAAAAAGTGGTATGCAAATAATTTAAGTTTGAAATAAGTACACAAGAGAATTATGGACACCTCTGCCGTGATTCACACACATCCCTGAAGCAAATGGCTTCATGAAATTGCAGTTAAAATTCTAAATATTTCCATCTGCATTTTAAAAGTTTCACTTATACAAAGATTTTCATTTTAAATACAAAAAGAAAAGTTCTCATGGACAAATGCCCCAAAGAGCCTTATCAAACACAGAGGCAAGAAACCCACCATCGTGGTCGCCCTAACTCCTGGCAAGAAGCAAGGCCACGTCCACCCCTATGACTTGTGCAGCTGCCTTTGCACACACCCAGCGTAGACCAGCTCTGCTCTGTGCACAATCAAAACAGGCACGGGAAACAGCCTGAGCTGAAGAGATGGCAGCATCAGTGTTCACAGCCAACCTCACCTAGGAATATGCACTTCATCCTCTGGTGGTCTCATCCTTCCTCCCTGTCCTGATACTGTCCTTACCAGACAGTATCATGGAGCCTTAACTGCTCCGATCAACAGGCTGGGATAACTTAATGAAGACTACATGCCACAAGCACCAAAAAAACCCTTAAGAATGATGAGGTGAATTTAGCCATCCTGTTTAAGGCCTGCACCACAGAAGCCTCGTGGTGCAATTATTTTTCAAATGTGACAGATTCAGGATCAAAAGTAATGCCGTTGAAATTTTCATAGGCCTCAGAATGTTCTCAAACTATGTGAAGGGCTAAATCCATAGGTTTATTATAATGATTAAAGTCACCTGTGATGCTCAGAACAAACTGCCGTGTTTCTGCTCTTTGTCCCGACTACTCAGCCTGCTGGAGAAAGGACAAAGTGCTTGCTGTGATGTACTCAATGAGAAATCACTTTCCTCGCAAGTGTTTCTTGATAATTCACTACTGGTGCATTCTGAAACGAGTCTCTGCACCTGTCGATATCCTACACTGCCTCTGCAATTTCCGCAATGCCAAACTCCAATGCGATCCCATCAGAAAAAAAGATTTTCAGTTGTATTTTTCCAAAGCTGTAAAGAGGTCTTTCACCAGTGAGGGGAGCCATTGCATTGGATTAAGAGCTGTTCTAAATACTGTTACATTCTCCATTTGCTGCAGACTGCATTTCTTAACTGCCACAAGGTGCTCACATATTAAGAAAATGCGATGTGAAGTAGATTAATTACAGTAACAATATATTTAACATCACTGTAAAGATGTACTTTTTTCACACAATTATTGTTAATAATTTGAAGATGTTTATTGCATTCTATTTTTGGTGGGAAAAACATAACATACATTTATTTATTTAGCACAACCTTGTGAAATATACAAAGTGTAACTTGGTCAGAAGCATTTTTCTATTCCTAGTCCATTTCTGAGGATTAAATCATGAACTTCTCCCACTATAATTACTTCTTGCAATAGTTAGGCACCAAGTTTAATTTTCTCCTCTCAGTATAGGCAGCAATTCACCATTTTCTTTCAATTCCTAAAAATAAAAAACAATAATAATATGTATATGCATATATTTAAAAAATGAAAACATCTAAATAATCACAGCTTGCATCTATATCTGAGAACAAAAAGAAATACTTATTGGATTAAAACTCTAGTCTTACAATACTTTCAAACTCAACAAAACCCGGATATACTATCAGATTACAAAATTAAAAAGGTATTCTATTATAAAACCAACAGATTGTTTAGCATTAGCAAACATAGCAACTGGAGCAAAACAATGACGCCCCTATTTAAATTTTAGCAATAAATAAGGACAATAACTCAAGTGATATCCAAAGCTGAAGAACCAAGCAAAGCGATGTTAAAAGCCTATTCCAATATGATGCTCACTCCACTCCTGCTCCCCCACTCAGAGAAGAAACAGGCTCAACCCAACCTGGGAATTCGTCAGCCTAACGAAAAGTTATGGTACCAGTAAGATGTATTAAACCATTAAAAAGATGTAACAATTCAAAACCAGAGATACGCCATCAAAAGAGCTACCATTAGGTTAACTTAAACTGTAGGACAGGCTCTCCGCTCTTCGTGCCTATTTTTCAGATTTAAAATCTGGAGAACAGCCATTAAGTTTGAAATGTGAGAATAAATGATAAATAAGACTTTCTAGTTTAAAACTAACATTTAATTTGATGTAACATTTCAGGTTATCATTATGCAGCATAAATATCAATCAATAAAACCACTAAAAGCCACATGACCTCCTCTCTGGATTAAACTCAAACAGGAGTGAGTCTGTCATACAAAAATCCAGATGACTTTTAGTAATGTCTAGGGATCTTCTACTTATTTAACAAGCAGACATCCTGCTGCACCAAGCAACCTAGCCAGACTTTTCTGAGCGCATAATTCAGAAGGCAGCAGGCCATGCAGTTCAGTAGAAGGGGCCAGGCAGCACGCAGGCAGAACCTGGACGCAGTGGCTTACTGGCTATGGGATGGGACAACTCACCTGACCGAGTGTCTGTTTCCTCATCTACTGACTGGGAATAAGAATTCCTCCCTCCGAAGCTGCTGAGTAACCTATGTAAAGCACCAAAGCTGTGCACCTGGCTCACTGTGCTTCAAATAAGGCAATTCTCATCATCATCACTGCTGTTAAAATGAGCCAGCAGCTGAAACAGCAACCTTATCTAAAGATCCCAAATGTCTCTCAACAACTGTTTTAAGTCCAAGCACTCTGCAATAGCCATAGTGAACCGTTTACTCTTTCGAGGCAGGATTAACTCACTAAGTATATATTAGTAGCTCTTCTTCTCAGGACATTAGATTGACTGAGTCATTGGGTTACTGAGTAATTCATTACTTTATTCAGTCATTCAACAAAAAAAAGTATTCATTGCTCCAACAGAGGCCAGCCAGAGTTAGCCCATCTGGAACATGTTTTAACTAAACTAAAGGTGAAGAACTGCAATACTTAAGAAACAGACCAAAATGGCAACATAAGAGCCATTCCCTGTATCTTCTCAAAGAATTTCAAATATGTATGTTCTTAGCAGGTGAAAATAAAAAGTCACATAACACCCTGTTATATACCTAAAAAGAAGTTACTTACATTGCTTAGCTTTAGAATTAAATGAGATTTATTGATTGTATCTTCCCAAGAGTTACCAATGGCTAAGGTACAGGCTATAAAACATTCAGACAAGAAGAGGCTCAAGAGTATTTGGGGTTTGAGTACTGTTGTATTTTACAAAATTAAGGGAGGGGTGTGTGTGTGTGTGTGGGTGTGTGTGTGTGTGTGTAAGAGAGAGAAAGAGAAAGAGAGAAAGGGGGAGAGAGAGAAATAACACATGCAGATCTAGTTTTCTTGCTTCAGGGCTACTAAAAAGCTACATTGTTAGACATTTTTTTCCTCCAAGAACAAGACATTTTCCTAAGAAATATGTCTCACTGGCTTAAGAAGTGTGATATCAAACCCAGAACTCTGCAGGAAATAAAACCTGCACCAATGCAAACCACAGGATAAAAACAGCCTCGGCAGTCAAAGGAGCTCAAGCTGTTTTTATAAAACACACTGGTCCAAAGTACTAATGTCACTTCAGTGTTAGGTTAGAGTTCCTTCACTTTACAAAAGTATGGTGTTAAAAACTTCTACTTTACAATATAAGCAGAAATAGTGCTACTTAATACTTGTTTTCCAATTAAAGTCAGAGATCTGACCTCAGAGAAAATTCTCCAATAGCGAGGCAAGGGGGAGGCCTGAGGGCAGTCTCCCAGCCCCGGCCCAGAGCAGCCGCCAGCAGCCCATCTTTTTGTGGCAGTTTTGTTCATGCTCCCTAGTGGAGCCCCTCCACCCTACCCACCCCAATACCACCCTCAACACCACAATGCCCAGGGAGGCCTGAGGTATGGTAGAGGGCTTTGGGGTATTGAAGCTGCAGCTTCCGTTTATTGTCTGGGGCTAACCTGGACAGCTATCTATGAAGCCCACAGGTGGTACAGGTGGGGTTGCCCTCAGTTCTAGACATTAAACATGAGAAAAGTCGTGTCCATTTAAAACTCAATGAGAGTTTACCTAAAGCAAACCAAAGAAACACACTGAAGTCTTTTGTCCATGCAACAACCATTTACTAAGCTCCTAAAACACACAGAGCACCAGGAAGGACTCAAAGGTATGTGAGACACAGTATCCTCTAAACCTGCTTACAGTCTATCAGCTAACAGATTTCTTAGCATCTGAGAACCAAAGAGGGACCTGCCTTTTCTTTCAGGAGACCCAGGGCAGTGACCCTCGGCCTCTGTGTCCAGCTGGGCAGCGCTGGGCCGCAGGCCTCCTGCACCCCATGTCACTCCCTGCACCCGAGGGTACATGAGTGAGGTGGGAGAAAGTAATTACAATAATACAGAACTTTGGGAGCAGGAGCAAACATTTCTGGTTGGAAGAATCTGTAAATGATTCATAGACAATTTGGGCCTTGAAGGATATTTACAAAAACAGATTTAAACATAGAATTCACAAGGAAATCCAAAGCTAAGGAAACTGAAGAAATACTGAAAGGCAGGAAAAAATGGAAGAAAGTTGTGTGGGATTTAATTCAGCGTGAGTAGAACTATAAAAGCTTGGCCACAGCCTAAGCGTCTCTGAATGCCAGTCAGCGTGGACCGCGATTGGCAGTGGGCTGGGAGCCCCATGAGGACGTGAAGAGGACCCCCTTCACAGGGACGATCAAGCCATGGACGGGAGAGGGCGTGGCTCGTTCAGGGAGGAGGGAGTAAGCGCAGTCTCACACAGGACAGTGAGAATCGCTGACACTGGTCTAGAGGTGACTGAATATGAGGCTGGAAAGAAAGGAGCCAAGGACAACCCCAATGTTTCCACTCAGTGTGAAACTACAGTTTCTGAACATGCCAACATTTCCATTCTTGAGGTTAGCAGATGAACTGACCTTACCTTAACAATATCCAATCCTCCAACAAGCTCCCCTTTCACATACAGCTGGGGGTACGTCGGCCAATTTGAGTAAGTTTTTAATCCTTGTCGAACCTAAAGAGACAACAGGAACTCTGAAACCTTCCTATCAGACCCTTATGAGTAAAGCTAAGACAAAGCACAAAACATTGAACTTACTTCTTCATCCTCCAATATATCAAATGTTTCGTATTCAACACTGCAAAAAGGAGAAAACATTTTAACAGGAAATACAGTTTTAAACAAAAACAGTAAAATCTACATATTAATATTTGGTATTTCTAAAATAGTTAAGAAAACTAAATAAATTAATTCATTGCTAACAAAATTTACTATAGAACAACGAAAATTATTTTACTTCTTAATTTGTCTGGTACTATATAGAATAAGTCACCCCAGAATAAAACTTTATCTGGACTTTGGGTTGGCAAACTTTTTCTTAACGGGTAAGACAGTAAACATTTTAGCTTTGCAGGTCAGACAGTCTCTGCTCAGCTCTGCTGTGTAGCACAAAAGCAGCCACAGACAATACATAATGAATGAAGGGACATGGCTGTGTTCCAATACAACTTTATTTACAGAGTTAGGCAGCCCAGCTGCAACTTGCCAACCTTGGGCCAGACCCACATCCCGATCCAAACGAGCCCATCGTTAACTGAACACCCACTTCTGGTGCCTGCCCCACCCGCAGCCGCTGTTTCCTCACCCACTGGAAGCTGCTCAGCGAGCAGAATGGAGGGTAACTGACACCCACCGACGGGGAGGCTGGCAGCTCCCTAGCTGGGATGCTGACCACACTGCCAATTCCCTTCCCCTGAGGGAGACATGCCTTCCACACTTAAATAAACTCACTTCAAAGCACATGCTGTTAATATACCTAAAACCATAAGAAAGTTTTATGGCTTTTGCTGTACAATGAACAGTACTTGTATAAAGAATGAAAAAATCACTGCATAGAAATCCAACCATATCCCCTAGGAGGGCAGGTGGTCAGGCTATTAGCATCTGTATGACTAAATCCTCACAGGGTGACTGTGGGTATAGGTGGAGTTCCCAAATTAGGCCGAAGAAAATGCCACATATAAAAAACAACTGGGGGAGAGCATGGACAATATACGTAACTGTGATATTTGTACCCCCATAATATGCTGAAATAAAAAAAATAAAATAAAAATAAATAAATCCAATAAATAAATAAATAAAATTGATACATTAAATAAATAAATAAAATAAAAAGTAACTAGATTTTCCATAAAACTGCAACCATCATAGAGAAGTCTTCTTTACTTGGTAAATAAGTTCCCAAGAAAGCTGTCTATTGTGCAGCGAACACTCAAAAAACTTAAACGACAGGATAAATCAAGAGGAAGTACCACAGGAATGTTTGAAAGAATAGGAAAAAAAGAAAAGACTCAATATAAGTCTTCATTCAAGTTGAACTGAAGGAGGCAGATCTCCTAACACTATGATAAAAATAACGAGTTCTAGAACTATTCATAAAAGATGTAGGAAGTACTGGGCTGAAGTATATGCAGGTATGTGAAGGCCTAACAGCCAATACAATACACCTCCTAAAAGTTACTTGTGAAGGATACCCACCCTTCACACCTCAACATACACTTGGTTCTCAGTCCCTCGTCGTATGTGTAGTTTGGCTACTAAATAAAAAAATAAGAATGGAGGAGAAAAAAACAAAAAGCCGCTTTCTCCACATACTTAGGATTCCCAGGAAGAAGTCTGCTCAAGTTAAAAGGAGCTCAGAGGCCGGGTGCAGTGGCTCACACCTGTAATCCTGGCATTTTGAGAGGCCAAGGAGGATCCCTTGAAGCCAAGAGTTTGAGACCAGCCTGGGCAAGAGAAAAAGACCTCATCTCTACAAAAAAAAATAGAAAAATTAGCTGGGCATGTGGGCACGTGCCTACAGTCCCAGTTACTAGGGAGGCTGAGGCAGGAGGATCTCTTGAGACCAGGAGTTTGATGCTGCAGTGAGCTATGATAACACCATTGCACTCTAGCCCAGGCAACACAGCAAGACCCTTTCTCCACAAAAACAAAAAAAGGAGCTCAAAGTCCCGCCAACCTTGCTCATGGCAGAGTCGATCACATACAGTGAGTCTGGAGCTGGGTGGTCACTATCTCCCAGAGAAGCCCCTGCTCTGAGACAACTGGCACTTCCAGTCCAATTGAATTAGACGTGGGGGACAGAAAGCCAAATTGCAGAGACATTCCACTGAAGACACGAGCTGGGTCATGCCCAGTGTGTCAGCGCAGAAGACACCCATGGCCAAGGAGTAAAAAAAAAAAAATCAACTCTTTCTTTTTACATCCCTAAAGCTGTTTTCAACCTGAGCTGCTCAAGTGACTACTTTCAATCAGCCCAAGAATTTTAAAATATTTTGAAGATGATTTCCCTGTAACTTCACAGGGTTATGGTTAGAATATATATTATAATTTTAAAAAGAAGCAATCATGAAATAAGAAATAAGAGAAATAAGCAAAGACATTTGACAAATCCTATAGAACATGTACTAAATAGGTCTGAATAAGAAGTTTTGCTTTTAACTGCAAAAAATCAACCGTGATGTCCTAATCTGGCAGCGTCACCCCTGGGCACCAGCTTCACCAAAAGCAGGAGCACTGTGACTGAACTCACCCCCTCCTCAGATCCAGTCATGGACCTTAGTATATGCCCATCAGTTTCGTGTATTGTTTACAAAGTAAAATTAAAAAAAAAAAAAATTTAAGAACCACCTGTAATATATTCTCCCTGAAATATCTTTATACATGGTGAGAAAGTTAGTAACTTAGCTCTAAGAAAGCAGACAAATTCCTACTTTGGTCTAAGTTAAGGCATTCACAAAACACTATAGTAAAATGCACAGATACAGACATCACAGCTGAAAAGCACTAGTGGCAGAAGAGACAAGTTATAATTTTTTTAAATATATTGTTTGAAAACAAGATTTACATACCCAGTGGTATTTAATATTTCCAGAATTTGTCTGCTGAATCCACATTTTGCTTCCTAAATTTAAAAAAAAAAAGTACAAAGGTTACATTTTTCACATGACGTAAGTGGAACAGCTGCGCTGGCGCTCTGTGAGCCAGCACAACCCTGTCCAGTGCAGCCACCGCCACATGCAGCAAGCTCTGAGGGCTTCCTCGCACCCCCTTTTCCTTCGAGTACTGACCCGTCAAGACATCAGCCCAGGTGTGTAACCCACAGACTACCTTTGGTTTGTAACCACATAGATCTGCATCCCCAAGCCCTGGGCCACAGAGCTTGCCGAACCCCTGCGTGCCCCCCTAAGCCACAGAGCAGGAGGTGAGCAAAGCTTCATCTGTGTTATCAGCTGCTCCCCAGCTCCCCATGGCTGGCAGCACCACCTGAGCCGCCCCCACCCCTCCCCCATCCATGGAAAAACTGTGTTTCATGAAACTGGTCCCTGGTGCCAAAAAGGTTGGGGATCCCTAAGGTAGATGACATGTGTTCTGGCAGCTCATCATCTTTGGGGTCAAAAAGTTCCTCTAAGTCAAACCTGGATTATCTACAGAGACCCCAGTTCATTCTTTATTTCATTCACACAAAATGATCTTCACTCACTTAACCTCTTGCAGTGAACTTGATGATCATTCTCCTGTTCCCAACTGGACTTTTACTCCCATTTTTAAAAAATTTATCTTTACATTATAGAGTACCAAACTTTTTCGGGGTTATGGAAATCTTAAGCTTTCTTTTCATGCCACAGAACCCCGAATCCCAGCAATCTCGAACAGAAGATTTGGCACAGCATAAACATTTTAATAGCTCTGATAATACTGTTCCTGAAATGTAAGAATGCTTTCTCGGCCTCCAGAAAAATACATTTTTAAGAATTAAAATCTGCCTTAAGCAATCAAGAAAAAAAATTAGTTTATCATTACTGGGAATTATTATCTTCCTCTATTGTTTTAATAAATACACTGAACAAGTCAAAGCATCTTGGTCCTAACCTAGTGATCCCAACGTGCTGAAATTTATATTATCATTTTCCTTGTTATTATTACTTTCATTATACCAATTATATTAATTAATTAGTTTCATTTATACTAGTTATATTAACTTTCAATCTAGTTATGGCAACCTGATTCTCAGAACAGCCCTGTGAGGACTATGATGTCCATTCATAAACGGGGGAAGTGACGTGCTCTGTACTGAAGTCACTTGCCCAGTGTGTCTTGGCTGGTAAGAGGGCTGTTTCTTTACTCCAAGCTGCCTCACCTTTCAGAGTTGTAGTTTGCTTATCTCTAAACAGGCCAAGCTCTGTCCAGACTTGCCTACTTCAACATTGGTTGAGAATTAAGTTAACAGAGGTTCGATTCCTATGAAGACTACAAAACATGATATAAATGTACTTGGCTGGTTTTTAGAAATTACTGCCCTAATTCCAATCTGAAAGACAATTAGTTTTGCTCAAACTATCAGTGGACACACTCTATCAAACCTGATACTCAGAATCATGTACAATCAACATATACTTTCACCAAAAATGCTACAAGAACCATCCCATTACAGGTAAGAATTGCCAACTGTTTTACTCACTCATCAAACAGATACAGAGCACACATGCCATAGCCAGGGTTTCTTTTCCATGACAATAAGGGATCTAACGGATGATCTAGGGTGCAAACCCAGCCCTGACAGGTTCCCTGCATTCAGGAAGTACAATGACCCAACTGCACACAACAATAGTCGACAAATGCAAACAAAGGGTAATGAAATAGCATCTAATGGAACCAGTAAAGTGTTAACAGTGTTGACCATGTTAGTCCTCTCCTTAGTTCATTTGTTCCCTGACAAAGTTTGGCAGCAGAAAGAAATGCACCCCACTGAGATGTTGATGATAAAGTCAAGCAAAATGTAGATTACTTTGTTTGATCTCCATAAGCACCAATTAAGGCCTGGATAACTTCCTGATACCACTACAGCTTCATTAGCTAAAGCTAGAAAAAAAAGATTTAACTGTCCCCTTGTTGCAGATGTTAACATCAAAAGAAATTACAAATAAAACCATTTTTGAGTTCTTTACCTGTTTGTTTCCTTTCATAAAGAGCATCACAGAAGCTTTATTTGTCAGCACTTTGAGCCTAAAGAGAGAAAATTGATATAAAATGGCTCAGCTCAATTATTAAACACCACTTTTGCTCCGCTTCATGAGTAACATGCATATTTGAGGGATAGCAGGATGATAGTTCACAGCTTTGAGTGGTACTAAACAAGCAAACACATTGACATTTTCCTTTATTTCATTCTGTCCCTAAGCCACTGTAAAACACAATATGGCTTTTAAGGCAACGAATGTTCCTTCAAGTTGCAATTTAAGCCCATCAACTCACAGTACTAAAAAAATAATAATAACCAATTCAGTAAGGAATCGTTCAATAGGGGGCCTCTCTACTGAACCCATCCAAACTTTCCAGAACTAGGTCTTGCCTGCGCCATCTTCCATCACAATGACGCACCCCACTCTACCGCTAAGGCTCACGAAGTCAGACCTGACGGTGAAGGTGTTAAACCTCAGAACGTCAACTAACAAAACTCGAATGCTCTCATCTTACCTTTAATATTTAATATTTTATACAATCTTTCAAACATCACAATCTAACTTGCCATCAGGAATTTTAATTATCTGAACATAGTCAAAAGTTTAGTCACAAATCTCAGGAAAAGTCAGTGCTGGGACAGGTCCCTAAAGTACCTAAGCCCCAGGGGGTCACACCACCATGTTGTCATTCCACTGGTGTTACAGATGATTCACGGCTCAAAACCTCCTCATAGGGTCAAAGTTACCACAAATGAAACGCACAACTCGTGCACAAACGAAGCCATGTCACTTACACTGCCAACAGAGTCTGATTAGCTCACTCTCAGAAAAACAGTAAGAGATACAGGAACGGGATGCTGACCCCACAGATCACTTAGCCACCTGCATCACTCTGTACTGGCAGAAGAGATGCCACAAACCCACAAACTCCACTCCCCTGCTTTGTTCACTGGGAACTCTTTAAATTATTACTCAAAATATGCTGAATTTTTACTTTCTATATAATTCTAGCCTTGGTATCTGAAGGCACAGATTTAGAAGCAGCACGTCAGAAAAACAGAGAAGGTCTGCTGGAGACAAGGCCATAAACAGCAGCAAGTCTGTAATCAGCAGAGAGGAGGAAAGTCAACTGAACAGCAAATACAAGCCTATAAAAAGCACAGCTGTCCTTGGAGGACTCAGCCTGTCCTTGCACAGCCTCCATGAGCCAACGGCACCACCAGGCTACAGCCAAGAGCCACACGTGAGGACACCTGGAATCAACAGAGGGATGAGGAGGATCACTTTCTTATGAAAAAGGCAGGAAAGGGGGCAAACCATGTGAGACAGTGTGGCACTCACAGGTCAGCTTGACATACATGGAATACGATTTATGGAGAGTACTTTATTAATTAAGGGCAGATGATGAATGAGGTGTTTATTATTAAACACTTTTAGAAATTTTCAGAATGTCAGATGGCAAACTTGAGCTCCAACTATAGCTGATGTGCTGATATATTTCAAACTAAATTCCTTTGTAAACTTCTGCATTAATTCAAATTTATTACAATAAAAACCCCCGCAAGTCTCCCCACACACCAAAGTCCAAAATTCCTATAAGAGAACTAACTTCTCCAAAAGCTGACTGAGATCTTTCCTAAAACAAATACAGATTTTACAGCTCCAAAACCTGCTGGAATTCAAGTTATCAAGGTTTAGAAAGGCAATGAGAAGCACCCAGTCTGTTTAAAGGTGTACTGCACACACGTTAGCTTTTCACACCCCACCTGTCACACTCAGCACTCTGCCACGGACAGCACCCACAGCAGTCACTGAGGCTGCAGAGAAGAAAACACAACTGTGCCAAGTTTAAGCCATGAGCAGTAACAAGACAACTGGATCCTGGCTCTGAAATGCAGAGGTAAGCAAGACTTGGTCATTTCACGGAAACAATGACATTTCTATAAAAGCAAAGAATATCCTCCACATATTCACTAAGTTAGCACTAAAATTTCTCCAAAGTAAATTAGATCTTTCCAAGTTTGCGTGACTGGCTTGGCTGTAAACAACAAAATTATGACCTCTAGAATGCAAACATCAAATCCTTGATTTCTATTTAGAAAAAAAAATGTAAAAACTGAGGATTTAAAAGTGTTTTCAATAATAAACGGTAGACTATTTAAAACTTTTTAAAACACTTACCTTTCCTCTAATTTGGGAGCTTTGGGGCAAACTGTCTCTAGTTCTTGGGATGCTTCTAGCTCCTGAAATAAACACATCTATATCAGTTTAAGAAAAAATTTAGTATAACATAAATCTCCTTGATCATACCATAATATAGACTATTGATCAATCACCTCATCAGAAACACTGTATTTACTGCAGGTTCTTATTAATATAGAGATTCATAAGAAAGCTATATTTTAGATTTATTACAAAACTTAAAAAAGCTGTCTGGGGGATGGGCATGCTCATAGCTGTGACTCTGGCGGTGAAAAAGCAATTTATGTAACCAAAGCATTTGGACCCCCGTAATATTCTGAAATTTTAAAAAAAGGATGTTCTAAATGAAATTTCTTTACAAGGTACAGACTTCTCAATTCTAACCTTAATTATATCAAGTCCTCCTATGAGCTCTCCAGAAACATAGAGCTGAGGATAGGTAGGCCAATTGGAATAGGTTTTGAGCCCCTGGCGAACCTCTTCATCTGAGAAGATGTCAAAACTGCTAAATTGAATATTATGTTTGTGAAGAATCTCCACCATCTGCCTGCTGAAACCTGCATACAGAGAAAGAAGATAAAGAACACATTCACGCAATAAATTAATTTGAAGTACGTATCTATTGATACAGATGTCTGTGTCTTATTTTGCTAATGATTTAATTAGCACAGCTGAATAGTATATAAAGAGAAAATAAATTCCAAGAATCACTTATTTGACCTCAAACCCTCCCACGTTAACCATACCATTAACAAAACTGAGTATTTCAAAAATGTGGTGTGTGTGTATTTATCAAAGTTCCTATTCAATATTAGGAACTTTTTTTTTGTTGAAGGAGAAACCAAAAGCAAAGACCTGAAGCCCAGACACCTGCTCTATCCATCCACCAAGCGATACAAGAGGAGGCCTTGGGTGGCCACCTCCCAGCACTTTCCTCCCAATCAGGAGACTGACCCGGACACCCTGGACAGTCCTCCACTCTCCTGTTTTGAGTCTACAAGAATCAACTCCGGGGGGAGGGGAAAAAACCTGCAATTGTTATTTTTAACTACTATTTGACTATACTGAAAACCCAATTCTGTTTAGTTTCTATTGTCATTTTACTACTTCCTGAGTATCCACTCCAGAAGTTCTCAATCTTTACCATCTCTAAGTAGGATAAATTAAAAATCAAAATGGAATGTGTTCTCTCTTTTAGTCTAAAATGGGTATAGCACATTTTAAAGCTATCCTCTCTGTTGTCATATATGAACTGTCAATAGATTGACGGTATTCTTTCTCATCTCATGTCATAACTTGACAGTTTCCTTTCTAAAACTATTTACATTCCCTAAAGTATGTAATGTGATTTTTTTTTACTACACTGTAGTGACAATTTTATGTTCCATGATTTTATTATACTTTTGTGACACATTTTTATTCTCTACTTTTTTGACATCATCTTATTATGACATTAGCACTGAAGAATAAGAGTGTGAATATCAGTCTTTTATAAACCTATTAGTCTAGACTAAAATAAAGATATTTTTCTTTCCATAAGTTAATTCTTCTCAATTTTTTTCCAGTACTTTGTACGACCCTAGTCTTTCATACCTCATTCTTCTTTTCAAACATAGTTGTAATTCACTGGAAAATACCTATTCTTCAGATTCAAAATTCCTATAAGACTTAACAGCATCAGTGATTATTTTTAAATAAAATTAAATCATAAAATTCAGTATAAGATTAATTGCAAGAATAAGTTTTACCTGATATCACCTAAAACATGTTTACTATTAAAACATGGATCTACAACTGAGCTCCAAACATTTTCCAGATCTAGTTTATTGAGATGAAGCAATGGCATTTATTTGTATAGCATATAAGTTGCTTTTCCTACAACTGAAGTGTTAAGTTCATGTACAGCCTGAAGTAAAACACTGATTCTGAAATTTTTTCATTCATCTGGGAGTTCATTAGTAAACAGCTAACAGCTGATTGCTGATGGTTATTCTGTTGCCAATATATTAACTCATTTCTACTGTAACTGACTGAGAAAGCTTTATTTTAGCTTTAGGCAATTACATGCAGACTAGAAAGATTGATTGGTAGTATTTCATTTTTAAGGGTTAAAGTGGCAGACTAGAAATGTTATGCTTAAGCATAAAATAGTACGAAGGCTTTATTCTAATAACAAAATATTTACACACTTTTTAAAGAAAAATGCATGCGTGCAATACAAAGATTTAAAAGTAGAAAAATCGTGTTCAGCTGCCGCAGAATCACCATTTCTATCCATAGTCATTTCTACTCATGACATGAATAATAAGCCTAACGGCCACATCTAATGACTATCTAACAATAAAACCCTAAAGAATACTTGTGAACCTGCTGTTTTTGTGTCTGATTTAAAAAGTAAAAACCCAGTTAGATGACTCTCGCTGCAGGAGACATTTCTGTACTGTGGTTCAAATACCTTTTGCTTTGCTAAAAGCTTTGTGAACTGAAGTAGCTACAAGAACTCCCAAATAACTTAACCTGCTTAAGGATTTAACATTCTGTTTAAAAAGATGTATATCTCAGTGCTTCTGGAAACTCTTCCTAAAACATAAGCACATTCCTATCTTCATGAGGAACACAGAATACAGACAATCCAATTCTTTGACAACTGAGACCCTATCCACATGTCAGGCTCCTGACGCACAGAATTCTGCAGGTAGAGCCCAACCCCAAAGTGGAGGATAAGACGACAGAGATGTGACCTGTGCAGGAGGGCTGGGCCGAGTCCAAGAAGGCTCCAGGGCAACCCTGAAAATGGTTTTCAAGGTTTCCTGGATATAACATTTAAATGTTATTTATTCATGGTTTTTAGGATTAACACAAAGCAAGGTGGAGGCCAGCTAATCAAAAATCAAGCACAGCTTTATTCCACAATAGGAGTTCGAGGGGAGTAAGGCAGTGTTGCTGGAGGAAGGGCTTTCAAAGTGAATTCTGTGCAAAGTAAGGCAAGAGTAGCTACTTAAATTCACGAGATTAGATGACCACTGTTTTTATAAGGGAGCTTTGTCTACACTTCTCTGAAGTGCTAATGGAGAAGCAAAAACAATTCTTCGCTAAGCAGGCTCGGAGAAGAACAGCAGAGGATGAAAGTCATCTATGTAAAAAGATGTTTAAACTATAAGAAAGCAATTTAAAGAGGAACACAGTCTGTGTAGCGATGCACACAGAAAAGGGAAAACAGAATCAGAGCAGAATCAGTGAAAGAAGTGGCCAGTCATGGTCACAATAAAAACATTTTCCAATTAATTCTATGTAAATATTTTATTTAAGAATAGCAACATCCTAAAATGATCTACTTGCTATATGTGATAGACATGTAGCAGAAACCAAAATACCCAGAAACAAAAATGCCTATCGAATTCCCTAATTGTTTTTTACTATCTAAATGTCTAATAACATCATGTTTTTCAGAATGCTGACATGTTTTAAATCTTTTTTATTCTAACTTCTTATTTGTACAGTCTTCCAAATGCCACTCAGTTAATATAAAAGTGTCTAGAAATACATTTTAAATTCAATTAAATGAAATAAAAAGCAGAAAAACGATTATTTCTAAGTTTATCTCTAATTTACTTGAATAATCATACAACATCTGCATTAAAAAGGCCCTCTAAGATTGGCTTTGCGCAACACCACCAGGAGGAATTAAAGGCATAAGGAGGGTCCTGGACTTGTCCCCAGTTACTGGGGCAGCAGAGGTGGGCCTGAAGCTCGTGGGCATAGCACACACACAGTCTACCACTTTCCACCAGACCCCTCTCCTATGGTGCCTGCACATTCCCCTTCCCCAAGCTTCAGTTTTGCCACCTGCCAATTTCATTAGGTTATCATCCAGAAAAGACTAAGAGACTGCTACTGTCCTATCCCAAAGACGAGAATATGGCGTTGGTTTTACTACACGTTTGCTATGTATAACCTGTCATACAGGTGCACCCACATTTCAGCCAGTTCTCCTGCACTTCAGACTCGAAGGAAGGTACTGAAATCCATTTGGCTGATGTGGTAAGTTCTTGTTATTAGGCTGCCACATAAAGTACCAGAAATGATTTTCATGCCTAATATGAGAAGGTGAATGGAAACCAGCTGCAACCCCATTAAAAACAAAAGAACACACAAACATAATACTACACAGAGACTGTCTTTGCTATCTTTAGTTAACTCTAGCACAGACTAAGTTAGCTCTGCAACACAGAAATAGCAGGCACTGTGTAAACACCGGCAAGGAAATTTTTCAGGCAGTACTAACAGAAAAGGAAATCATTTCTTTGTCTTTTACAATAGAATTCATCATGAAACTTTATTTTTAAAACTAGGCTTTTTCATAACTTAGTATGTAATTTGACTATGCTATAGGGAAGAATTTAGAATTAAATTCTCATTGGAAGCTTGGCTATTTTTATAAAGTCACACTGGACATGCCATAATCATATCAATAGCATGCTTAATTCTACTGCCACCTATCTTAATAAATTCCCTCCTGTGCAGTTGAAACAAATACTCTTAGAGTCTCAACAGCATCATCAAAAGGTATTAAGTGCTCAATTATGCAACACGCTAGTGGTGTACTAGGCATAGTAAAAAGAAAACAACATAAACCCAATACCAGAGGGGTCAAATAACTCTAAAACCTACTTAAAGACAAAACTCTAAGCATACATGTGTACAGAAAACAACAGTGACTATCAGCCAAGAATTAAGAATCTTTCAATTACTAACAGCTATAAATTAGAAATAACAGCAATTGGTGAATAATACAATCATTAGACACTGACAGACAACAGGGGAAGCGAAAGTCCACAGAGTAGACACAGAAACACTAAGAAAATTCTGCAAATTTTAAAATTGCTGAATCTGAACTGGGTGAGGAAAAGGAAGCTGCTAAGAAAGAAAACTGCTCATAGTAAAACTAAACAGGCAAGAGACCCATTAACAGAGAGAGCAGTACAGCAGTTAGAACCTGATCCTAACTCTGCTACCAGGTGACCTTGGGCAAGGTACCATCCTATCTTTGAGCATAAAACAGACTCATTTTAAACTTACATTAAAAAACACAAAACTTATGTATAAAACAGATCTGAACTAAATGATTTCTAAGACCTCTTTTGGCTCTAAAATTCTCTGAGTCTATAATGTAAACTAATCCTTAAGACCAAATTAGATAATGCGATCAGGGATGATAACCTTTCAGACTTTCCGAAGGTATGTGAACACAAGCATAATATGTATGATATAGCTTGGAAAGAGGATGCCCATCTCAACTGTACCCTATACTGGGGTAAGGCACCCACTTTGTTTACATTATCTTAAAAGCAGCTTCTTACCACATCGTGGTTCTTGAGGAGTTCCTTTCATGAACAGCATGCAGGGGGCAGCATGAGTTAACTTCTTCAGGCGAAGGTTGAGATCTTCTTTAAGATGCTCATTAGCGCTGGGTGGGAAGGAAGCGCTAGATGCATGTCGCTGAACTTTTTTGGTCAACTCTGGGGCATGTGCACCATCTAATCGGTCGATTTTCTGAGAATTCTAAAGTTTAAAATGTCATTTAGAATATGTATGGCATTCCTTCATCATCTCTACATTTTAGATTCCAAAATTATAACAAGTACATAGTTCTAGCCAATTTTTAAAGGACTTAACACTATTATTGGAGAAGTGAAAAAAATTGATTAATAATTGCCTGTACTGTATCACAATTTTAGACTTAATTTTTTCTTTCTTTTCTTGGGAACATACTGGGGAAGGATTGCAACATCTCAAAGTCACACCTGATCAGAGTCTAACCTAAAACAAAAAGGACTGCCCCCACACTTGCTGGGATGAGTCTATGTTAAGTATAAATGAGGTATTTGGGGAGCTATGGTAACACACATGGCTCTGAAGCACAGATTTGCACTCACTTCCCAAGAGTCATAAATCAAACCGGAACCAGCCAGATGTTCCATTATGTCCAGGCACATGCTCTAAACAACCAACTTCTGATCCAACTCAGGAAACACTGGGGGTCTACAGCCATGTGTCTGGATTTTGATCAAGAAGCTCCAGTTCTGGCTGCTGGCCCTTTGCAGTCCATGCCACTTTTCCAAGATATTGGCAAGCAAATGGCATGGTCCTCCTCTTCAGCATCAGTGCAGAAAATAGGACTATCAGAAAAAAGGTGGAAAGCCAGGAACAACCAATGCCTAATGTTCGGGGATTAGGAGAGAGGGTAAAAGAAACAAAATAGACCCACGGCCCACTACAGATGGATGATTTCTTGTACCACCTTTATCCTTACCTTGAAAAACAGAAAGGTAGGAACAGAACTAATTTCATATTTTTCAGATACTTCAGGAACAGCTTCAGCTTCCAACTTTTAAAATAAAAAGGAATTCAAGCTTGATTATTAAAAAGTCCTTTTTTACTACTTCAATATGTAAATCAGTTTCACAGGCATTATCCCTTCGAGTAGCTGGTGTTTTAAAGAGTATGGTACAAAAGTTTATGACATATTTACATTTAAATGAGACTCACTGGGCTGGCATGTCATCCACTGAGTCTACAGTGTCAAAACAGGTTCAGAGGTTTTTATTTTGTTGCACATTTCAAAAGATGCCTGGAGGCTGTGAATAAAATTTTTGGTGCACTAGTGACCTAGTAAATTTTCAATCATATGCAGCTACTACTATATTGAAATCCATAAATCACTGACCCCAGTTATGTCATGATTACAGTGCTTATTTTCTGCCCACAGCGATTCTTGCTGTTTGCTCTATTGACTAATTTCAAGAGGCAGTACATCATGACTGACAGTTGCAGCCTTCTGCAAATTATGAAGCAAAAAGGAGTATTTCTTCAATAAACTATTGATGTCTGATAAATTTTGCTTTTAACTCCTGCAAGGCTGCCGGACACTAAGCAGATAACTTGCTAGGTTACGTGCTTCCAGTCTGTTCATACATGTAAATGCCTTTTAAATAAGACGACTGCACTGTGTTTGATAATTTCCTGGAGGTCCCTCAACAAAGTAGGATGTGATAACCTGCTACGTGGATTTAAAACATATTTAATAATACAATTTCCAAATAATTAGAGCACAATCACTATAAGCTATTTATGTAGGTCCTTATAAACAATAGACTTTTAGAAAAACCAAGATATATTATATCTTTCCCTCACAGGAATCTCAATTTAATATAAACTTTTTGAAACCAATAAAAATCTGTATTCACATTATACCTGTAGGAAATAAAATTTATTGATAAATTATATTGTTAAAAGTTTTTAAAATATATACACTATTTTTCCAAGAGTGAAAGATTTCCACTGGGCTTGAAATACTATTTTTATCTGGAGCTTTACCCAGTCAGGTAGCATCTATCAGAATAAAGCTGGATGATGCAGCGGGAGGCAGAGGCATTTGTCTTTCATCTGTATCTTCCATCTCACTTATTCTTCGGTGCTCTTTTAGTACCTTAATTATTTTCCTTTAGAACACCCTTTTGCAATGGTATTTTTAATTATCTCCAGTTTTTAAAATGTATTTATGTGACAATTCTATAAATTTTAAATCAACATCAACTATCCAATAATCTGAAAAAAGGACAAAAAGAAGATAAAGCATTCTGAGACAGCTTTTTAGAAGAGACTAAGTTTTAGAAACGTTTGTGCTATTTTCTTTCACATACACGATTCCACACTCAGACCAACGATGACCAGAAAAGCTGAAGATGAGGGCACGCCTCCACCACTGCCCTCCGGCTCATCATTTTCTCTTTGGGCTAACATCTATCGAGTGCCCACTAGGCACTGGGCATTGTGCTGGGTTCAGTAACAATCTCTACCATCAGTATGACTAGATTCCAACAGAAAAGTAATGCAAATCAAAAAAAGAAAATGGCAATACTAAGTAGAAATAATGTAACATAGTCTTAAACCAGAACAAAACAGGTAGCATCCTGATAAAAATAAATTCCTATATCCTTTTAAAAAAATCTTATTTCTTCTCATATTCCTGCTGGTTTCCCATAGGGTCCGTTACTGACAACTCTCCTGGGAAGCAAATGACCTCTTGCAATTCCTGCTGAAGCCAGAGAATCACCACAACCACCTCCCTCCAATCAGCTCCGGGAAGACAGTTCATAGCGCAGAGGCGATGGTAACAAACAAGTCCTCCAGAGCAGGGGAAGGGAGCACGACTTAAGGCAAAACAGTTCTCCAGAACATCAAGGGCATCTGAAGTTCTAAAACCTTTGCAGCACTCAATTCTTTGGAAATATTTTTTGTTGGATCTAACAGTTGAAACAATGAAAATAGAAATATTAATATATAAATATTTTAAAGGATCTGCATTCGGAAGAGCTCAAAGATGATCACCAATAGCCATCTTTCATGAACAACCTACTCTGCCATAAATCCTGACAGGCCCTTAACATAAACTGCCTATCCCACTTACGGAAGGCACACAGCATGCTACCAACTCAATGTTGTCAGTGGTTAGGAAAAGAGGAGGTATGATGGTTAATTTTAGGTGTCAACTTGACAGAGTTAAGGGATCTCCAGACAGCTGGTAAAGCATATTTCTGAGCTTGTCTGCGAAGGTGTTTCAGGAGGAGACTGGCATTTGAATCAGCCGACCGAGTCAAGTCATGAGGATGCCCCTTCATCCAGTAGGCCGAGGGCCTGGAGAGAACAGTAAGGTAGAGGAAAGGCGTATTTGCTCTCTCACTCCTTGGCTCACTCTCTCTCCTGCTCCTGGAGCTGAGATACCCATCTTCTAGTGCCACTGGACATCAGAAGTCCAGGTTCTCCATCTCCAGTGTTTGGACGCCAAGACTTAGACCAGTGCCCCCCACGCCCAGGTTCTCAGGCCTCGGACTGAGAGTTACACCATCGGCTCCCCAGGTCCTCAGGCCTCCAGACTTGGACCGGCCAGGCCACCAGCCCCCCTGGTTCTCCAGCTTGCGGACAGCAGGTGGTGAGACTTCTCAACCTCCAAAACCACATAAGCCAACTCCCACAGTAAATCCCTCCTCACAGCTACATCTATCCTATCGGTTTTGTCTGTCCAGAGAACCCTAATTCAGGAGGTAACACGTCCAAAGACACACAGTTAGTAAGTGGCAGAGCTGAGAAACAAATACAAGTTTGTTTGACTACAAAACCTGTGTTTTTCACTATACTAAGGTTAATTTTTCCTACGAATATAATAAAAAAAGATCACATTTCAAAGACAAGGTTTATACATGACTTAAGGACCAACCAAACGTGAATGTTTCCAGAACAGAATCCAGGAAAAAAATGCCTCTAGAGGAAACCACTTGCTTCCAAGAATCTCAAACTCTGGAACCTTCCTACACGGCATGCTATGTCCACGAGGAAGGGGCGAAAGGGGCAAGGGAGGCATCAGGTGAATCCAGGTGGGGAATCCTCTGTCCATGTATGGACTCAATTGATCCTCACAGTAACAGGTACTGTCATTACAGCCATTTTACAGAAGCTGGAACTTAAAGAGGTTCAGTAACTTGGCCTAGATTACTGCCATAGTTTGAATGTGTTGGAACTTAATCCCCAAGGTGTGGCAATGAAGAGGGGCCTCTGGGAGAGGTAAGTGCCATTATAAAAGAGTTTGAGGGGACTAGCTCTTCTCTACTTGCCCTTCCACTCCTTCGGCCATGTGAGGACACAGCAAGAAGGCACCATCTTGGGAGCAGAAAGTGAGCCCTCTCCAGATACTAAATCTGCTCGTGCTCTGATCTTGGACTGCCTAGCCTCTAGAACTGTAAGTAATCTATTTCTGTTTTTCATAAACTACTCAACCTAAGGCATGCTGTTATAGTTGCACGAATGGACTGTGACATCACAAACCCTTTGAGTGGTGGAGTGAGGCAGTGTGGCTCACCGCCATGCTGCCGCTTCATCAAGTCCAATGGCTACTGCTTTCCTCATTTTATGACCTTTCAGTATCATTCAGTGGCAGTGACCACACCCACCTTCTTGCAACACTTGGCTTTCCATGTTTTCTTTTCCCCTAACTGTTGAGACTCAGTCTCTTTGGCTGCTTCCTTCACCCCTGGCCACCCTATGACACAGGCATATTCCAGGACTTGGTCCTGAGTTGTTCTTGGCTCATCCACATTCACTCTCCTGGAGTAGTCTCATCCAATCCCATAGCTCTAAGTGACACCGATATGACAACAACTCCCAAGATCTTCCTGGCCCAGGGCTCTCCCCTTGCCTCCAGACTACACACTCAACATTCGCACCTGGAGCTCCCACTAAACCTGATCCCCCCCAAGGCATCTCTAGCTCACAAATTCCATCCAGTTGCTCAAATCAAAAAGGAGACAACCTTGATTAATCCATTTCTCTCACCCCCTACACATCCAATCCATCAGCATGGATTTCTGGGGTTCCCTCCAAAATATTTAAGTCAACTCAGACCACAATATCATTTCGTCTCTTACCTGGCACAGTGAAAAAGCCTCCCAACTGGTGTCCCTGCTTCTACTCTGCACCTCCCCCCTTTGAAACATTCTCCACCCAGCAGCCAGAGTACTGACGTAAGACAGGAATCGGTCTGTCACTTCCCTGCACTCGGAATAAGACCTGAACGCTACCACTGTCCACGAGGCCACTTGACCCTTGCCTGCCACTCCACTCACGTCACACCCTCTTCCCTCTCACCACATCCAGCCCCACTAGCCTCCCATCTGCACCTCCAACACTTGGAACTTGTTAATCCTTTGCCTAAAAGCTCTTCCCAGCTCTCCCAATAGCTGGCTCCTTTCCATTTTTCAGATTTCACCTCATTATATATAGCCTTCCAACACAATCTAAATAAAGTACCTCACACATCCCAGTCCCCATCTTTCATACCCTATTTTTTCTTTTGTAGAACTTATTACTATCTGAAATGATCTTGGTAACCTATCTGTTTACCCATTTATTGCCTGTGACCCTTAGTGTTCTGTAACCCCAGTGCCCAGAATAATGAATGGCATTTAGTGTTCAATAAAGAAATTTTGGCAGAATATTAAAGAAAGGTGGCCACTATAACTAAGCCAAGAACGGGAGTGGCCACTTGCCAACAGTGACACTGAGGATCTAAGGTTGAGGAGAGAACACTTAAGCCTGACATTCAAGGATATTTGGTTAAAACTCATAAAGAAGCTTCCTTCTATTCTGTGATGTGTGATATTAAAAAAAGAAGAATTTCAAAATCAAGTTTCTTCTTTGTCAGATAGCCAAATATAATTTCAAAAGTTATTTAAATTAACATTTTTGATAAATTTTTTTAAAGACTTTTGCCAAACTTAGCCCAGAAGCAGATAATAAACCATGTTAATTGTGGTAATTTTATATTACCAAGACAGCACAAATAAAAGCTAGATTACTTTTAAAATTTAATAATTCTACTAGGATTATCTGAGAGGCATTGTTTTAGAATTCCTATAAAATAGAATTCAACATATGTTCTCTAAGATGCCAGATAAACTAGCCAATATTCTCTGACACTGAAATACAGGAATTGAGCTAGTTAGTCTGCACCTAGTTATACAGCTAGTTGGTACCCTTCTGGAGACTGCCCAACATTGCCTGTTTACATATAGTAATTACAGACATTTAGAAATTAAACAGTGTTAAGCTACATTTACATTTATATGGACTGTACAGACTTTTAGAATTTAAATGTATGAACTCTATCTTAAGATAGCTGCACATTTCAGAATAAGAATAAATCGGGCCGGGCGCGGTGGCTCACGCCTGTAATCCTAGCTCTCTGGGAGGCC
>VBSM01003144.1:1025894-1037429 GCA_008086735.1 Cheirogaleus medius
CTTAAATCAGGCTATTATGCCATTCCTCACCCAGGACCGAGTTATTATTGGCCATGACTCTGTTTACCCTACAGAAACATGTCCTTTTATGATGGGGTATACACGTTAAATAACAAACAGTGCTCTAGAATACATGGCCACTAACACAGCTGCGGGTGAAGTTGGATTCCAAACAAATTCTAAGGCCCAACTCTTAAATAAAATGTTATTTTTTAAAGAGATGACTATAAAAATCTTTAACACTATTTAGCAATCCCTTTGGAAGGGGTCTGTCTCTTATTTTCCAGAAAATATAGTATGTGAGTTTGCATGTCTTTGCTTTTGTTTTATAATTTCGAATAGTCAGAAAATATTGCAGTCACTGGCAATCAATTTATTTTGATTGATAAAAAGGGGTTAATAAAAAACCCCTTAGAAATAAAAAGAAGGTGAATAGTAATATATCTTTCATGGTGCCTTCTTTTGGCTGTGCATAAAGAGAGCAAGCTTTTTTACTTCTCCCCAATAAGTCTTCTCCCTTATTTTCTATACCTGCGGAGTCATTTATAATCCTTATTATTTCCAACCCACACACTAATGTAGCATCAGTCATATTTCCACATGCTGGGCTTTTTCCCCCCTTACTATGTTGTGAGAACCGAGAGGCAAAAACACCCTATAATTTATGTGAAAATACATGCCAAAAATGGATTATCAAACATAACCAATGTGACTTCATACACTTGAAAATAAAAAAATTTAGGATGAAATATAAAACATCGTGTTAAAATTTCAATCTATTGTTGAAACAGAGCATACGACAGAAAGTACCCTGATATATGGCATTTAACAGACATCACCAAGCTGCTGGAAGCAGGGATAGGTTAAAATGAGACACAATTAATACTTTCCATTCAAACATAAAGCTACTGACTTTGGAAGGCACATTTGTAGTTTATTAATATTTTTAATTACCTACAGCACCTATGAAGAAACGTGCAAGATGACAGACTATAACATCCTTGCCTTCTATAATTAGCAAGTGTTTACAGTTAGAGTATGGGATGGATTTGGGCATATATGCTATCCAGTATCATATAAATCTCTAACTTGCACTGGTCATAAAGCCTTTCAACATTAAATAATTATCTGGCTTTGGTCATCCCTAAAGAGCACATTCACAATGTCAGAAAATAATTCAGGGAACTGGCTTAGATCACAAAGTCTGCATGTAAACATGTTATTTTGAAAGCTGCAAACCAATGTATTGTTATTTCATTTTTTTGTCTCAATGGTATTCCTGGATTATTATAAGGATTATATCTAGAAAAATCTTACACTGAGTCTTGGCACAAAATAAAATACAGCCTAGGCCAAAATGACACTGGAACAAAACCATGACCCTCACCACGAGCATGTGGATGGCTGACCTTCTAGGAAGGAGGGCATCTTTCAGATTCATCTTGGGATGGAACAACCACCCTGTCCACAGGGAGGGGATTGAGCTAAAGACCAAGGCTAGGGATAAAGGACAAGGGGCAGCAAACTTGAGGCCCCTGTAGACCATCCTAATCAGCCACTCTTTAGTAATGTTTGGATTTGAACATGTAAATCTAAGACATCATTAGAAAGACAAGAAGTGGACCATGGTAGCTTGGGCATTCTCATGATTTTATTGTCCAACTTAACATCCCATCTGTCCTTGTTCCACCAGAGCCTTGTGAAACAGCAGCAGCCACGGCGGGGGGTGGGGGGGGCAGGAACACCCTCTCTTGGAAGCCTTCCCTAAGGCTTGGCATGAGAAGACCGTCACGAAGCTAACTGCTGAACTCACATGCCCACCAGCCTTGCCCTGGGCACCCACTCTGGGCCTACGTGTGCTGAGCACGGGGACATGCAGATAAATACACACAGATCACTTGAGCTCCCGTGGCAAGTCCAGGCAAGAAAACAAGGACGGCATGATAGAAAGGGGGTAGATTCTCCAGGGGATCAAGTTCCAGGAGCGGTCAGAGCATCAAACCTGAGCCATGACAGAAAGTCCCTGTGGGAGAAACAGACACTGGTTGGACCTCGAGCACGGAGGGGACCAGGAAAGGCGGGAAGAGGGAGGTGGAGATGACGTGGGATGAAGAGACCTCTGCGGCGCAAAGGGCCCTGGCCAGCTCCAGGCTGGTGAGGGGGGCGGCGGGGAGGGAGGTGGGGAGGCAGCGACCCTGGTGAGACTCTTACGGAGGCCAGGCCCGTAATCACTCATTGCCATGCCCGGGCCACTTCATAGGCAAAGGTGTGCGTTCAGAAGAAAGAACAGAGGCTCTCGTCAGAAACCCACTCCCCAGCAGGGCACCTGGGGACCTCCGCTGCAGTCATAATGATGCCCCTGGGGTAACTGACAGAGCTATCCGCGGTTTTGTTTGCTTGCTTGAATCTAACTCACCTTGTTTTCAACAAGACCTGCAGCTTAATAAGGAGGCTTCACAGGGGAGCCCAAAGGCCACAGGCCAGCAGCAGGCTGGGAAACCCAGGCAGATACCGTCTGAATTAGGTCTGCCACGGGATCGGTGTGCAGCCCTGGGCACGGTGGGTAACTTCTCTGAGCCTCAGTTTCTGTATCTGAACAGCCCTGCAGTACTGCTGCAGGATTAAATGAAATCAGAGATGCCAAATGGACCAACAGAGTCTCCAGTTAGGACAGTTATCTCCTGAGTGCCCACCGTGTGGCCGGCTCTGGAGGGCGCAGACCACGCACTCTGGGGGGTTATGCAACACCGATCAACAAAAAAGAGAACTACGCATCGTGACAGGCGCCTGAGGAACTGGAATTGGGTCATGTGAGGGCATGGGTGGCTGACATGCCCTCGGTGGTCAGACATGGCTCCTGGGGGAGGGGATGCTTCAGTCAAAATCTGGAAAACAAACAGCAGGTGCAGCTGACCGGGAAGCGTTTCCAGGCAAAGACGATAACCATTGCCGTTGCTATGACGGCTAAAGAAACAATTTCAAAGGTAAAAGATAACCTTATACTAGTGATCAAGGAAGCGCTGGGAATTTTTAAGTAAGAGGGCAAGAGGGAAGGGAAGGAGTACTTAGTAAACACCTACTAGATGCCAGGCTCTGTGCCACAGACTTTACAAATGTTGTTCTTTACATCTCAGCAAGATGAGCAGATGTAGTAATTTTTAAAAGAAGTCATTGCGGTTTGGAAGGGGGAAGGTATTATAAATATAGCACTCACCACTCCACAGACAGCTCTCAAAACTCAAAGCATCCTGTTGAAGGTGATATAATTATCATTCCAATTTTTATTTTATTTTTTTATAGATGGGGTCCACTGTGTTGCCCAAGCTGGAGTGTGGGGGCTATTCACAGGCTACATCATAGCTCACTGCAGCCTCCAACTCCTAGGCTCAAGTGATCCTCCTGCCTCAGCCTCCCGATTAGCTGGTACTACTAACACACACAGCTGCACCAAAAAGGGGAAGGGACTTAGAGGTTAAAGTAGATTGTCCAGGTGCTGGAAATTGACAGAGTGGAATTGGAACTCAAATTACCTTCCACCTGAGAGCTACTTCCCCTGAAGGTGGTATGCAAGACGACAGTGGTCCATGGTTAAGCAACTTTTAACAGTTAATGTATTTATTTTTATTGTGATAAAATATATACAATGTAAAATTCGTCACCTTATTTTTAGGTGTACAGTTTAGTAGTATTAAATACATGCACAATGTTAGCCAACTATCACCACCATCCATCTCCAGAACTGTTTCGTCTTCCCAAACCGAAACTCTGTACCCACTGAACATTAACTTCCCATTCCTCCTCTTCTCAGCCCCTGACACCCACCAGTCTACTTTCTATCTGTCTGAATTTGGCTATTCTAGGTATCTCATATAAGTAGAATCATACAGTATGACTTTTCGTGAATGGCTTATTCACTTAGTATAAATGTCTTTAAGCTTCATCTACATTGTAGCATTTCCTTCCTTTTTAAGGCTGAATAATATTCTGTTGTATAGATATGCCACATTTTATTTATCCATTCATCCACTGATGGGCACTCGGAGTGCTTCCACCTTCTGGCTATTGTTAGTAATGCTGCTATAAACATGAGTGTACAAATATGTGTTTGAGTCCTTGCTTATTTTGCACATATACCCTGAAGAGGAATTGCTGGATCATATGGTAATTTTATTTTTAATTTTTTGAGAAAACACCACACTGTTTTCTCCAGCGGCTATAGCATTTTATATTCCCACCAGCCAGGCGCAAGAGTTCCAAGTTCCCTACATCCTAGACTATGCTTGTTATTTTTTCTTTCCTTCTTGCTTTTTTGGTTTATGTGTCTTTTAAAAATATTTTTTCTTTATTATTTCTTTTCTTTGGTGATTGCCATCCTAATGGGCTGGACGTATTATATCAATATACTTTTGATTTGCATTTCCCTAATGATTAATGATGTTGATAACCTTTTCATGGTTATTGGCCATTTGTATATCTTCTCTGGAGAAATGTCCATTCAAGTTCTTTGTCTATTTGTCATGAAGGTTTTTCCATTTTTTTCTTCCAATAGTTAATGTATTTATTTAAACAGATTAAAATAATGAACACTTTAAACCATAATTTTACAGATGTTACATATTATTTTAAAAGTTTCTTTTTAATTTAAGATATGGAGGACTGGGCGCCATGGCTCAGGCCTGTAATCCTAGCACTCTGGGAGGCCGAGGTGGGAGGATTGCTTGAGCTCAGGAGTCCCAGCCACCCCAGAGGCTGAGGCAGGAGAATGACTTGAGCCCAGGAGTTTGAGGCTGCTATGAGCTAGGCTGATGCCATGGCACTCTAGCCCAGGCAACAGAGTAAGACTCTGTTTCAAAAAAAAAAAAGAAGATATTGAGAATTAAAACAAATATACTATGTAAATAATATGGGAGGTTTAGTATATATCTTGCACTGAGTACCCAAATGCCCGATGTGCAGTGAGTAGTGTGCTAAGCTAAACTGCATCCTTCTAAATACCCCTATTGCTGTATCTAATTTATGAGCTAAGCTTTTCCCCCTATTACCTGAAGGTTGGCTCAAGCAAATGTTAAAGAAAAGACAGCAGGCCCCAAATGGAATCATTAATGCTAAGGATCCACACCACCCAACTGAAACCTAGTTTGTTTACCTGTAAGGTCTCTGTGAAATCAGGAGAGCAATAATAACCAAGTCCCATTAGGCCAAGATCTTACATACACCCCTTTAAGGAAAGTAATCTTGAAATGACCAATCTGCTATTTGTTCATTGTTCCTGTTTTCCTCCACTTTTTCCGCCTATGAAACTCACCCACACTGTCTAGTTCATTAGAGTGCATTTCTATCTTGTAGATTGGATGCTGCCTGGTTCATGAATTGCAGATAAAAGCCAACCAGATCTTCGAAACTAAATTTGTTGAAACGTTGTTCTCTGACACATCTGAAAAGCAGCCACAAGTATAGAGTCCAGTGATACTGAAAGTGGATAACAAAGCAAGTCATCTAATCTAAATTGCAAGACAAAAAAAGTCTTTAAAGTAAAGGTAGTAGTGCAGGTCCACAATATTACCTTACTTTCAATTCTGAAACGCAAAAAGTTTTAAAAATCATTAGTTTTTTCCCCAAGTTTGGAGCAAATTCATTTGAACTGATATGAGACTATTTATAACCTTTATATAATCCTACTTAACCTACTTAGGGTGAATATTTGTGAATATTCACACATTTCTGCTACACAAATATTGTTTGATTACAGGGTATTGTCTCATATCCTCATGGAGGGATTTCATAAAATACAGTATATACCCCACCCTTTAAAAATATTGAAAAAATTCTGAATTCTGAAAACACATCTGGCCCTGAGGGGTTTTTTTTTGTTTGGGTTTTTTTAAATGTTTGTTTTTTGAGACGGGGTCTTGCTCTGTTGCCCAGGCTGGAACCCACTACTGATCAGCATGGGAGTTTTGACCTGCTCCATTTGCGACCTGGGCTGGTTCACTCCTTTTTAGGCAACCTCGTGGTCCTCCAAACCCAGGTCACCATATCGATGCAGAACTTGGTGCAGACATTCGGTGGGCATAGGGCACGACAGCCCAGAACTCCTGGGCTCAAGTGATCCCCCCCATTCAGCCTCCAGAGTAGCTGAGCCACTGCGCCCAGCCCCCAGGGGTTTTTCATATTCCACTATGAAACCAGTGGTGGCAGTATCAGTCCTAGGCATGCTAGTAGTAGCAGTATAACGTTTATTGAGTACTTAGTTTGTGTCAGGCATTATTCTAAGTATTTTATATGTAAATACCTCATTTAATCCGCACAATCCCTGAGTCATCATTATTATCCTTTATAAATGAGAACACTAAGGTAGATTAGCTACTCAATGTGCTGAAAATCAGGTAGCACGTAGCCCGAGTAGGGCTTCATATGGTTCACCATAATTGTTAAAGAAGGATCCTTTGTAACAAAGGATGCTTGAACTGCAGTGGAATGATAAATTCGCAGTTACTCAAATAATGGTAACACAAGAAGTATGGAGAATGGTGGTCGGTTGTGGGATAGTTCAGAAGCTCAGGTTGTTCTGGCCCTGGGTTCTTCTTCCCTTCTTTCCACTAGGTTTCCCACCACTGCCCTCACGGTGACAAACAGGCTGCACCAGCTCCAGGAAGCTCACACTGGGCAACAACAGCAGGAAAGAAAACAGCCCCACCCACCCATCTCCCTTCGCAGACTGCCCCGACCGACCTCCTTTACTTCTCACTGGGTCACACACATCCGCTCCCGGCCTCACTGGCCAATGACTGGCCCTGTTTAATTCACCAACAAAGGGCCCAGGTGGGCGCGCTGGACAGGAGCTGGCGGGAGCGCCAAGGTGGGGCGGGAGGGCCTGGCCTGGGTCCCCTGGGGAGAGGAGGGTGCGGCGGTGACCAGCTCAGCGACGGGCCGGGAGACTGACCGCCTGCCGTTTGGAGAGGGACGGCGGCTCCCCACGGCAGCAGCCCGGCGGAGCGACTGTCCAGGTCGCGAGAACCGCCACCGCGCACGCTCCCGACAGCGGCCGCGCTCCTCTGGGCCTCAGTTTCCCCTTCAGCACAGCCCGAGTGCCCTGGCAGCTCAGCGCCTGCGACCTGCTTGTACGCTGCAGCCCACAGAATGCCTCCGGGGCCGCCCAGCGAAAACAGCCGCCGCGCACGGCGCGGGGCCGGGCTGGAGAACACCGCACCTTCCCACAAGGCGCAGCCGCCCTCGCCCCACAGAGAGGCGGCCTCCCGGGACTACAACTCCCAGAGGGACCCGCAGCCACACCCATACTGATTGGCCCGCCGCGCTACTTATGAGCCAACCAGCCACGAGACGGCTGCCGGCGGGGACCAGCGACCAATCACAAGAGAGAGGAGGCGGGCCCTCCTCTCGCCGATCCTGGGGCTGCAGTCTACGCGTGGCGGGAACCTGAAAGAATGTGTTCTTCGGCACCCCACGGCTGACTCTGTGACGGAGAAGAGACAAACCGACCCCTCTTTGCGAAGCAATGACCTGGGGCAGATGGATAAGCCCTCACCTACCCTCATCCTCAGAAGACTCTGGTCTCCGCTAATCCTGCCTGCGGCCCTTGCCTCAGAGCTCGCGCGCTCCTCGCAGCGCCCCGCCCCCGCCTCCTCATTGGCTGCCCAGGGCCACGTGAGGAAGGGGGCGTGGCGCGCGGCGGCCTCCGCCGGGGCGTGAGGGGCCTGGCGGACTCGGGCCTGAGGGCGCATGGACAGCCTGGCTGTGGGCCGGTGGCGACGGCGGAGGCCGGAGGAGCTGCAGGCTCCGGGGGACGTGGTGAGCCTCCGGGGCCTGGGCGTTAGGAACGGGAGGGTGGACGCCCCTGGGCGGGCTCCACCGGGTCTCGCGTCTCCCGGCGCGGCCCCGCCCGTGAGGAGGCCCGGCCGGAGCCGCCCGCGCGCGCACCTGGCGGGTGGGCGGGGCCTGTTGTGGGCGGGGCCGGGTGTTTGGTGTCGCGCCCCCTCCCGCCGCGCGCCTGCGCAGAGATGCGGCACCCGAGCGGCGAGCTCCAGGCGCTCTGGTTTCTCTGCGGGCTCCAGGTCGGGGCCGGAAGTGCGCGCGGGAGCGTTGCGCGCCCGGTGTCCCAGCGCGTGGGTCCTCTGGCCTGCGTGCGCTCTGCGGTTCTTGAGCCACCCGTCCCCTGAGCGCCCGCCACCTGCTCGGCGCTGGGCGAGGCGCGGGGGACAGGTGCTCCGCGGGAACCTGGTCAGCAGGTAACCGGCGCGGGCGCGCCGGTGCCGCTTGGTTCGCGCCTTTAACCGGAGGGAACAGGGTAAGGTGAGCTGACCGTGGGGGCCGAGGAAAGATCCGGGCGGGTGGGCAGGGCAGTCTGTGTGAGAACTGAGGCCGACGGGGTAGGCAGGCTGGGAGCTGAGAAGAAACCGTGGGAAAAGAACGGGCCCCCTTCGCATTTCAGAGTAGTCCCGCAGGATTGGACCAGGGGGACAGAGCCTCTTAGCAGAACCGTGTTACCTTCCATCTCTGCTTGCAAATTGGCTAGTTCCTGCTCAGCCCCATTGGTTTCATAGTTCCTTGCTAAGAGCAGCCACACGCGAGCAGCCAGCCTACCCAACGTTTGCCTTTTCCTATCTGCTGCTTCTAGAGCTACAGGTTGTTAAGTGCAGGGTCCGTCATCCAAGTTAACGCAGGCAACGTTTTTTTCAGATGTTTTTACTGCGTAGCAAGAGTGACTAGGTTTCTACCCTGCACCGTCTGTTTCCTCACTACCCACTGCCTGGCTACGAAGCCAGGGCACCTTGTCACGGCCGCACCCCACCTGCAGGTACCAATCGTTGTACAGGTTATGCTTCTGTAACAGAGAGACTTCAAACCACATTGGCAGAAACAAGGTGGAAGTTTGATTCCCCCACACATAGCAGCGTGGAGGTGAGCAATCCAGTGCCGTGGGACCCGGGGCCCCTAAGAACAGGTGTAGGACTGGTGGTGCCCAGATCAAGGGACATCCAGGGACCTAGATTCCTTCCCCTCACTCCATGCCCCAGGTGTGGTCCTCACCTGCATGGTCAAAGCTGGCCGGCCACTACAGTGCTTCCGACTAAGTAGGGAAGCAGACGGGAAAGTGACCTGATCATGTGGACACGTACAAGGTTACTTCACTGCTCTGTGGAAAATGAAGGGGGTGGTGGACAGAGCGCAGGCAGGAGAGGCAAGGCCGTGGCCTTCAGTAGTTTATCAGTCGGGCGAGAGGCTGCACAGGCTTGCACAAGCGGGCAGTGTGTGGGTAAAAGCAGGCGTGGCTATGTTCTCCAGAGGGAGAAGTGACAGCCTTGCTGATGGAGTGGGAGTGGCAGGGTAGTGTGAAGGGAGGATGCCTCTGCAGTTGTGACTCAAGCACCCGGGAGGACGGTGCTGCTGTCACGGAGTGGAGAAGAGAGGTGTGGGGCTGTGGGGAGCAGGAACAAGTTCTGGGCAGGCCACGCTGGGGTTTGTGTCTCTGAGACAGTTAGTGGAGATCTGAGAAATATGCTAGTCATTGAGTGGTTACCAGGTGGGTTATCTGAATTTCACAACAACGTCTTACTCTCATATTACAAATGTGGAGACCGAGGTACAGAGAGGGTAATGCACTGGCCTAAGGATACACAGCTAGTAAGTGGCGGAACTAGGTCTTACATCCCAGTGGTCTGGCTTCAGAACTTGCCCCCTTAACCACGGAACTATACAGCTTGCCGTGTGGAGCCGGGGAGACTAACACAGGAGGCTTCACAACAAGGTCATAAATTGACCACCGTAAAATGATGAAAAGTGTGAAGCTGTGGGCTGTCAGGGACAGGGAGCCAGAGGTCATTATTGATCAGAGAGAATAGGGAAGGCTTAATGGAAGAAACCTTGAATGATCTATCAGATTGGAATTGCTGAAATTAAGTGCCAGGCTTGAGGTTGCAATACTTCCTGACTCTTACCAAAGAATAATGAGTTGGGTAGCTTATTGCCATGGTGTATATTGCCTCCTAATTTGATAACGTTCTTGTTGTATTGTGTCCTAGTCTTTGATCTAATAATCCAGATTGAGTTCAATAAAGTATCCAAGTTCTTCTACCAAGCTTCCTTTCCTCTCTCTGCCTCTCTGCTTCTCTGCTTCACTGTCTCTCACACTCTCATTCTCTCACATGTCTCCACAATTTGGTTGTGAGGAACCAGCTGTAACTAGTTTGCTGCTTCTGTTTACAGCCTAGTGGTCCATAGTCTGCATATAACCACCAGCAGAGTTTTAGAAAACATGATGGTCAGGACCTGCCTCTGCAATTGCTTGGCAAGTGATTCTCAGGCAGAGCCAGAGTCAAGTACCTCTGGTAATACTGAGCTTCCTGATCACTGTAAGTTTCCTTGTGGTAAGCCAGTGTGGTCCTACACATGTAGGAGTCAAGTGTCAGTGTTTATTATTTCCACTGGGCAGACATTTTTTGAGCACGTGTTGTGTCCCAAGCACTGTTCTAGGCACTGGAGATGTGATGAAGACGAGATGAGTGAAGGCCTTGCTCAGATTTATTCTGTGGCTCCCGTGCCTGGCTTTTTTTCATAGTAAGCTCCCTGCTCACCATACTCACGTGCTTCAGAATGAAAGTTGTCTGCCCAGAGTACCTAAAGATTCACGTCCACTCGCCTTCTTCCATCTCTGCTAAGACTCCCACCAAAAGAAGTGACTGAAGAGCAGGTTCCTTGGGCAAAGAGAGCATCTCACCTTGGGCGGAGCAGCTGAGATGCCTAGGCGGACCATGAGTTCATATCTTTTCTGGTTTCATGTGGGTTGATTCGAGACCCTTTTATAGCCTTTGAATCCTACGGATAAGTAACCATTACCTCTCTTATAATTTCTTTCCATTCACTGCCCTTTAGAAATAGAAGATAAGGATGCATTAATTCGTTGGCCATTACAGGTTTTTTGCCTATTATTTTTGTCCCTTTCTACTTATTTTTAATACCATTGTTGGTATATAATTGACATAACAAGATGCACATATTTAAAGTGTACAGTTTGGCTCTTATAAATAATGCTGCTATGAACATTCATGTACAGATTTTTATATGGACATACGTTTTCATTTCTCTTGGGTATATAGCTAGCTTTGGAATTTCTGGGTATCATGTGGTAACCGTATTTGTAGCCATTTGAGGAACTGCCAGATTGTGACACAAAGCGGTTGTGCCACTTTAGATTCCCACCAGCCCTCTGAGGGTCCCAATTTCTCCACATCCTCACCAACACTTATTATTTGTCCTTTTAGTTATAGCCATCCGAAGTGAATGTGAAGTGTTATTTCATTATGGTTTTGATTTGCATTTCCTGGTTAACTAATGAGACTGAGCATTTTTGTGTGTGCTTATTGGCCATTTGTATATCTTAGGAGAAATGTCTATAGATCCTTTGCCCATTTTTTAATTTTTTAATTGGATTATTTTTCTTTATTGTTGAGTTATAATGATAGTTATTTATATGATATAGATACAAGTCCCTTATCAAATATATGATTTGCAGGCCGG
>VBSM01003144.1:1044353-1058485 GCA_008086735.1 Cheirogaleus medius
TAGCTGCATATTAAATTTATATTGTTTTGAACTTTTTCATACATTGTTTAGTTTCTATTGCTCTTTTAGTTGTATCTTTCAGTCTTATCTTTCCGACAAGACTGAAAGTGTACTGAAGACCCAGCTCTGTCATTTCAGATCACCAAACTTAAAGCAAGTTGGCTAAAGTTTTTGACTTCTTTTTCCTCATCTACAAGATAGAAATAAAATTCTGTATGTACCCTTCCATTGTCACAAGATTTTTGTGAGAATCAAATGAAGTAACAAACATGGAAACACTCTAAACTGTTTTTTTAATCAATGCAAGGGACATTTATTAGGCTCTGCCTTTTGTAAGTAGATTTGTATAACTGCTTTCCTTAACATCTTTATTTTAATCACATCTATAACTTAGGTTTATGGTGTACTTGGTAAATCTTGCAAGCCTAAGGTTAGTCCTTAACGAGTCCAGTGTGTTCATTTGTCTTTTTAAAATTCACAGTAAAAGAGTGGTTTTTCCTTAATCTTCTCCATTGTCCAAGGATAACTAGCTCCCCCAGCATCATGCCAGCCCTCTTACCTGGGCCCGTGGCCTGCTTAGCTCAGACCTCGCTTCCTCTTTGCCAAGCCTCGGTCAAGAGTGTAGAGCCGGGGCTGAAAGCTCACGCATAGTAAGTGGAGGGGTCTTTAAAAAATGGCCACAGCTGAATAAGGCCGAACATCCAGATGTCAAGATCCGTTTGGTTAGCGCCCCGGTCTGCCCGGGCAGTATAGGAGTTGTGTGAGAGAATCCCAGGTCCTGACCCTCTCTTTAATTGATGCTGTGCCAGATATCACTGTCCTGTATACAAAGCAAACCTCCTAAGAGTACAAGGTCATTTTCCAAATGAAAACATCGTTGGGAAGGAATCTTCGCTTAAAGGAAACCATCCTTTCTAAATGGCAGTTTGTGGGTCCTCGTTAATCTTGCTCCGTCCAGCATCTCTTGTTCTGTATTCAGACTGGTCATCCACGTCAGCTACTCCAGCCAGGGAGGTTAACTTTCTTTATTATGGTAGAACTTAAACTAAACTAAACAAACCTCACTCAGCAAACTCACTCAGTTAACTAGTACTATACATTTGTAGTACAAATGATCTTCAGAATAAAGGCCATCAGTCAATAAAAATTCTCAAAGTACCTTCAAAATGAAAGATTAGATTATTTTATTTTATATAAAGTATATTTCCTTCTGGATTTATTGATTACATTACTGAGTTCTAATGATTTCCGTTGGTATTCTAATTTATAGTCTATTTACTTAACTCGTATGCCAACTCATATGTTAATATATATAGTATATATGCTCAATCCAAGGTATTTGATGTGAATGAGTAAGAACGCACAGCTTTCTCACTCTGCTGGTGGAAGAGTGCACACAGTGCTTTTCTGTTGAGGAGTTCAGAGACGAGTGCGTCTTTTTCTTTATTCTCCACACTCCCCCGAGTGCAGGCTGGAGAGGTGGACTTCTGGAGGAGGCTGGGGTGGCTGAGTCCCGCTGGGGGCAGGGCTGGCCGGGCTCTGCTCACAGTGCTCCCTGTTCTCTGGCCCAGCTGTGCATTCCCAGGGGTGTCGGGGGAACATCCACAGTCTGACTGGTTTCTACAAGGACTGGGTCTCCTCAGCGTGGAAACCAACGCTGAATCTCATCTCTGACAAATTGTCGTCTTTAATCATCTGTCCCTCCCAGGCACTTGACTCATTAGGCTCACGCGGGCCGATCCCTTCCAATAGAGGAAAAAGTCCACGTCAACATTGGGGTGATCTCGGCTCCTCCGGTCAGGCAGCTAGTCTTTCTGAGACCCGCACCCGCTTCAGCTTCGTCTGGTTCCATCATTGAGGCAACAGCATACATATTTTACATTTTAATTCGTGGATTTTATGAAGTAGCTTCTGTTTCTCCACCATGCTTCTGTTTCAGCTGTTCTCTGGTGAGGATGCTGGTCACTTGATCTACTTTAGGTATTGTTATGTAACGGAGTCATTGTGTATACTCACGATTTTAATTTCGTTTATATGGTGCAGGTGTGTTTTTAGTTTGTTGGTAAATCTTCATCTGCCTTTATGAAGGCTGGCAGATCATCTCTGGAAGGGAGTAAAAGAGAATGAACCATTTAACACAAGCAGTCCCAGAGTTAATGCCTCTGCAGTGGTCATTTTTCTTTGGTCCAGGCCAATCTATGAAAACGGGACTATTTGCCAGGTGATTGTACAGATCAGTAGCGTATGCAGTCAGCTCTCAACCCACAGAAATCACAGAAAATAAGAATAATCTACTCTGCTGGCTGAGGGCCACCAAGCACATAATCCTCAATTCCCTAGAGGGGCCCAGGCCCCTACCCCCCTTGGTATCAGAGCGTGGCTTCCCCTTTCTCCTGCCACAAGGCGTGGGGACCCTGAACCTTCAGCCACCTGAGCCACTGTAAGAATGTCAGCTCATCATCACAGGGCTGCTGACCTTGCTGTACCAAGGTCATTTACCCACTCAGAAGTGGTTTAGAATATAGTTCCAGAGTTTCTAATTTCATCCAGAAAGGATAGGTTCTAGCTCATGTTTATCCATGCCTCTTTGCTTTCCTTTTTAGCATGTCTGATGTTACTGAGACAGTAGCAAGGGACATAATATTATTGCTGTTAGCCAACTGTGATGTTACTAAAAGGGGATGTTGAAATGTATTAAACGATGTGGGGAATATTTAATATTTACACTTTTTCCCTTTAGCCTAGATTATTGAAAGTTGACAGCTAGCCAGTTTTAATATATTACACCTCTTTTTTTAGTATAAAGATTGAGCAGATCCTGAATACCCAGAGATCTAGCGCCTTGGTCTTCTTCAAACTTTCATCTAACTTAGGTGAAGACATAGAAGGCTGTGTTATTTGCGAAAGTTCTGAAGATGGTTAATATGATTACTGTAATATATGACAGAATAAGAATTGAATATATTTTGATACTCTAGAATACGACATGGAAATCAAATTTAACTCATGTACATAGGAAAGTCTACAGTTAAATTAAAAGAAGAAAAAGAAGATGACGACGACTCAGTAAGCCCCAGCAGACACAGCTGGGAAATTTTTATATATATTGTGTGTATATAGACACACACACACACACGTTAGTACATGTATACACACACTAATGTGTATATATAGGCACACATATACACACATTGCATACACGCACATGCACACCTGTCTATATCTCTGTAGCTCTGTCTGGATGTGTACTAGGACTATGACTTCATGCTCATTCTTCCAATCGACTCCCTCACCACTGGGTTCATAGTAGCCCTTCCCCTTTCTTTATTTGTAGCTTATTTCTTCAACAGGGAGAGACTTGTCTCATTATTTACAATATATTTACTTATTTATTCAATGCCAATAAAGCAGTTTCAAGATTGCTAACTCTGTGAGAAACAGATTTACTAGCTGGAGTGTAGTTTGTGTCGTTCTTTTGTCTTTAGCCTTAGAGTTTCTAGTCAAAATGGTATTTTTCAAAGTTGTTTGCTTCAGTGTGGCCAGATGATTCATTCGTGGTGTGGTTAACGTCGTTTGTTAATGTTTGTATTCCGTTTGGGGTCCCCTCCCCTGACATCCTGGTTAATTTAAATTTTTCTCTTCTGTTTTGGTATGTGAGCGTCGCCATGCCACTGCACCCAGAGCTTCACGCTCCCTCTTCACGCCCTGTTCCCGTGCCCCATCCCACCCACTCTCCGCAGAGAAGCAGTCTCCTCCTCTGTGTCCAGTGTACCCTTCCTCTGGCTCCTTTGCACAAGTGAGCAGATGCATGCATATTTTCCTGTGTCCTCGTCTTTATTACACGAAGGATGCGTGTCATAGATTTTCTTTTGCATGTTGTTTCTTTGGCTTGCCAGTATATTCTGGAAGTCACAGACCAGTCCATAGAAATCTTCCTCCTTTTTACAGCTGCGTAGCCCTCCGGTGTACCGTGCTGTGGTTTATCCAGCCACTCTCCTATGTAGGGGCACTAAGGTTGTTTCCAACACATAGCAGTTTTAAATAACCACCTGCAGTTTTTTTCCCCACACTGTTGGAGGTACGTCTTTAAGATGGATTCTCAGAGGCGGCACACGGCTTTGGCAGGGCCAGGTGTCCCTGTGGGTCCCTCTCCAGCAATGTGGGAGACGCCTCTCCTCCTGCAGCCCTGCTGTAATTAGATCTTTTACATCTATATCCCTGACCCTTTGATGTATTTGCAAGGACTGTAAGATACAGATCTAGGTTTGTTCTTTCGTCACATGCTGCCCATTTTCCCAGCACCAGGTACTAAAATGTCCATCTTTCATCACTTCTCGGCCTTTTGGCTAAGGTCAAGTGTAAAAGGTCCATCTTTATCCAGTGATTTGAGATGCCAACTTCATATACATTTGGGTTTATTTCTGAACTTTTAATTTTATCCCATTGGTGTATTTGTCGTTCTGTTCACCAGGACCACCCTGTTTAATTAAGGAGTATTTATGGTATATTTTAATGTCCATTAGCTTTATTTTTTTCTTCAGGGCTTTCTTAACTATTCTTAAATATTTGTTTTTCAGTTTGACCTTTAGTATCAACTTGTGTAACTCTATAAAATGGTTTATTGGGATTTTTACTGGGGTTATATTGAATTTACAAATTAACTTAGGGAGAACTGTCATCTTTATAATGTCAAATTATCCTGTCCAAGAATAGGGGATGTCTTTTCATTTGTTCATGTCTACTTTAGTGTCTTTCAAGAACGTCTTACATTCTCTTTGTATAGGTTTTATCCAATTCTTGTTAAATTTATTCCTAAACATTTAATCTTCGCTACAATTATTTTAAACAGCGTTTTCTCTAACTGCTTACTGTTTCGTATTTTAAAACAATTGATTTTTGTATGTTCATTTTGTGTCACTGGAATTCATTTATCGTTTGAGTTAGTTTTATCATTGATTCTCTGGGGGTTTCCAGGTATATATTTGATATCATCTGCAAATAGACGTAGTTTTACTATTTCACCCCTTCTTATGTGTCTGACTGATTTCTCTTGTCTCGCTAAATTGGGTAATCCCTCTGTACAGTGTTGGACAGAAGTGGAGACAGCGGGCATCTCAGCCTTGTTCCTGATCTTCGTAGGAGGGCTGCTGGTCTTTCCCCATTTAATAAGGTACTGGCTTTTATCGTGCTTGAGAATGCAACCCTCCATTCCTACTTTCTTTAACTTTTATCGTAAATGGGTTTTAAATTTTGTCAAAGGATTTTTCAGAATCTGTGGAGATAATCAATTATTTTTTCCTTAGGTTTGTTAATATGGTGGATGATATTAATGGATTTCCTAATATTGAACTCATCTTTCATTTCTCGAAAAAGTCCTACTTGATCATGGCACGTGGTTTTCTTAGTGTGGTGTTGGATTCTGTTCCTTAATGTTTAATATTTTTACACTGATATTCATGAATGAGAATGGTCTGTAGTTTTTGTTCCGTGTTCTGTTCCTCTGTTTTATCAGTTTCAAGTTTACTTCATAAAAGGACTTAGGAAGTTTTCCTTCTTTCTCAATGCTCTGGAATAATTTGTATAGAGCAGTGGCACTATCTGGTCTTTGAGGGTTTGGTAGAATTCCCCTGTGAAACCATCTGGTCCTGGTGCTTCTTGTGGGGTAGTTGCTTAATAACTCTTTCTGTTTCTTCTGGGAAATCATCGTTTAAGCCTTCTAACTCTAATGGGGTCAATTTTGGTAATCTGAATTTCCTTAGGAAGTTATCCTTTTTCATCTGCATTTTCAAATTCATTTGCATAGAGATCTGCAAAGTATTCCCTTAAGATTTTAAAAATTCCTTCCATTTCATTGGTTATTTCCCCTGTGCCATCTCTTGTTTTCTATGTTTGTGCTCACTCCTCCTTTTCTTGATCAACTGAGCTAGTTGTTTGTCTATTTTGTTATTTTTTCCTCCAAAAACCAGTATTTAGATTTATGCATTATATCTCTTTTCTCTATTCTCTACCTCATTAATCCTCATTAATTTCAGCTTTTTCCTTTATTATTTCCTTTCTTGAGTTTTCTTTTGGTTTACTTTCTTATTTTTAGCTTTTATGAGCTAGGAATTATTTTATTGATAAAAGTTATTGTTTTAAATGTATTTCATGGATTCTGATATGTAGTGTTTTCATTTATTCTTTTAAAATTCTGTGCTTTCAGTTTGCATTTCCTCTTTCATCTAAGAGATAAGACTCTTAAATTTCCTGATGGAAGTGCTTGTCTGTTTGTTGTTAATAATTGATACTTTCATAACATTGTGATCAGAAAATACGGTTTGCATTTCAACCTTATGGAAATGTTTTTTAAATTTTTCAATTTTTAATTATTATGAGTGCATAATAGTTGTATATATTGATAGAATTATGGAAATTATTGATGTTTTCTTTAATTGATCAGTTGTGACTGTGCAGTAGGTTCTTGAGAAGAATGTGTCTTCTTTATTATCAGAGTATAGAGTTCAGTATATATATCCATGAAGTCTACCTTGGTTGTTTCGTTTAGATCTTCTGTCTCCTTATTTTTGTATATTAGACTGCCTTGTACTGAGAATGGTGTATTAAATCTCCTACTATTGGTAGTTTCTGTGTCTGCTTACATCTCCTGTGGTCTCGATTTGTAATGGTGGTGGTTGTATTATGTGTTTGTAGATGTTCTTGAGCATCTTGTCTTCACTGTGAATGTGGCTTTTAGCATTGAAAGGTGTCCTTTGTTGTGCTGAGCACTTGGGCTGGAGTTCTGTGTGGTCTGCTCCTGCTTTCGCCTTTGCTTCCCTGGTGTGCCTTTGTCTATCCTTGTTATTTTCACCCTTTCAGAATCACGTGATTTTAGGTGTATCCTCATACACGGCATGTAGTTGGGTCTTGTTCTGTCTGCCAAATTAAAAATCTTTTTCTTGTAATGGGTGAGTTAAGCCCATTAGTATTTATTGACATGACTGACTTGTTTGCTTACAACTCTATCATATCTTATAATTATGTGCATTTTTTTATATTTGCTTTTTTATCTTTGCTCTTTTATTGAGATTTTTTATTTGGATTTAGAAGGATTTGTATTTTCTAGTGATTATTTGCCTTTAAATCTATTTGATGTCCTAAGTACCCTATTCTATTATTTAACCTTCTACTGTCTAATTCTCAGGTTTTTTTCAGTACGTTTAATACTCACCTATTGCTCATGTATCAATGAGCTGTACAATAATGAGAATTTTCCTCTCCTTTCTCTTCATCACCCATTTTTATTTCATTTTTTCTATTGTAGTTCGTCATAGTATTTAAAGTTTCTATATTGAATAAACCCATTAAGTGAAAAAAAGTCAATTTAGAAAATATTAAATAATAGTGCAGATAATAAACAAATCTAGCAAAAATCACGCAGGTGGTTTGCAAGTGACCCCAAAAGGTGGGGAGATGCCAGTGCCCCAGGAAGTGTCTACTGGCCAGGGAGCTGCCCACCGTCGGGGCCTCAAGGGCAGATGGTTCTCTCTGCGCCCTCCTTGGTGACACGTGGGCTGCAGGACTGTTTGCAGAGGCTCTCCTGCCTCTGCTGCTCTGTCAGTTGGAACATTCTTACCCTAAAATACACAAAGTCTTGGGACTTTGGGACTGAATACTTTCTTCTTTAACATGGGAGTATTACTTTCCTAATTATCTTCTTTAGTTCCTGTGGAAGCAAACACCAAGTGCTAACTTTCCCAAAGTTATCAGTTGTGGACTGATTGTGCAACTTTTGAAATAAATAAAATTAATTTGCTCTTCGGTGCCAGTAAGAATTATTCACAAGTGAATTATTCATATTATATTAAGAAAGTACATAACTTGATACTAAGCAAAATGTGTTAAAGCATATAACTACTTGCTTGAACAAAATTTATAAGTTTTGTACATTTTCAATATCAATAAACCAGTCACAATGGTTTATTACAAGAGTTTCAGCCAAAATTGTTTAAAATGACTATTTTAAATCTATAAAACTAAGTAAGTATTAGACAATGCTAGGAATAATGAGGTTAAATGTAATTGATGGTTGTTATTCTGAAAAGATAAATTTTAAAGTCATCTCCTCAAACATCCTATAAAGGTTTCCAGCTCCACAGGGGTCTGTATTTGCAGCTGAAGTTTTCTGAAAGTAAACTCAATTAGAGCGTTGTGTTCTTTATGAGGCCATTTAAAGTGAAATTTTGTTTGTTTCAGAAACGGGCATGCAGGAGATTAGAAGCCAGTGGGCAGGAGCGTGGCTGCCACCAGGTGAACACCTGTACCCTGGCGTCCTGGGGCCCAGAGGACTGGGAGCCTCCACCGAGAGGCTGCCCCCCAGCTCCGAGGCCGGAGAGTGGCCAGGGGAAGCCAAATGCAGGGGTATGTTTCTCTTCCCACAAAACGAGTTAGCCCATTTAAATATTTTAATAAAAAGTGTAAATAATCATTGTTCTCACACATCTGCGGCTGTGATTTGTTAAACAGATTCCTCAGAACGGTGGAAGGAGCCCAGCCCAGCCTTGCCCAAGATGTATTGCGGGGGAATCTGTAAGTGCATTAACCTTCCTGCTGTGACATAAAAGATAGACTTCTTCTTTAATATTAGATCCATAAAACAAAGTTAATAAAAACTGCAATTATGTTTCTAAGGAAGGAGGGACGTAAATAAAAAGGTGAAGATTGATTTAGACTTTTCTTAGCATTCAGTTGGGTGCAAACTAATTTGTTTCCAGCTTCAGATTGGAAATAGAAATTGCAAATACATTTAAAATTCTTTTTAAAAAACACTGTTTAGGGAATGGAACAGGCCACTTGATTTGGTTAAAATAGAGAATCATTTAAGGACATCTTGGAGAAAATACCTAACTTTCTCATTAAATTATCAAAATAGGAATCAACATTGCTTTTTTTCTTTTTTCTGTTTAAGCTTTCCTTGCATGTTTCTATAAACTTCACATAAATCACAGATTTCAGAAGGAAACACAATGTTCACACCATTAATTCAAAGTAAAGGGAGGTCAGAAACTGCCAGAGTCAAATTTTCAATCTCTTCTATTGGGCAGAATATCATAAAGTATATATTAGCATAATAATACCTTTGTTATTAATTTTGAACTTACTCGAAGAACAAGTTAATATGTCTTTGATAACCTCTATAATTCTTGGGAGATTTTTAATTTTAAATTTGAAATCTTAATATTGCAATAAAATAGAATTGTATTTAAATCCCACATAGAAACCAGGAATTTGTGTGTATGTGAGTGTATTTCTGAGATTGCCCCCTAAAGATCTTTAGAGAAATGTATTGCTCTGTTTTTGATAAGCAAAAGATCAAGTCAATAACTTATAGAGATCTTCAATTGACACATGTAGGCTACTGTGTTTTACAATGCTAGGCACTGCTTTTGCTTTAAACAAAGACCTAAACCCATGACAGCGTCATCCAAGCGAACCTCTGATTATCTGAAGTCATTAGACAAGTAAGAAAACAAATTTTAGGATAAAACTCACTCCATGAAGGTGTACTTTTCTACTTTTTGTATTCTATCTTTGTAAGAATTTTTTGCAGATTATGTTGCATTCTATGGTATAATTCTGAACAATGGTGAAATTAAAGATCTAGCAACTTGAATTTAGTATATTTAGGTTGATTCATGCAGCCGCTAAACCATATCCTGGAATGCAAATAAATACTGCTTACTTTGAGAAATATGACCCCATTATGGTCGAATGATGTATTGCTAGTGACTGACTACTACCCTTCTTTTTCCCACGCCTTTTTCATGGGATGTGTCTTTCAGATCCCCCATCTGTTGGAGGCAAACACTTGGAGTGTATACAGATTCGTAATGCTCTGAGGGCTGTGTTCTGGCATGAATGGCTTAAAGAAAAAAATATTTAGCTCAAGCAACTGATTGGATCTTTTTGGCTAATATTCTGTTTGAACAACAGTACCTATTTGATTAGGGTTTTTCCTTTCTTTGTAATTCCCCAAGCTTGCCTCTGTTATGTTTCATAGGAAAGGAATCTATGAGCAGAAAACTTACATTGATATGTAAATATCATTTTTTTTGTTAATGCTCAGTATTCTTTTCATCTAAATTTCAGAAACTGACTTTAAAAAATCAGTTTCCTTTTATTTGTAGTCATTCTCAATAAAATTTTACCCTGGCTTGGGCGTTTTAATATTTACACCCACTATTTCTAAAAGTCTTATGTAAATAGAGATTGAAATGTGAATTTGAAAAGTCACACCTCTTGATATTTGAACAGACTATAGCTGCATATATCTTCTTTTTCTAATAATATGACTAGTTTCTCTCCTAAGCTTTTAAAATAATAAAACACTTACTATTTTTATATTCTAAAACATCAAAAGGTTCAGTGTTAAATAAAAAGCAAATAGTATTTTTAGAAATGCAAGATCCCAGGGAGTTGTGCTTAACAATAAATCACCTATGGGCAACGATTCCAAATTTCAGAAGACTTTATTAACTGCAGTTCCATTCACAAACGCTTGCCCGTATACACACGAACGCGCCCGCTCTCCTGGCCATAACTCCCATGGGTGACTCAGAATAGCTCCCTTGGATCAAAGAGAAGCAAAGGTTGTGTCAGTGGTCATTTTTGGGGAATTCTAACCAGGAAACTTGCACATGATTCTCAGCTTACTTGGTTGCTTTCCCCCAGGAAATTCCTTTGCATCCCGATTAACTGGTGCCTTTCTGATCTCAGTAGGGTATCAGCTGAGCAGGTCAGTTCTTTGCTTGGTGCCTGAGTGCCTGTGGCCTTCTCTTCCTAAGCTTTTCCTTATTTTTATCATTGAGGCATCCTCACATGTGTGAGGTCTTCACTTCTCACTTATGCAAGAACTTTTTCCATAGACTTTCTCAGACTCGTTTTCCACGTTTGCATTTTGGTCTCTTTCCTATTATATTCGATCCATGGCGTGTTGTTATAGTGGCTACTGTTTCAGGAGTGTCCGAGCTGGTTTTGTGCAGTAATTACTGTGCTAGTTCAACTCACAATGCACATTACTGTTTGGAAACATCTCCTCTTAGCCCTGAGTCACCCTGCTCATGTCACTGACAGTCACAGTGGGTGTGGTGGGACCTGGGATTGTGGCATCTGAGGCGTCCACTTCCGCCCAGGGCTGCCTGCTTGTCCTCCCTGCATGTGCTGTCTGGCACTGCAAGTCCAGAAGTGGGCACTGTCACCAGGAGACGTCCTTTCCTTTTCTTTCCTTTCCCTCCACAAGTGGCTCTTGAGCCGGACTGTCCCCCGGCAGCACACTTCCTTTCTCAGATCAGCTCGGCTTGCCTGCGTGAGGGCACAGGGTAGCCAGGGGCAGTAGGGAAATTGTGCTGTTCTTTGCAATTCAGACGAATTAAGTAAAACTGTACAAGGCTACCAGAGGTCTCCGGAGTCCTCAAAAGAAGATACATGAGGAGGGGAGTGGGCCTTACAAGGCAGAGAACTGTGGAAAGAACTTAGGACGTTTGATGAGGAGAGAGGTGGTATTTCCTCAGCACCGCGTGTTCCTGGTGGGATCTGCTCTCTACTGTCTTGTAGCTTCTCAGCGCTGGGATCTTTTAGGGAAGGGGCCACCCCTAGATTTGACTGGGCTGGCAGGATGGTCAGTTACCTATTTTTTGTCAGCTCTGTCGCCCGCTTTGGCTGCCCCCCACGCCCCTATGGTGGAGGCTACATTTCCTAGACTCCTTTACCTCTGATTCTGGGAGGATTCAGCCGATGTGAGGCGCTGGCAGGACGCTGGAGTGTGGGGAGGATGGGAGGAAGCCAGAGCATTCCCCGCCCTCTTCCCAGTGCTCCCAGCTCCTGCCTCTGGGGCCACGCTGCCTCCCTTCTGTCCTCCCAGCCCAGGGCTGTGGTGAGTGTTTGGTTGCCTCACCCTCCTGTGTGGCTTCTCATCTGTTCCGTGCTTTGTGTAGTCGAATCCTATGTTAAACTCCCTCTGTTTGAAGTACCTGGGTTAGTTTTTATATTCTGACCAGACCTTACCTGGCCTGATCACCTAATGAGGACAGGTGCTCCTGGGGGAAAGAAGACTGCTGTTTTCAGCACGGGCCTCTGGGTCTGCGTTGCCCCCATCAGAGCTCAGGGGCTGGGTCCACAAGTTCAGCACCCTGCAGTTCTGCAGAGCCCCTCCCAGGTGAGTCACACGGTGTTGTTGAGAACCTGGACGTTACATTAAAAATACAGTCAGGCCCTTCGTGTTGCCCTTTGCTAATGTTCCTTTGCCGCCTTTTATCTGGGGGCGTTGGGTTTTATTGCTCAAACTGGTAGGGAATTGCCACTTAAAAGCCAATATGCAAAACACGATGTTTCTGGGTGTCATGGAGCTGCCTCCCCCCCCCAGATTGATTTTGTATACCAGCCTGTTCATTAGCGTTGTGAAGCTTTTTTTTTCATTTGAGGGCAGATACTAAGGGAGTAGTCTTAATAAGCCTCTATATTATTCACTTTTTGACATTGAAATCCATTGCCTAACAAAGGTGGGTGTGTGTGCATATGCTTTGTATATATGGATTGATGTGTATGCATGTCTGTGTACATGGGGTTGGTGTGTGTGCAGTGTATGTGTTTGGTGTGTGAGCGGTGAGTGTTCGAGTGTGCACACGCACAGGCAGGCAATGCAGGAGGAGAAATCGAAGGCAGGGCAAGGGAGGTGTCTGGTCCAAACCTATTGTTTTGGTGCAATTTTCCTCTGTAGGAACACCAGGAGGAGCCAAAGTATGATTATTCTGATTCTAAATGGATACAGTTTTTTCTTTGTATTTCTTCTTATCTCCAAATGCATGACCTTTAAAATACTTGTGTTTGTTTCGTTTACATATCTGTAAATGACTGGTAATTGCTTTCTACATCTGCAGCGTCTATCAATACTGCACTAAAACAGGAACCACGCAGAACCTGGTGGTCCCTGCCTCCTCCCGTGCCTGCAGCGAGGCAGGGAGATGCTGCCTGTGCTTTCTTTATACGGCAGGTCTGAGTGTCAGGCCGGGAGCAGGGACCAGGGATGGAAATGTAACATTCTGACACAGATTAGCAAAGATCAGTGTGCAGCGCCTCGCTCTTTGTGTCCTGTTTTAGCAACAGCCAACTCTCGTCAGGCCTTTATTCTTACGTCCTGAGAGAAGAAAACACAGTCATGGAGGGATCAACAGGAGTTTCATCGATCACTCTGTAAGAATCAAATTGAGCTCCTTGCATTTTTTCCCTCAGTTTGCCAAGGATGCTGGAGTTCATTGGTCTAACCCTGTCAGTTTACAGATAAGGAAAATGGGGTCCACAGGGTTAGGTGATTGGCCTGCCGTGCGCCATGGTTGGAGTGGTGGCCGGAGCCTGAGAGCTCTCCTTGGAGCCCCCTCCTCTCTGCTCTTTTTGGCCGATCTGTGTGTTGGCGGGTGTGCCAGCCTCACTCCCCCACGCTGGTGGCCCAGCAGCCAGCTCGCGCCCTCTGAGAAGTGTGGCCGAGATATCGTGGATCTCTGTGGGCATTATCCCCAGACACAGTGAGAGGTTCTGGCTAAGACACGGGGCTGATTTATTCCAGCTGTGAGGGAGTAGGCTGGCTAACAGAAGAATCGGACTGTGTCAGTGTGGCCAGATAGGAATCCCAACACAGATGAGTTTGCATAGACCGCTAACAGTATCTTTACATATAGCTTCTGGCACTGACTGCAAATTTTCTGGATACCAGAAAACTACTTTTTAAAAAAATTAACTGTTTTTAGATCATTTTCAGGTTCTAAAGGAGCTGAAGGGCCTCATGTGAGTAGAAGGAAAAAACAAAGTACAATTTAGACTTACTGCAAACATGTTAGACTAAACTAACACAGACGTGTCCCCCTCCTGCTACAGAGATACAGGGTAAACGCTAATAAAAAATTAAATACATAGTCGATCATGTAGTAAGTGAAGAGCGAAAACAAAAGCTGAGTAGTAGGTACAAACACATTTCTTACTGGCCATTATTGGGTCTTGGTCATTACTGGGTTTGGTCCTAGAATGGGCCCAGGGGCCAGGACTAGAATTCTAATGTCTGAGTGAGATGCGACTTTGGCCTTCCAGAGGTGTGGGAGCTAGAATTT
>VBSM01003144.1:1068020-1081373 GCA_008086735.1 Cheirogaleus medius
GCCTCGGCCTCCCAGAGTGCTAGGGTTACAGGCGTGAGCCACCGCGCCCAGCCGAGACCATCATTTTGACAGCTCTTCCTGAAGCAGTGCGGAGTGTGGCCTCCTTGAATCTGCTGCTTGCGAAGTCTGCAGGTCTAGAGAAGCGTCCTCGCCTCTGCAGAGTGGCCGGGCGTGCCACGAGGGAGGCACCACCACGCTTCCTGCCGGGGTTACCTGGAAGACTTCGCTCCCCACAGAACCATGTCCCCTGCCAAGTTAGTGTGCCAGCACCACGGTGCTAGCACAGCTTAGCTCACGGGCAAAGCCTGCACAGATGTCACTGAACTGGGTCTTGATGCCCCTGTGACGAGCATGAAACGGGATTATCCCTTTAAAGTGCTTCCTCTTTGTTTTGTTATCAAAAGAGGAGGAAAAAGACATTTTCTTACATCTTGAGGACAAGACTAGGCATTTATGTGTGAATCTCCATTAGATAAGTTTTCAATTCATTTTTAAAGTATAATCTGTCATTATTTTTTTGTGCATGGGGCTAAAAATATCAAAACAGGCTTAATTTGCACAACAAGTTTATCGCTGTTTCTAAACCAATAAATTATAAAACTCATGTCAGAAAATTCAAAAGCACGATAAATGGTTAACAAAGATATGTTAACATCATTTGAAATGTTTTGCCTCCTTTAAAATATGGTTTATTTCCAAATTTATTTTTAAAACATTAAAAGATCACACCTGAAATCCATACTTATTTAAAAAATTTTAATTATAGATAGGTAGAAATGAAAATAAGTCATCCATAATCCCATTACTCAAAAGTAACTCATGTTGATATTTTGATGTGTATCCTTCCAAAACTTTCTGTGTGAACATCTGCACCCATAAGCATATGCTTTTAATGTTAACATCATGCACATCTTTCCATGTCAATAAATACAAGATTATCATTTTAAGTGGTTACATAGTATTCCATTCATGGAAACATCCCCACAGTGCATTTACCCAGTCTTTTCGTAATGAGCATTTAGGTTGTATTTATCTATCTACTTACTTGCTGATAAAAAAAATTACTGTATAAATATCCTTATACACATTTTTGTAAAGTTTTACAATTATATTCATAAGAGAACATTCTAGAAGTTGAATTGCTGGAGCAGAGGGCACCTTCTGGTTTCCTGCCCTCTGGAAAGGTGGTACCAAGAGCCCATGTCCCTTCCCGTTGCCCAATATTGAGCAGAGACAATCCTTTTTTTTTTTTTTTTCCACTTGGAGAGTTTTGAACACACACAAAAGTTGGCAGAGCAAACCGTGCAGGGAGCCCTGTAGCTCTCCCCCGCTCCGCAGTGGTTGGCCGTGGCCAGTGCTGCCCAGCCACTGTGCCCACTGCAATGGAAGCAAGCACCAGACGTAATACGATTTCAGCTGTAATATTTTCAGTATGTCTGTCCCAGACGGGCATTTGAAAAGCATAACCATGATACAATTGTCACTCCTAACACAAAATTTATAGTAACTCCTTCCATTATGAAATATCTAGTTTTTTATCAAATTTCTACATACTTCATCAATTTCATAAATGATTGTTTTTGTTTTGTTGTGTTTTTTACAACTTGTTTGACTCGGGATCCAAATAAGGGCCACGTATTCTGATTAGTTGATGTGTTCCTAAGTCTCTAGCAAAGGGTCCCTCCATCTCTTCTTTCCCTTCGAAATGCATTTATCAAGAAACTAGTTTGTAGAGTTTGTATCAATTTTTCTATAATTGCGTGTCCCTCACATTTTACCTGCTTCTCTGACCTCTGTATTCCCTATATATCAGTGGTTAATCCAGAAGCTCGAACAGATTCCGTTTTGACTTTTTCGGCAAGACTCCTTTTCTGATCCTTGCCAGTCTGATCCTTGCTGCTGACGTTGTGGTTTTAATTGCATGTCACGCATTACGTTTTGGATACGCTTACTGGCTGTGTGTGTCTTCTTTCATGAACTTGCCATCTTTGCCCATTTTTCTATTGGGGTGTGTCTTTTCATTATTTTTAAGAGTTCTTTATCTTAACATATTGAGGCTGTAAGTCTGTTTTTCTCTCATGTTGCAGATATTTCTCCCAGGTTATTATTTATCACTGTCTTTTCAGTGATATTTGTATATCCCCTGCCACACAGAAGTTTTTCACTATTATATCTGTCAGCTCCTTTTTTGCTGGTTTCTAGCCTTGTAATCCTTCAAGAAAGGCCTTCCAGCCGGGCATTGCGGCACACGCTGTGGTCCCAGCTACTCTGGAGGCTGAGGCAGGAGGATGGTTTGAGCCCAGGAGTTCGAATCCAGCTTGGTCAACATAGTGAGACCCCCCCATCTTCAAAAAAAATAAAGAAGAGAAATAAAGGCCTTCCTTTCCCCAAGATTATTTACATTATATGAATTGATTATAAATCCATTGCATTAATAGCTAGATCTACTTTGTAAATCCATCTGTGTTTTTGCATGATGCTGATTAACATTTAAACCTTCAGCTACAACTTTTTGGGTGTAAAGGTAATATATCTAACTTCATTTTTTCCCCAAATATTAACCAATTATTCTAAGAACATCTTTCTCCATTAACTATCAATTCAACTTCTATCATATATGAGGTAGTTCTGCGGGCTGTTCTGTTCTTTGATTTGTCTCATCTGGTGGCTGTAACACTGTGTGTGTGTGTGCATGTGTGTGTGTGCACGCACGTGTGTTTGTGTGTGTGTGTAGCTTTTTTATTAAACACAGTTGCAGAAAAGTGAATAGAGGAGCGCCCAGGTCTGGTGCACGCATGTGGGCGAAGGGTTCCTTTCGAAAGAAAATTTCTTTCTCATGTGCTTCCAGATCAACTGTAGGATCATTTTGTCAAATTTAAAAAATCAAAACCACATAAAATATTGATTGGATTTGTGCCGCATTTATTGATTAATTGCAGGATAAGGGGTAGCTTTACAATACTGAAACTTGCCCAGACGTAGTACATTTTTTTTTTTTTTCTGTTTTGTTTTTGGTTTTGTTAGTACAGGTCCTGCACTGTAAGATCCATCCCAGGTCGTCTTCGTTCCATTACGTTTTCTGTTCATGACTGTTATACCAGATCAGTTTCTGAAAAACTGCTGTTTAAAACGCACTAGTGCATGTTCCCTCAAATGCAAAGGGAAGGAAGCTGGTCTTTACTGAGCGACACCATATGTCACACACTGTGCTAAATACTCACATACATTATCATATTTAGCCTCAAAGACTGTTCAAGAGAAGAATTGTCTTCATTGTCCTAATAGGGTTGGAGGCTCAGGGAGGCTGCGGCATGGTCCACCGTCAGCCCACCTGGGTCCAGACTAGCCTCCCCTCCCGGCCTCCAGCATCTGCCTCCTCCAGGCTCTCATCGCCGCACATGGACCTCAGGGTGTGGGGTGGGCCTGGTTAAAATGCAGGCTCTTTAGGTCTGTGGCAGGGCCTGGGATTCTGCATTTTGAATAACCTCTCAAGAGGTGCCGCAGACCACACTCTGGGAGTCGGGGCTGTCACAGCACGCTGCCTGCCTAAGTCATCTAGAATCCAGTAAAATGGGATCCTTGTAGAGATGCAGACAATTCCCTGGCTCTACAGTGGGAAGCATTCTGTTTCCTGGAATTATTGGAACAGTTTACTTTGCCAGTCTAGGAAGCCACTGTCACCACTAGTGACATCTGGGGGCTGGGCAGGCCGCCTGCCTGGGATCCCTCTGCCACTTTCTAACATGTGACCCTGTGCCTCACTTTCCTCATGTGTAAAGTGAGACCGCAGCACCCACGCCACGGCTCACAGTGAGGAGTCGGCAATGGAGTTCCGTGTTTGAGATGCTTGGGATGGAGCGTGGCCGCCGTAACCACGGTTACTATTGCGTATCTGTGCACAGGGCCTCAAAGCCCGTCAGACCCAGCGCCACAGGGATGTCAGTGACTGAGGAATCAAAGCCAGGCCTCTCTGCTGTTCACACGCTGACCCTTCTGTGAAGCCCCCTCCCCAACAACCACAGGCTGGAGAGCTTCAGGGCCTCTTAGCTAGCATTCTTGATTTTTATGCAGATTTTAAGGGACCTCTGGAGGCTTCTGGCCCATCAGTCACCAGCATGTAAGCATATCTGGTGAGGATTTTCTGGCCATTGGTTTCACACGATCACTGTCAAGTCTCCTGCACCTGGAAGGAAGACAGGGCTGTGCGGTGCGAGCCTGGACGGGCCCAGAGGGGCAGCGGGGAGTGAGGGTTTAATGGGTGCAGAGTTGCAGCTGGGGAAGATGAGAAAGTTCTTTCCAGAGATGGATGGTGGTACAACAGAGTGCATGTACTAATGCCACTGAACTATGCACTCAAAAATGGTTAAAACAGTAAATTTTATGTCATGTATATTTTACCTCAATGAAAAAATAAAAACTTACAGTGGCTCAGTCTTTCCCTTTCTCTGGAAGAAATGGCAATGTTTCTTTCCTTCATTTCTCACTGACGATGGACAGTCCAAACAGGAATTCTCAGTCACCCACATGAAGCGTCCCGTGTCTGCAGCAAACACCCGGCTCAGGATTCGCTATTGAGCTGGGCGCTCGCAGCGGCTCTCGGAGGTCCTCCCTCCTCCTGCTGCAGACGACTCCCACGGCTGCTCCTCCCACACAGCTGAGGCTGCGGAAGCGCCCTCTGGAACAAGAGCCAGCCTGGGAGTGGCTCTGCAGCTCAGCATCGATTAACTGCACATCGGCCAAACAGGCAGTGACTTTCTTAGCCCCAGATCAGGATAGACAAGATTTCTGGCATCTACATTTACGTAACGTGAAGACAGTTACACAAAAACAAACGTAAATATCATTTATTCATTTATTAAATGACCTGTATTAAAAAGAATAAAATTATTTTTTAAAAAATATATCCACCAACGACAATGCATATATCAGTGAAAGTGATGCATTTGATCACGTTCCTGGTGAGGCCCATTCGTATTTCAGGAAAGCTAATGCTCCAGATTTCTTAATTTCTTCAAACATTCTTGACAAGCCTTTTAATAATTCATTTGAATTAGCAGAAGAAATTAAATCTCAGGGGTCATAAATGCCTTATCCAATTCTTAAAAATTGCTGATGATCAAAGATGACCCCATGGCCGTTTGCATGTCTTCTTTGGAGAAATGTCCAAAGCCCATTTTTTACTGGGCTATTAATTTTTTGCTTTTTAAAAATATTACTATATATGTATTTTTTTAAAAAAAAAAGACGGGGTCTCGCTCTTGCTCAGGCTGGTCTCGAACTCCTGAGCTCAAACGATCCGCCCGCCTAGGCCTCCCAGAGTGCTAGGATTACAGGCGTGAGCCACCAAGCCGGAATTTTTTGCTTTTGAGTTGTGTGAATTACTTACATATTTTGGAAAGTAACCTCATATATATGGTTTGCAGATATTTCCTTCCACTCTATAGGTTGCCTTCGCATCCTGTCCATTGTTTCCATTGCTGTGGAAAAGGTTTTCAGTTTGATGTAGTCCCACTTGGCTACTTCTGCTTTTGTTGCCTGTGCCTGTGGGGTCAGAGCCCTGAAACCACTGCCACAACTAATGTCCTGAAGCTTTCCCCCTGTTTCCTTCTAGTTTTGCAGTTTTAGGTCGTATGTTTAAGTCTTAATCCATTTTGAGTTAATTTTCTTGTATGGTGTAAAATAACAGCCCAATTTCATTCTTTTGCAGATGGATATCCAGTTTTCCCAATATCATCTGTGATGTTTTTTGTTTTATTTATTTTATTTTTTATTTCAGAATATTATGGGGGTACAAACACTTTGGTTACATAAATTGCCTTTGCGCCACCTGACTCAGCGCTACGAGCATGCCCATCCCCCAGACAGTGCGCTTGGCACCCATTAGGTTTGAGTTTACCCATCCCCTCCTCCCCCCGACACCTACCCAACACCCACTGAATGTTACGTCCATATGTGCACATAAATGTTGATCCATTAGTACCAATTAGATGGTGAGTACATGGTTGTTTCTCCGTTCTAGTGATACTTCACTTAGAAGAATGAGCTCCAGCTCCATCCAGGATAATACAAGAGGTACTTCACCACTTTTTTATGGCTGAATAGTACTCCGTAGTATACTTACACCACATTTTATTAATCCACTCATGTACTGATGGGCACTTGGATTGTTCCCCAATATCATCTGTTGAAGAGACTGTCCTTTGCCCATTTTGTATTCTTGGCACCCTTGTTGAAAATCAGTTGATGATACATTCATGGGTTTATTTGTGGACTCTCTATTGCATTGGTTTCTACGTCTGTCTTTAGGCTATAATAGTACCATACTGTTTTTATTACTGTAGCTTTGTAATATATTTTGAAATCAGAGAGTGTGATGCTTCCAACCGACGTATGAAAAGATGTTCGATGTCACTAATCATCAGGGAAATGTAAATCAAAACCACAATGAGGTTATCACCTGACACTCGTTAAGATGGCAATTATCAAAAACAAAACAAAACAAAAAATACAGTGTTGGTGAGAATGTGGAGAAATTGGAACCCTTGTGCATTGCTGGTAGGAATGAAAAATTGTGCAGCCACTCTGGAAAACAGTAAGTTCCTCAAAAAATTAAAAATGGAACTACCATGTGATCCAGCAATCCCACTTCTCAGTATATATCCAAAATAACTGTAATTAGGATCTTGAAGAGATACTGGCATTCCTGTGTTCATTGCAGCCCTATTCAAAATAGTCAAGATGTGGACATAACCTAAATGTTCACTGAAAGATGAGTGGATAAAGAAAATACGGCATATACATACAATGGGGTACGATTTAGCTTTCAGAAAGGAGACCCTGTCTCACGTGGCACCATGAATACGCCCGGAGGACATGAAGTGACATGAGCCAGTCACAGGTGGACAAGCACTGCCTGATCCCACCTGTGTGTGGAGTCCACAGTCGGACTGAGAAAGAGCAGGGAATGGAAAGATGCTTGCCGGGCGCTGGCAGGCAACGGGAAGTTGCAAATCAGTGGTCGTGAAATGTCAGTTATGCAAAATGGTAAGTTCTAGAGACCTGCCGTACTACATAGTGCCTGCAGGTAGCGGCACTGTATTGCACACTGAAAACTCTGTTAGGAGGGTAGGTCTCAGGTTAAGTGTTCTTACCACAATAAAATTAAAAAACACGTTGACCGGTGACCCTCAGTGGCACTTGGAGGGAGGAGTCATGCTAGCTCTAGTTCTTTCCATTTGGGTTCAGCCACTGCTGCTCCCCCTGAAAATCCCCCCATTCCGCGGTGGCTGCTAAAGGGCCTCCTCTCCCTCTGCCCAAAGCCAGCAGCTTCTCCCTGGGTAGGTGGCAGCAGAGTGGGCCGCGGCTCTGACAAAGCCGCCTTGTCTTTCCAGAGGGTTCCACTTAAGACGTGGTTTCACTGACATCCAGAGTAATTGATAGACGCACTCGAGACCCATTGTCCGAATGCTCGGGCTTTTGAGAAGCCCCCGGCGGCTGCCGTGCCCAGACTCCCACCGCCCGTCCCTGCAGGCAGGGTGGACGGCACGTTCCTGACACAGGCGGAAGTGTTCCTGGGAGGCCCTTCCAGGACTTACTCTGGGAAACACGACCACAGACGTAGAGGCGAGAACCAGGTTGACTCCATGGTCCCGAAAACCTTATAAATACCTGTTTCGTTTTAGCAGATTGAAAAATCCTGCAGCAGCTGAAGTATTATTCATATTCCTTCAAGCTCCCCATCAGTCTTGGAAAGTTTCGGTTTTAGCAGAACAGAAAAGCCAGCATTGTGTCTCTGGCTCCACACGCTGCCTCTGTTTACACAGTTCACACGGATGCATAAGGCCGCACCGCAGATGCCGTTCCTATTTGGGTGCAAAGGTTTACTGTACAAATGATCTCCGCCGGCACCCTAGTGGAGTCAGCAGTGTTTGGAAAGCATTCTTAGAACGTGTATTTCTTTCCTCCTCGAAGTTAATGCCAGAATTTTCAAATGCTCTACTAATAATTTATCCTCAAAGCTACTGGGGCTCACGAAAGAGCATGGAAGATTAGTTGGCCACTGGTCTTATCCACTGGCATCTTGGTCTAAGCTCTTACTTTAATCCCTTATTTTTATTAAAATAGCTCCTAATATTGGAACAGGCAGTTTATATTTGTGATTAGGCAGGCACAGGGCTGCTGTATGACAGCGAGGTCAGGGGGGTCCGGTCGTGTGAAATCGGGGTGCTGTTGCCATGGGGCTGGCACAGACCAGCAGCCAGTGTGGGCACAAGGCCCCCAGCCCCACCCCGCTTGTCCTGGCTGCGGCACCTGCGGGTGGTAGATGTCAACCTTCTGCAGAGGCCACCCGGAGGGGCCTGGAGTCACACCCATGACCCAGTGGCCCAGAGCTGGCAATGGATCCCCCTACTCCCTCACCTCCCCCTTGGAGCCCCATCTGTGGGCCCTGGCGCAGGAGGACAGGTGCATCCTGCAGAGAAGCTGCTTCACGCGGGCCGGAAGGCGGGAAGGCGCTCTGGGAAGGCGGGAAGGTGGGAAGGCACTCTGGGAAGGCGGGAAGGCGGGAAGGCACTCTGGGAAGGCGGCAAGGCACTCTGGGAAGGCGGGAAGGCACTCTCGGAAGGCGGGAAGGCACTCTGGGAAGGCGAGAAGGCACTCTGGGAAGGCGGCAAGGCACTCTGGGAAGGCACTCTGGGACGGCACTCTGGGACGGTGGCAAGGCACTCTGTGAAGGCGGCAAGGCACTCTGGGAAGGCGGCAAGGCACTCTGGGAAGGCGGGAAGGCACTCGTGCTGGTGGCCCTGTGGGTGGGGGCGGGGAGGGGAGATAAGAGTCAGGGCAGTTACTAATCACAACAAAAGCAGAAGCAAATATGACTGAGTGTTAACAGTTTTGGTGAGAATGTTTGTTATTTATTGTATTTTTCTATTTTTTTGTATGTTTCTTAAAAAGCTCTTTCAAAAATTAACTCTGAATAAGGAGCGAATCGGCCTAGCAGTACATCAAAGGACTGCAGTCCCAGCCACCCCTGGCTCGGCCCACGCACGGGCCGCTGTGCTTGGCTGCGGTGGTCCCCGCACGGCCCCTGAGACAGGAACTGCCATCTGAGTCAGGGGACTGGCCGTTGGGGGGAGGCTCCAGGGCTTATGTCCTATATTCAAGAACTTCCGTTGCCACACGCTCCCTCTATTTAAAACAATCTATTAGAATAATTTCTTCAATAGAATCTGAGAGCCAACTCACGTTTCTTTGGTTGCTTATGTGAAATTAATCCAGATGTTCCTTATCTTGAGGTAGAAAATGTCATGTGTAGATTTTCAAGTTTCTTTAAGAAAAACATTAGGTTTTAAAGCCTTACTATAATTACACGTTTCCGCTTTGCCTTTGTGACTAAGGTTTCTACATTTAAATGGTACTTGATGCATTTCAGATGACTCTGCCATCAGCGGCCCCCGCCCCAGCCCCCATCTGCAGGCCCAGGGTCCCGTCCAGACACTCTGGGGAGCCCGCAAGGGCGAGGCTTCCCTCCACACTCCGTCCCAAGCGCTGCACACAGAGAGGCCCAGTTAACACCCCCGGCGGCCCTCTGAGGCAGCCGCTGCCATCAGTTTTGGAGGTGAGGAACCGGGGACTGAGCGCTGAGCGTGGTCGGGGCCTGGGGGCGAGGCCAGGATGAAGCTTCTCTCAATGCGGGGCACAGCTCCCTGGCGCCTGGGCGGGTCCAGCACCTGTTCTCAGCATCGGTTTGCACGGATTCCTAATGAGCATCAGAACTGCAGAAGCCACGGCCACAATGAGGCCCACGGAGCACTCAGCCAGCGGGACGGAGTGAGGCTGCGAGGCCGCCTGGGTCTCCTTCCTGCTTCCAGGCAGCCCCACCACCTGCTTCATGTTTCCAAATCCTGCCCACAGCCTGTTTCTCTCTGTGGTCGATGACTTTCTCCTGGTTACAAAAGCGAGACACACACGTGGAGAGGCCCTGAAGACACAGAACACTTGGAGACGAACTTAAAACCACCCTTAATTTCATCACCGAGCGACAGCCGCTTTTTAAACGGTGCTGTATTTCCCTCCTTTGAGTCCTGAGCATGCTGTACGCGCAATTCGATATTCTGAACTTTCCATTTACTATTTTATGCATTTCCTATGACTTTCAAAACTGTAAATGTTATTTTAGAGAAGCCCTCAAATTCCAAAAGCCAGTACTGGTCCCCACCGGCGGACTGCTCGCCCGCCCCAGGATCCGAAGCTGCACTTACTACACGCTGTCTGGAAAAGAACAACGAGAAAGCCACTGCAAAGTCAGTAGCGTCTAATCAACCACTGCAGGAGCCCGGAAGTCCCTGCAGCGGGGGCTCCAGGACCAGAGGGGCACTCAGGCGTCTGCGGGAGCGGGGTGCGGCAAGGCCCCTCTGGACCGAGGACATCCGGGCTCCCAGGGGCCGCCCGGCCCGCTGCTCGCCAAGCCTGTCCTGCCTGGGTGCTCTCCACTGAATCCATGGTTTGGAGTCAACAAAGACGCCGCACACGAGAGCGGAAAGGGGGCTCATGTGCACGGGCCTCGTCCACCGGGCTGCACGGTGGGCGCTGCTGTTCCCCCCAGTGTCGGAAAAGGAGCTCGCCCCAAGCCCCTGTCGCCCCAGGCCAGCTCCTCTTCCCGCGCACCCTTCATCGCATGATCTTCCTGTGGTTGAGATCGAAGCGTGAGGTAGCCAGCCAGTGATCCCGGGCACCTGTGCCTGACGTGGAGCGTGCAGCCCTGGCCATGGCTGGCGGTGGGCACCAGCCCCTGATCCGCCTCACGGATGCACCTGGGACAGCGCTGGGGAACAGAGCCCGGGAGTCCCAGGGGCAGCTTCAGCCTTGCACCTTCCAGGACCTCTGCTTGAGGAGTGGAATATTACGAAAGTGTCTCCCTTCCACTCGTGAGTTTCCTCTGCAATGCACAGTTGGCAGGAAAACTCGGTAGAACAGGGCATCTGGGATGTGTGTAACCATGGAGCCAGCGGGGTGGCCTGTGGAGGCTGAAAGTGGCTGAGGTCCCTGCAGGCTTCCCTTGCCTGGGCCCTGCGGATCTGGAACGCAGCCAAATCCACTCACATTCGTCCTGAGTTAGGGGCTTAGACAGCTGTCCTGGAGCCCCAGCCAGAGCAGATAGAAGAGACCGTGCTGGGGACTTAGCATGGGAGTCCGGCCAGGCACAGACCAAGGTCATGACAGGGCCAAGGGTGGGGGTGCTGGGGGATGGGCGCCCAGGGAAGGCGGAAACCAGGTCCCAGCCAACCTGGCCAGCGGGCGGGGCATCCACACACCGGCACTCCACCCTCAGCCGTGGTGGCTGGGCCAGGGAGGGACTACAGAGGGGCTGGCCTTTGCCTGATCCTGCTGTCCTAGAGCTTTGGGGGTGAGCTGGGTAGCTGACCTCAAACACAGATCCACAGAGGGCTGGCTGGGCTGCTGTCCCCTCCCTGCCTACCCACTCCTGCCCTCGTCTCTCCCGTCCCTCTGCTCGCTGGGCTCCACCTAGACGACAAGGGGGCTGTGGTGCCCCACAGCTGTCTGGGATGAGCTGCAGAGGCAGCAGACACACTGCAGATTGCGTGGAGGGGGGCGCTGGCCCAAAAGCCAGGCTGCCAGACTGGAGCATTCACCTGTCTCCGGGCTTCTAAGGCAGAGGACGAAAGGAAGCACACCTGCTCTGTAGGAGAAGCCACATTATTATCCAGGTGCTAAGTCAGAAAAATACGTTCAGTGGATCTTTTGTAAATGACATCGATGGGCGGTGGAGAAGCATGCTTGGCTTGGGCGTCCCATAAGTATGGAAAGCATGTCTCAGGGAGCTAGGTTCACGTGGCCAGGTGTCACTGACCTCCACAGGTTTGGGACAGGAGTGAGAGGAAGAGGAAGTGGACACCCCCATCACTCAGCTCTGCCAGTTTCATCCAGGGCTGACTCGCTCTGTGCTCGGGGCCCCAGGGAAGCCTGGAGTGCAGGGGTCCCAGGCTACTTAGTGCAGGGGACGCACGCAGGTGCTTGAGAGAGAAGCTGCAGGTTGGGAGCTGTGGGCACTGTCAGGGCGTGAGGGCAGCCTTGGGGAACAGTGGGGATTATGGAAGCCCCCAGCCTCCCCCGTGGTCCCTCTGGTGCTTCCCTACCAAGCACCCAGCCCCCTTGGTGCCTTGCACAGACCCAAAAACGTCCTGTGCAAATGCTCAGAATGAGAGCAAGGGGGCCTTTATTTCCCTGGCAACGACAATGACAGGAACACAGCAGCACTTACGGAGCACTTCTGCACAGCCAGCACTTCCGTGGGGCTCTACTTGGCGGGCTTTTCCTTCCACCACAACGCCAGGTGGCTACACCAGGGGCTTCACACCAGACTGGTCCCACAGAACCATGAGGACACAAAGCCCAGAGAAGCTGCAGAATGCACATAATGCGTCCCCTAAGTCACGCAGGGGATTGGGTGGCTGATCTCGGAGCCTACCTGGGTATCAGCAGGAGTCTAGGCCAACCTCAGGGCTGGGATGTGACAAGCCAGTTGACCATCGTGGGTGGCAGACACAGCTCTTCCAAAGAAGCACCTGGGTAAAAACCCGCGCCTTTCATGCGACTGAACAGCGGTACTGTCTGACAGGAACACAGAACATGAGCATGCGAGCATGCACACGTGCGCGCGCACACACCTGACAGGTAGAGTCACACCGCCCACCTCCCCACCTGGCGCCTCCAGAAGAGAAAGGGAGCTGCCTCTGGGGGCCGTAACTGCCGCCTCCTGGGGACGTGAGGCCCACGCGCTGCGCAGGTGCCTTGATTGCGGCAGGTGGGCGGCTGGCAGCAGGTGGGAGGGACACGCCAGGCCCCCGGGGGGTGAGGGCTGGTAGCGGCGCCACCGTGACTCCGGGGGAGGTGGCGGCTTTACCTATTTAAAAGGAGCATGGCCGGCTTCCTATCTGAAGAATGTTTCCCCGCAGAGACCACCACCATTTGATCTATTTTTGATTAAAATGTAAAAATTAAAAATTAAATCAAATGGTAGTATAACTCCTTGGGGAAAACACACTTCGGTTGTGAAGAATTCCCCACAGTAACCTTGAGACTCTACGGCAGCATTGTCTCATCTGTAGGTGGTCTTTTTATGTCACACGTAATTAAAATGAATTGCGGCGAGAACCACCAGACGGCTGCCTTCGGTGCGGGTCCCGCGCTGGCGCTGCCGGAGCGGCCCGGGGGAGGCGGCGGGCGACGGGCGACGGGCGCGGGGACCCCTCCGCAGCCCCGCCCGAGCCCCCAGCCCCCGACGCCCCGCCCCACCCCAGACCGAACCCCGCCCCCAGCTCCGCCCCCAGCTCT
>VBSM01003144.1:1093479-1121127 GCA_008086735.1 Cheirogaleus medius
CACGCCCTAGTTGGCCATACCCCGGAGCTTGGCTGGGGGAGGCTAGAAACCTGGGGCCCTCGGGCACCCAGTCCTGGCTCACGGAGGCCACCGGCCCCTCTGTGCGTCCATCCACCAACAGGCCCGTTTCTCACGGGAGCCCCGCAAAGCCAACAGCCCCCCGCGGCTGAACGCCGATTCCTGCTGCCTCCACAGCCTGATGTGCACAGGGAGGTGTTTGCCGCCTCCTACGGCTCAAATCACCTGCTTTTCCTCTCCCCGTGCCAGCCCGCGCCGGAGCTCTGTTCCAAAGCTGAACGCGGGGATCGTTTGTGCGGGGCTCAGGGGCTGCCGGGGGAGAACATCTCCAATTAGGGAGAACATCCTGGAAGCTGGGAGCACTTGGAGTCCCCACTGTCACCAGCACAGCCGTTCCCATGTGCGCTTCGAAGAGAGAGGAGCAATTACTCTCTATGAATATCCCTTAACATCGCCCAACAGAGAATACTCCGGAGGGGCGCGTGGATGTGTCCCCAATTCTTTGGAAGGAGGATTTGCAAAGCTCTGCCACTGGAGCCCTCTGTGTTCTGCCGTTCGGGCCACGTGACTGCTGAACGCCGTGTGGACAGCAGCGCCCCAGTCCGGCCACCAATGGGCCACGGCCTCTTCCAGCTGGTGATTCCGTCGTCACGGCTCAAACCACCTCGGTGAAGTATGAGCGCCTGACCAGGTGGCCGTAAAGGTGAAAGGGCAAAGCTCACGCCTTTGTGGGTGGCTGCGGACTGTTCCCGGACTGCTCACTCATAAGCCCAGACCTCAGAACACTGCGTCCTCCCGGGCGTGGCGGGGTAGCGGTCAACGACTCGGCAGATGCAGAACATGGGACAGGTGGACCAGAGCAGGCAGCTCGCCGGGGTAGTTTGCTAGGGCTGGTGTCACCAAACACCCCCGACTGGGGAGGGGGCCGCTAAACAGCAGAAGAGTATCCCCTTGTAGGTTTTCCGCACCTGCCTCTGGTCCTCACCACACCTGCAGGACTGGGGGGAGCAGACACGTTTACTGAGGTGGAGCCGAAGCTCCTTAGGCCACTCAGCAAGTGTGTCCAGCCCTGGAGACGGAGACAGGCTGGAGACCTCCTGGGCTCGTCCAGCACGAGAGGCAAACGTGTGAGCACTCACGCGCCCTGCGGGTCTGGTCCAATGCCGAGCTCACGGGGACAGTGGTATCTCGAGGAAGCTTTCTGTGAACCAACCAGTTTGCATTTCTTCAGTATTGTTAGAAGGCGTCTTGTACCCTGCGAACGATGGATATAAAACAAAACGAACTTCTCTTTCGTCTGTCTCTCACGATGCCCGCTGTCCCCACCAGCAGCAAGACTGTCTGCGGCGAGAAGGATCGGTCTTGTCAGGCGTGAGCACGCACCGCAGGCTCTGGTGAGGTCGTTTCCACAGTCTGAGGCCAGCGTGGCCAGGGCCGTGCTAGGAGAACAGGCCCCAAGGGCGGGCGCGAGGCGAACTAACAGGGGCCCTGAGGACAATCCGCCCCAGGTCTCTGCTCCTGGCTCATCCCGTGGGCGGGGCCAGCTCCCTGTGCTGTCACAGCCCCCCCTTCCCAGGACACTGGGGGCCGCGCTGCAGGCAGCCCCCACGCCTGAGACGGGCAATCCCACCCCTTCCACCCGAGAGCCGAGGGGAACTGCAGGTGGCCTCCTGCGTGGGGAAGCAACGTGGGGAGCAAGTGTGTTCTGGAAGGCAGCAAGGAGTGGCGTTCTCATTCTCACAAAGGCACGGTCTGGGTTAGGGAAACCACAGCCAGCGCCCGCGGGGCACGGCTGTCCTCTTCGTGACCTCCTCTTGCACAGAGGCGGTGGCTGGGGTCTGGGGCCCTGTCCTGCCAGCCAGGCGGATCCTGGGCTCTGTGGCCCAGCCCTCAGCAGGGATCATGCCAGCTACGCCCCGGTGCGCCCTGGCTGGGCTGGGCTTGGAGGAAGCAGACAGCTGAACCACGGCAGGGGTGGGAACAAGGCCTGGAGAAGGTCCCCTCGCCCCACTCCATCTGCTCAGGTCCCCAAGTTCTCTGTCCCCAGGGTGTCCCTGCCCTGCCCAGCTCTGCACTCAACACCCACCCCGGCTCCCCGGACAGCCAGCCCGGGGGCTCCCCGCCCCCCACCAGGAGGGCTCTGGACAGCTCCAAAGAGGGAGCCGGGCAGCTCTTTACAATTTCACAAAACAAGACTTAGGAATGTGTGTGGTTGCTATTAATACCCATCGGGAACATATAATCGCCCAAAATTAGGGAATGTGGGTCTTAAGTCGGAATGTGAGAAATCGTCACCGTGAGTGGGTGCTGGCGGCTGTCCTGTTGGCAAAGTGAGGGCGGGGCTGGGTGGCTCCTGGGCACCTCCCAGGGGAAACTCTTGGCCCCGAGCTCCCTCTTGTGCAGGGCTGGTCTGGCCCCAGAGGGCAGGGGACCCCGGAGGGTCAGTGGTGGCACACGGGGGCCCCAGAGTCCGACTGACGGGCTACCCGCTGACACGCCAGGCCTCCATCACCTCATCCGTCACACACACGAAGGAGCACCTCCCCCACTGGATGCGGGAAGGAGAAACGTACTCACCCCGGCAACCAGAGCTTGGCACAGTTTGGACGAATGTCAAGCCCTTGGTAAACATCAGAGGTTGCTTCCCTAATCCCTGCTTTGCCAACAAAGCCCCAGTGGGTCTTCCTTGAGTGCATGTGACACTCGGGCCCTGCAGGTCACCTGCTGGGTGATCCTGTTTGGTTGGTCACTCCTGAGCCGCCTCTCTGGGCCGGGGCAGCCAACAGGATGTGGACGCTGGCACCCTCCGAGGTCATCGGCAAAGGGAACCTGCGGGCGGAGCAGGGTCCAGGAGGGCAGGAGCACGGGACAGCACGGGCCGTGCAGGGGAGCCCGCGCCTCTCCGCAAGTGCAAACCAAGGGGACAGGGCCAGGGGCTGCGGGAGGGGCTCGGAGTTCATCTTCTTCCAGGTGCTCCTGGGGTTGCTGCAACACATCGCCGCAAGCTCGGGTGGCTTAAAACAGCAGAAATGTGTTCTCTCGTGGTCCTGGAGGCCGGAAGTCCTCAAGCAGGGCATCTGCAGGGCTGTGCTGCCCCTGAAGGCACTGGGGGACGGTCCTCCTGCCCCTGGTTTATGGTGCTTGCTGGGGACCCCTGGCCTGCAGCTGCATCACCCAACCCCTGCCCCGTCCTCATGTGGCCGTCTCCCCTGTGTGTCCTCTGCTCTTCTTCTAAGGACACCAGTCACTGGACCAGGGCCCACTCTACCTCAGTGTGACCTCATCCTGGCTAACTGCACCTGCAAAGACACCATCTCAAATGATATCACATTCTGAGGTTCCAGGTAGACATGGATTTGGGGGGCACCGTTCAAGCCACCCCACTCCCGTCGGGAAGTGAGTTATAAACAGCAGCCCCCTTTCTCCAGCTTGGGGTGGCTTTGGTTTTTATTCCCCAAGTCACACCCTTCATGCTCCCAAAGCATCATGTGCCGTTGACGAATGTCAGTGTTTTCTGAAGATGGACATGGGCGGGGGGGGCGGAGTTCTGTCCAGGTGAGTGTCAGTGGGCGGAGCCCAGCTGGCCACACCCTCCCATTCCCCACTCCATCCCCCACCTCTGCCCTGGGAGCGTGAGCTTCCTTCTCTGGGGAGGGAGGTGCTGCCCCCTCAGCCTAAACTAAGCCCCAGGACAGCGACTGCGGACAGGGACGCGGAGTGGGGAGGGAGCCCCTGGCCTCAGACAGGCTCTAGCCCCCCAGTGACCAAGCCCCTCTTATCCCTGCATCCCTGCACTCTCTAGCCCCACCCTTCTCCTCCCACCTGCACTCACCACGACTCCCCACCACCTGACTGAGACCTGTTAATAGGACTTAATCAGGACTTGTTTGCTTGCAGGTGGTAGAAACAGAACGGGCTCAGACAGAAAGGGCACTCGCTGAAGACTGGGAGATGCCTACAGGAGCCACTAAGCTTGTAGGAGAGCAAGAATGAGCCAGACCCCAACACGAGGTCCAGGGCCATGATGCCCACTTGTCCTTCCTGTCACCTCCGCATCAGCTGCCCTCGGCATGCGGGCCATCGGCTTCCTCCCAAGGCAAATCAGCTTTCTCGGCACAGCTGCCAACAGCCCTTAGGTGGGGGCTCAGCGAACGGAGAAAGCCTGACGCCCCGCTCCCCGTCCAGAATCTGCCGGGCAGTGACTCACTGGCCAGGGCCCTACAGTCAGTGGAGGCCAGCCGGGGACCAGGACGCCCAGGAGAAGGTGAGTGACCGGGCAGCAAACCGTGGAGGTCCACGCTGCACCACACAGTGATCTTTGGTTCTGGGAAGGGCATTTGGAAGCCACCAGGCTAGTGTTTGTCATTTGAAACTAATTCCCCATGCAGGGCTGGGCAAGCGCCTGGCTGGAGCTGAAATCAGCGGTTGGAGCCATCTGGCCAACCCCGCTGTGTGTCCAAGCGCGAGATACTGTCGTGCTGGTTCCGCCCACTCCCCCCGGGGCCTGGGCGGAAGTGACCAGGGAGGAGGGTGGAGGCTTTTCTCTAGGCCTGACAGCCATGCACCTGCAGGGCCTTTTCCACCCGTTCGGCCAGCTGGCCCTCAGCCAGCCGCATGGTTGTCCCACTCCCCGGATGAGGGATTCCGAGTCCGTGACAGACAGTGCTGGCTCTTACCGAGGGCAACCCCTCGTCCCTGCAGCTTTTCAAATGCAGCGAAACAGCCGACCACTCAGAGAAGGGAGAGCAAGGAGGAGGCGGGGAGGAGGAGGAGAAGGAGGAGGCTGGGCAGGTGGAGAAGCATCCTCCCAGGCGTCAGGGAGAGAGCCGGGGAGTGAGGCCGGGAGGACCTCTGAGTGCGTGCCGCCCAGTGCCCGCAGAGGGAACCGGAGATCAAAGCGGCGGCTATCCTAATTGGGAATTTTTGATGACAGCTGAAGCACATTTAGAAAGAGGATTTATTGGCTTGAGCCAGAGAGTGCAGAAACACCGATGGCTTCAGGCATGGAGTGACCCGTATCAGGGGTTGGCAAACGTCGGCCCACAGGCCAGGTCTGCTCCACCGCCAACTCATAGCCACAGGTACTTGCTGCAGTAGCGTCGCTGGCCACTCTCACGCTGCAGTGGCGGAGTGGAGTGGTCGTGGCAAAGACCACTGGCCTGCAGAACCTGGAATATTTATAATCGGTTCCTTTACAGAAGAGGTTTGCTGACCCTGCCCTGGAGCTGGGCAGCCCAGTGTGGAAGCCACCAGCCACCGGGGCTCTTGTCTGCTAGACACTTAGAACATGTCTGGTCTGAATTGTGATGGACTGCAAGTGTAAGCTTCAGTACACACTGCATTTCAGACTTATATGAAGAAGAGGATGCAATAATTGTTGCATGTTAAGAAATTTTTAATGTATTGGGTTAAATAAAACATTAGAATTAATTGCACCTGCTTATTTTTACACTTTTAACATAGTTACCACACATTTTTTTTTTTGAGACAGAGTCTCACTCTGCTGCCCAGGCTAGAGTGCCGTGGCGTCAGCCTAGCTCACAGCAACCTCAAACTCCTGGGCTCAAGCGATCCTCCTGTCTCAGCCTCCCGAGTAGCTGGGACTACAGGCATGTGCCACCATGCCCGGCTAATTTTTTCTATATACCTTTAGTTGGCCAATTAATTTCTTTCTATTTTTAGTAGAGACGGGGTCTCGCTCTTGCTCAGACTGGCTTCGAACTCCTGACCTTGAGCGATCCTTCCGCCTCGGCCTCCCAGAGTGCTAGGACCACAGGCATGAGCCACCGCGCCCTGCTGGTTACTACACATTTTGAATTGCATCCATGGCACCGCTTGCATTTTTATGGGACAAATTGAGAGGCCTCGGTGTGACATCTCTCCTCCATGTCCCAGGTGGGCCCTTCCTCTGGGTGGACAGGGCAGCTCCCGGCACCATCCATTCACCTTGCAAGCCATGGTCCACTAGTGGGCCAGGAAATCGTGGTCGTGACCATGCAGGAGGTCATGATTAGAATTTAGAATGGAGTGCACTGCACACCAACGTCGAGCACTGGTTTGCAAAACCTGTTGTAGTTATGCCTTGTCGATTTTACCCACAGAGTGGCAATGGTTGTAAGTGCCTTGGTTGTGAGTCATGCGTGGTTTCAGGAAGGACTAAGAATGAGAATGTGGCCCATTACAGCATGATGCAAGGCCTTGTGACAGATACTCCAACACCAGAATTAGCCACAACAGCTTCTTGGTGCTTGCGAGTGTCTCCTCTACCCCGGGGATTTGGCGGTTTCTCCTGCCTGTGGTGGCACAGCTGGGTCCCAGTCAGCAAACACAACCCAACTTCATCTCCTTGTGGACGTCTTCGCTTGTTAAGGCTCATAAAGCACTTAGTGGTTGTTTTGCAAAAAACATACGGCCTTGAGGTCCTTCTCCCAACGATGGATATTTACCCCACTGATGTCAGATTTATGCTTGGTATCTTTTTGCACTCACAGTCCTTTCGTTTCAAGGCCAAATCGTCTTAGTGAATCTCTTGGAAGACATTTTAACAGAAACTGCATTCAGGCCATGCGGTGCCAGTCACACGTACAGCTCCAGTGAGGTGACAAGGGTATTAGCTGGGACCAGGTCCCCACCTGAGCGGCTGTGACTCTCTCCATCACTCGAAGGGAGAAGAGAACATGCAAAGGGTCATCCAGCCAAGCTGCCGATCGGCCTCCACGTGGTGTCTGATGTCCCTGTGGTCTCTGCTCCCCTGTGATCTAGCCGGGACTCCGTGGATGTGGTTCCGAGTGGCCGAGCAGTAGGAAGTAAAGGCTCCTCGTCTCTGCCCAGTCGGTGTCCTGTTTGCTTTGTAGCCCACAGGCACGGTGAGCTCACCTGCCCAGGGCCCCGGGGTGGGGGCCCTGCTGCCTACAAGTCTTCTCTGCAGACGGTGACTCGGCCTTGTGGGCGCTGACCCCACGGGCAGCCTGCAGGTCTGCACCCCGCCCTGCCCACGCTACTGAGGTCCCAGGCCTGTGCAACATTTGGGTTTACTCTGGTGCTCAAACCTGAGAGTTCTCCGAACTGGGCATCTAGTTCCTCTCGGGGATGCTCAAAACAAGCAAAGCCACGATCTCCTCTTCCTCCTCCTGGGCAACAGCGGCAACACCCACTCCATCCCCTGGCGTCTCCCTTGTGCGTCCCACAGCCCGAAGGTTGCGCCTTCAGGAACAGGCTGCGGTGCCACCCTGTGGCTCTGGTATTTGCGTGTGGAGCACACGGCTTTATAATGAGGCTGGACAGTTTGGGGCTATGCATTTAATGAATTTTGTGCTCAGATTTAACACAGATGCCATCATTTGCATTTCACAGTGCTGTTTAGAGCAGATGTTTAATACTTGACGAAGGCAATATTGGAATATGGCCACACATTGGACCTGCCACTAAAGAAAAGAGCTTCCAATGCAGTGAAGTCCTCCTCAAGCAGTGGTTTTGGGGTTTAAGCAATGAAATGCCCAGAGAGGCCGGAGGGGGTCGGTGATCTTAAAGGAGATGCGATTGTACAACGGGGCAACCCTTGGGGAACAGTGGCTTGCTCTTTCCTCCTGCCACCGCCCTGAGGGCTCCCGAGCGCCCTGCGGCCCCCCTCCCAGCTGCCCAGCAAGGCTACTCCTGCCCAACACTCCAGCTCACTTGGAAGAAGCACTGGGTGAGTTTTCCTCCCTAACAGAGATTGTTCTAGAAAGGCATCCCATCCCTTGCAGACTGATTCAGGAACTTAAAGCAAAGTTATGAATATTCGACAACCTTCTATATATTATGATGTATACTATGCTCCATGGAACACTATAGTGTGCTTATTATAGTTTATTTCATAAGTAGATGCACCTTAAGAACAATTTATTTGAATATTAATATCTCTTAAGGGAGACATCATCAGCCTGACTAGAACACATTATTACGGCAAAGTCCTGAGGAAAACCTTGCATAGCAAGGCAGCAAAATCAATAAAAACCACCACGGCACGTGGCACGTGTGATGAAGGCCGTGAGGAGCCACGCTGCTGCTGAGTCAGTCCGGCCACGTGCAGGCCGGCGGGCCCCTCCCGCCCGGGGGGCCACCGCCACCTGCTGCTGCCCGGGAGGGCCGGGCCGGTGCCGGTGGCAGGACAGCCCTTGCCTTTTGGCCTCGGGGAGGCCGGTGTGTGGAGGAAGGAGCCTCACACCAAAGAGCAGCCTCGACTCGCCCCCAAAGGTGGGGTTGGAGGTCAGAGGTCAGGGGTCGTCGTGGTGAACATGCTGGAGAGGGCGGGAGTTGGCACCAAGGCCGGAGCCCAGACGACTAGGGTGGTGAGCCGCAGCTTCCCACGCACCGCTGCAAGGCCTCGTGTCTCCGTGCCTCGGTTTCCTCCTCTGTAAGATGCGGATGATACGTGGCTCGTTGTGAGGATTAAGTGGGTTAATAGCGGCACAGTGCTCGGAGCAGCACCTGGCTCGGGAGAAACACCGTGTGGAGTTTGTTACTGACGCTGTTGCTGCTGTTGTTAAAAGCCGGACTTCAGAGAGTCGTCTCCGCTCTCTGGACCCCAGATTTTCACCTGCAAAATGGAGGGAGTGATACTAGCTTTGTCGTTAAGAATCGACAGATGGCACCAGATGGCACTGGGAGTGGGCCCTGCCCTGTTCGGGTCTCTGTGGACAGAGTCGCCTCCCGCCCCCGGGACCCCACCTCCTGGTCACCGCCCCGGCCTTGGGACTCCACCTGGGGAGAGGCCGGCCAGCTGCAGCCCCAGCTGAAAGCTCATTTGGAAAATGGAAATGTGTATCATAACCCCATTTGTCATGCGACCGTGCTCCTGACAGCTGCGTGGTACAATCCGAAGGAAAGATTTAGACCTAACAGAGAAAAATCTGTTAGAATTGACATATCCATTAGAAGATTTTAGAACTGAAAACATACTCTTCGCAGAGCGTGAGGATGCCTTCTTAGGTGATGCTAAATCAATATCTCATACTTTGGATGAATTCATTATTTGGTTTTGTGATTACCGTCGGGTTCCTGAGTTCTCCTCTGTTCTGCCTTCGCAAAACCGCCTCGGGAACCGTTTGGACGCCAGCCGTGGTTCCGACCAGATGGTTTCGAGTGGATTCGCCTTCACCGAAGGTGGCTGAACTCTCCCGCCTGCCATGTTGTCCCCAGACTCGAGAACAGGGCCCTGTCCTCGGACGCAGCCCTGGTGACTCCGCGCCTGGTTCCCACGCCCGTGTCCGACCCTCTGAGCCTCGGGTCCGTGGCAGCTGAGGTCGCCTCCTGCTCCCCTGCTCCTGCCGCTCTCGCCGTGGCCGCCGGAGGAGGGCTGATGCCTCCCAGGAAGAGGGAGGGGACGGCTCTGATGGCTGTGCTTCCGACCGGCCAGCTTTTCCGCGTCCTCTGACATCTTGGGTAGACTTGACCGATGGCCGGCAGGAGGACGGTGGGACGGAGGGCTGGAGGCAGAGTCTGGGGGGTGGGGGAGGAGCACAGGGGCGCCCCCCACCCCGCCTCCTGCTGCCGGGTCCCCAGGCCGCCCGGCACCAGGCCCACTGGGACCCTGCCCTGGGCTCGCTGCTAAAGCCCTTGAGGGGGAAACAGGGAAGGTTCCCCATATAATTTTTGCCTCTGAAGCAAGAGCTTTCATTCACAACTGGGAAGACACGGCCTGATAGGGAAAACAGGAAACTGGGTAGAAAACGAGCCCCTTATTCTGGTGAGTGTGCGGCAGTCCCCCGAGAAAGCGGCCCACGACGGGGGCTGACCACGTGGCGACTGGCATCGGCTCCTGTGTGAAGCTGCCGCCAGGCGCGTCCCAGCCACTGGCTCAGCCTCCTCTGTGCACCGTCACCTCTGTGCTGCTTCAGCTCTGAGACGGCGGCGGGTCCTTCCCGCCTCGTGGGGTTGCGCCCAAGCACTTCTCAGGGCCACATTGGTGTTATTATTATTCCTGCTGTTGTTTTCAACCCCTGTGCCAAGGAGAGGAGAGTCTCCCTTATTGGGTTCCTACAAAACAAAAGTAATTGCTTATTGCAAACATTTATATGCACAGGAGTAAACCAGAGGCGGCACAAAGTTCAAAGCCAAAGCTCCTGTCCTCTCTTCTCTCCGACCCCCCCAAACCTCGCTCCCCGGAGCTCGGGCCATCAGCAGGTCTTGTCTGTCCACGAACAAATATGCACATTTCGCCTTTAAACAGCTTTATAGAGATAACGATTCACACACTGCACAATTCACCCATTCAAAGTGAACAGCGCACAATGCAGAGACAAGTTTTCACGGTGTATTCATAGATAACTACGATGAAACCACAGCGCAACCAGTTCTAGAAGGTTTTCAAAAAGAAAACCCTCACCCTTCAGCTATCACCCCGTGACCCCCCCACACCCCTGGTCCCTCGACAGCTTCTCACCCACTTCCTGTCTCTGCAGAGTCCCCGCTTGGGCGGCTCACAGACACGGGGTCATGGGTATCTGCTCTCGCGCCCTGCGTAGGGGTCAGAAGCACATGCGGTCTGCGTGTCTAGCTTTTCTGGGAAATTGGAGGTTAGTAGCCACTCTGCACCCCTCCCCACCTGGCGTTGGTGCTGAGCGGTGGTTCTGAGGCGGCACCCTGCCTGCCACCACAGAGCTCTGGCCCGGTCACGTTTGACACACCTGCTGGCCCCCGAGGCAGGGGGTCGCAGCCCTGACTTAAATAGTCCTCTACTGATGGATGTGTAGGTTGTCCCCATTGTTTGTTCAAATGGGCTACGTAATTATAAACAACTCCCAAATCGTAGTGGCTTAAGATAACCCACGTCACACTATTTCCAGCTTGCACTGCGAGTCCAGCCTGAGCGAGCCCGGCCCCGCCCCAGGTGCCCAGGCCGCTGGGGGCGTCCCCCCTTCTGAATCAGCATTGGGGACAGAGGGGCTTGAAGATAGAACTGAGCCCTCCACTGCTTGTCAGGAAGCGGCATGTCACCCTCACATGGCCATGGCAAGGGGCAAAGGGACGTGCCCATCTGAGCCTGAAGGTTTGCCAAGCGGCGTCCGGGACTCCCTGGGGTACCAGCGGGGCCGCGGGACACCCTGGTACCTGCACACGTGGCGGCTTCCACTTAGAGACAGAAGTAAAACCGCCTTTCATTTTGCCTTTCTTGCTGCAGCGTGCAAGTAACGCACCCCCTTCCAAACACGGCGTGGCGTTCTTACCTGGCCTCTTGTAAGGGAAGGAAACAGAGGAAAGAGACATCGTTTTAAGCTGTACCGCGGACACTCGAGCATCGCTCTGTCTGCTGTGCTGATTCTAGTCTCGATTCGGCGGCTGGTTTGGGAAGCTGTGCTCTCTTCAGGGACCGGCCCGTGAGCCAGGAGGCCCCGGGGAGCCATGTTTGTCTCTCTCGAGTCACCTGCTGGGCCGTGGTCACGGCACGGGGAAGGGCGGCAAGCAGACTGCCCTGGGCTACCCCTAGCACCGTCCCCGCCTTCCTTTCCAGGCTGGAACCTGTGAGCCCCAGCAGGGACCACAACCCCGGCAGGGACCACCTCACACAGCCCCTGCTGCTGGGCCGACCAGGGTCAAGCCAGTGGGCCTGTGGCCCCTCCCAGGCAGCTCTCGCTGACGTCCTCTTCCCCTGCCTGCCAGGCGAGGGCCAGCAGCATTGGTGGCAGCTGCCATGGACCAGAGAAGGAGGCCCCCCTGCTGGGGGTGACCGCTGGGCCAGGCGTGCATGGCCCCTTCGAGCCAACACCGTCCGAACGTCGCAGGGCTGTTAGAGACGGGTGCCGTTTCCCGGGGCTGCCCGACAAAGGACCCAGACCCGTGGTTTATAATAACAGAAATTTGCTCTCTCACAGTTTGGAGGCCAGATGTCTAAGGTCAAGGCGTGGCAGGCCTGGCCCCTTCCAGGCCACCAGGGTGAGGCTCCTTCCTGGCCACCCGCCCAGTCTGTCGTGGTGACTGTCCTCGGCATTCCTTGGCTTGTGGCCGGGGCACTCCGATCCCTGCCCCCGCTGCGGTGTGACGTTCTCACCGGATGTATCTGCGTGGCCTGTCCCCTTCCTACAAGGACACCAGCCACCGGAGTAGGCTGCACCCTCATCTTATTAATTGTTCACATCCTCAAAGACCCTATTTCCACATAAGGCCACATTCTGAGGTTCTCGGTGGATGTGAATTTTGAGGGGACACCGTCCAGCCCAGGACAAGGAGAGAAGAGATGCCATTTTATTTGAATCGCTGTATCTTTGCAGTCCCTTGGTTACAGTGACTTGATCTGTAGCCTAACGTAGCAACAAGTCAGGTTACCTCCCTGGGAATCTGGGCCTGGGGGGCCGGGCAGACGACAAACTGGGAGAGGCTACATGCTCACAGTCCCCAACTGAGACCCTCGAGTCACCGCCTTGTCCTGCCTCAGCCCAGCTCAGTGGGTGCCCTGTGCACCCCCCACCATGGGAGGACTTGCCCTGCGGTGGTGGCTGCTACTGTGTCCCCTGGGGGCTGGGAGGACTGCCAGCCCTGGAGCCACCTCAGGAGCCTGTGTCCCTGCAGTGGGGGGTCAAAGAGCCCCAGGACGGGCTCAGGGCACATGCCTTTCTGCCCTCTGCACCCCTTCAGCCCTCCACCCGCCACCTGACGCCCTGGACAGGGGCCACGGGCCAGCCTGCCCTCCCTCCTCGCTGGCTCTGCCCACACCCTTCCCGTGACTTGGGGCAGAGGGGTTTTCCTCAATCCCCATCTTCTGGGGACCTTTCTTCAGGTGAGACCCCGCCACCTGATCTACCAACCCTACCCCACGGCGTGTTAGCGGCGAAGTGAATTTGGAACGTCCTTTGTTCGTAAGGACACCCGTGCCCCAAACCTTGCGGCGAAATCCCGCACGGGATGTCAGAGCCTGCACTGCGCACGCTCGCGGCCACCCCGGTGCCGGGAGAAGGTCGCCTGTGCGCGGAACGAGGGAGAAGAACAGGAATGTCGTCCAGATATCAGCTCATCACACGGAGTTTCCCTTCTCTCAGGGAAACAGCACAGAATTCATCTCAGTGAAAAGAAAAAGCAAGCCTTTTGTTGTTATTATGAAAGTGATAGTATTCGTTCATTTGTAGAAAAATTAGGAAATCCAGATAGAGAAAGTAAAGACAAAAATTAAAGCATCCACAATTCCTTTATGTGCCCATTTATTCAGTACAGTCGCGCCCCGGGCAACAGCAGTCGTACATCCTGAGGGCTGTGTCATTCGGTGAAGACAGAGGTAGAGGCTGACAAGCCAAGGAACACCAAGGACGGCCAGTGGACCCCAGACACCAGGGCGAGGCAGGGGACAGATTCTCCTGCAGCCTCGCAAAGAACCAGCCCTGCGGGCACCTTGATCTCGGGCTCCCCAGAACCCTGGCAGAGTAAGTTTCCATTGTTTAAGTCAGCTGGTTTTGGATACTTTGTTACAGCAGCCCTCGCTAGCTAATACAGGGACACAGAGATTGTTTCCAATATTTTGAGCTATTATTTTTTTCTTAAATTCCTGCGATAAACATCCTTGTAAGTACCAGGCACCCGACATAGACACTCCATAAATATTATGCACCATCTGATTGAAATGTATTTTTGCACACTGACACAATTATTCTCTTAGCCTAAACTCCTAGAAGTGAAACTGCTGGACTCGCAGTTATCTTTTTTCTGGGTTCTTTTGATCAGATTATCAAGTTGGCCTGCAGAAGGTGGAGCCCCGACTGCAGAGCCCAGAGGACCAGGTTCCCCGCACCCCATCATTGGCTGCCCTCCCCCTCCCCTTCCCCTCTGCCCTCCCCTCCTCTTCCTCCTTCAGTTTTGCCAGAGGTGAAACGTTAATTGTCTGGTTTATTTATTTGGCTATTTTTTTTATGTCTTCTTTGGTAAGAAAGTTTGCATCCTTTCTCTCTGTCTCTTTTTCTAAGTATTTAAGACTTTTTCTTATTAATTTGAGAAAGTTTTCTGTATTAAGAACGTCAGCCTCTTTGTCTTCCATATCTGTGGCAGATATTTTTCCCTAGTGGAGACAAACTTTTTTCAGGTGTGAAATTCTAGAAGTTTGCAGCATGAATCCTCATATAAGGGACATTCATTGACATAATGGACGTGAATGTCTTTTATTGCAGTTTTCAAACAATATAGACACACTCTTCAGATGGCTGTTTTTTATATTGACCCTCTATAAAGTCCAGTGGCATAATACTAAATCATAAATAAGTGAAGACATTTTTACAGGAAACAAGGATATTGAGGTCTGTGTACATGGCTTTTTCCCCACATTTTTAAAAATTATAAAAGTAATACACACACACAGTGAAAATGTTAAAGCAATGTAGACTGATATTAAATGAAAAAGAAAAGTTTCCCAGCCCTAGGCTCGTTCTCGGGAGACAACCATCTTAACAGTTTATGTTTTCAGATCTTGTTGTTGCCACCATAATTCTAGATAAAGTGTTTTTACTTCTGTTTCTGGATGTATCAATTTTAGACAATTTCTCTTTGATGTCCCAGTATGAAAGAGAAGTCATTTCCACTTCCTACATTATCCCCTTAATTTGGTTAGTTATATTATTTTTAGCTCTTCCACGTTTTCATTAGTAGCTTGGAATCGAGCACACAGACCTCCTTTCTGTCTGAACAGCCGGGACGCGATCTCCTGACTCCGGCGCCAGGTGAAGACGTGAGGGCTCCTCCCGTCTGAGCTGTACCTCCCGTGCCGGCTGGCATCGCGAAGCCCTTCTGTTTACATTGCTCAGAAGCCATTTTCTCAACTAACGGTAGTGAGCACCTGCTGTATGCAAGGCACCGCTGTGAGCAGCAGACAAAGCAGGCAAACCCCTGGTCTTACAGACTCGCTTTCTATTCTTAGTTCGGAAGACACAGAAATAAACAAAATCGATAAGGCAAACATCTGATGTGCCAGGGGGTGGTAAGAACTATGGAAAAAGCTAAAGCAGAGAAGAGAGGTGAGGAGTTGCAATTTAATAAGTGGCCAGAGAGGATGTATAGCATTAACTCTCTCTTCGGAACCTGTAACTGTGTCTCCCCTGCAATTGCTAATAATTCTAAAGCCAGTACGTACGTATCGTGATTTTATAAATAGTATTCCTTTCTGTACCCAGGAAGGAAACTAAATCTCATACCACTAACCTGTCTGCTGGCAGGGGATGGTCCAGGAGCCACACTAAAATGGATATATATTCCACACCGTATATATTTCTCAAAGTCATGCCACCGTGCTTCACACGGGCCCACTCGTATTCTCTGACTCTTTGTTTATCCTGACATTGTGACTTGCCCTGATTTCCATATTGCTGGAAGACACATGTTCCCCTCCCCAGGTGAGGAAGGCCACTCAGCCTCTTCGCCGTGCGTTCTGCATGGCTGACCTGCGCTGCCCATTTTCCAGAACCTCATGCCGGAGTTTCTGTCCAGATTGCGCTCGAGGTGACCCGACTGTTTCCTGGATCCCATTTCTCTTTTTCTTGAATTCGCGTTGCTGCGGCTGGCTTTATTGGAGTCCATCCTCAAGCAAGTTCTTCTCACAAAGAGCTGAGGAGGAGAAGAGGAAGATAAACTTCCCCAAAACTCACGTGTCTGGAAATTCGCCCCCAGACATAAACGGTGGTTTGGCTGGGCTTGGACTCTTAGTTCTCACTATGACCCTAAAGGTTGGCTCCATGCTTTCAGGCACCCTTTGCGCCTGATGAAGAGCCTGTCAGCTGCCGGGTCCTCATTTCTTTGCTGTTCACCTGTTGTGTCTCTCTGTGATGGTTCCGGAGCACTTTCCTTAATCCTTGATGTCCTGAAATTCCACAAGGCCGGTACCAGGTCTGAGTCTCCTTTCAGGTGGAGAATGAGAATCTCACAACATCAACAGGGCTGGGTGGACCTGAAACTTGGGTACAGGCTACTATCAGCTGCTGTGTTGTAAGGCAGCCTGTGCAGGATAAACAAATTCATACTAAAGTGTGAGTGGCTGACAGGTCAGCAGCTCCCAGGAAAGGTGAAAGCAGACCTGTAAGATCCGAGGGAACTCTGGTTCTTGGCATCTGCATGGAGACCTTCTGGGGCAGGGAGCCCCTCATAACGCCATGGGACCCACACGCCCCGCTCCCTAGTTCTGAGAGCACACCAGCCCTGCCATGGCTGGTTGACAAAGCCTATTACACAGGAAGAGCTCAGAACCGTGAAGTCAAGCCCGTGACACATCCCACGTCCAGCTGAGACGTCAGAGGTGTCTTTGCAGGGGAGGCAGGTCTGGGGCACGGTTGGCACCAGTGCCAACATTAGCCCTGACGGCGACACCGCGCTGCCCGGGCCTGCTGGGAACGCAGTGGCAAGGTCGTCCGAGAAGGGCTCACGCCAGCCAAGCCTTCGTTCCCCGCCAGCTCCGGGGAGCTGAGGTCTGGAATTCTGGCAACGTCTGGCCGTGGGGTGGAGCCGCCACTCGGGGGCACCTGCCCAGATCTGGTTCCCGTGAAGTCACACGGCAGAACGAGACCCCAAATCTCGCATTTGTGTGACACCTGCTGTTGATGCCCCCTGCCCCCAAGCTCCCCACGCTGAGGCCTGGAGACCAACAGCAGAGAGAGAGAGAGAGAGTTTGAGTGGGCATCTGACAGCGGCGTCCTGACCCTCGTAACCTGCCTTCACGGTCGGCGCCGGAACAGCCGGACACGGAGCTGCCACCATGCACGTCACTGCGGGGGGCTGCCGGCCACTCGCTGGAGCTCTGAGGGGGCCTCCCAGGACCGTTACAGCTGGGCCACTAAGACCTGGTGTTGTCTCCCTCTGCCCTGTCTCCTGGCGTCACTCCCTCTGTCTGGGGCGTCTGTGCATGGCCTGGCTGGGTCACCCTCCTGGGGCTGGGGGCCGCATGGACGACACCTTGCCTGGCCGTGAACACCCAGGTTCCCGGCCCGGCCGCAGGGCAGATGGGAGGGAATTCCCGCACACTCGACAGGAGGGTCGTCCCCAGCGCTGTCTTTGCAGGCAGCTGCGCTGACTGGCTCGGGGCTGCCCGCGCAGGTGTCTGGAGGCCGGCCCTGGCCTCAGCAGCCGGCCCGGGCCGGGGAGCCTGAGCCAGGGGCTGGCAGGGCCCCGCAGGGCAGCCTGGGCCGTGGGCCTCCTCCCCTGCTTCCACGGAGGGCAGCTGGGCGTGAGGCTGCTGGGACAGGCCTGGTGGCCTCAGCGTCCCAGCCAGGCCCGGCCATGGCCTCACGGCAGGAAAGTCTCCAGTCCACACCAGCCCGGAGCCCAGAGGAAGGCGGCATTTTGGCTCAAGGTCACGGGGAAAGGCTGAGCCCACAGAGGGAGGGGAGCCAGCCCCAGGCTCTGGAGAAACCCACAGGCTTGCGGTCTCTGGGGCCGTAACTGTCACTCGTCCACAGACGGGACGAGTGTCCTGCGGGGCCGTGCGTTCACAGGTTGTTGGACAGCGGTTGGTTCTGAATGAAACGAGCCCCTCCTGCACTGCCCAAGGGCGCGTTTCACGTATTTCTGTGCGGTCCATTCTACTGTGCGTCCTCGTCGGTGAAATGTCTCTTCGTGGCTCCACTCGTCTTCCAGTTCGTTGCTTGTTTTTTCACTGTTGGGGTTTGAGAGTTCTTCACATATTCCACACACTGGTCCTTTGTCAGATATGTGATTTGCAAATATTTCCTCCTAGTCTATAGCTGATCTCTTGATCTTCTTGTTGGGGTCTTCTGTAGAGCAAAAGGTTTTTTTTTTTTAATTTTGATGAAGTCTAATTTATCAATTTTTCCTTTCACAGATTGTGGTTTTGTGTCAAGTCTAAGAAATTTTGACTAGCCCCAGGTACTCAAGGTTTCTCCTATGGTTTTTTTTTTTCCTGAGAGTTTTGTAGTTTTACATTTAACAACTAAGCCCATGATCCATTTGGAATTAATTTTCCATAAGGTGTGGGACTCAGGTTGAGGCTCATGTTTTTGCCTCTGAATGTCCACTGGTCCGGCATCTCTCCTGGTCTATGCAGCAGCGCTGTGTATTTTCCTCTCAGCCCTGCTACAGCTGTGTCTGCAAATTTCGTTATGTTGTGATGTCATGTTGTCTTTTTATCTTTATTTAGTTCAAAGCATTTATTTTTTATTTCCATCAAGAATGCCTTTTTCACTCATGGGACTATTTGGAAGTATCCTGTAGAGCTTCTAAGCATGTGAAGATTTTTCTGTAATTGAATATGAGTTTTATTTCATTGTGGTCAGAGAAACACACTCTATGGTTTTGATTCTTTTAAATTTGTTGAGGTCTATTTTATGGCCTCAACAAATAGATCGTTAGGTCTATATTGGTATAGGTTCCACAAATACTTGGCAAGAATGTGTGTAATGCTGTTGTTGAGTGAAATGCTCCGTAAATGTCAATTACATCCTAATTGGATGGAGTTGTTGGTTGATGTTGTGGTTGAGTTCTGTGTCTTTGCTGTTTTTCCGCCTAATTGTTTTATCAATGATTGCAAAAGGGATGTTGACATCTGCAACGATACCTGTAGCTTTGTCTACCGAGCCTTTCAGTTCTATCAGTTTTTGCTTCACATATTTTTCAGCTCTGTCTTTTGGTACAAACACATTTAGCATCACTATCTCTTCTTGGTGTGGAATTTTATCAGTATATAATGTCCTTCTCTGACTTGTAATCTCTTTGCTCTGAAGTTTACTTTATCTGATATTAATATAGTCAATCCTGCTTTCTTTTCATTAACATCTAGGTGATATATCTTTTTCCATCCTTCTATTTCAACCTGTGTATATCATTACATTTGAAGTGCATTTCTTACAGACAGCATATAGTTGAGTCATGTTTTTTAATAGAATCTGCCAGTCTCTCTCTTTTTATTGGTGTACTTAGGCCATTTACATTTAATGTAGTTTTTTAATATATTAGGGCTTAAGTCTGCTATTTTTACTGTTTGTTTTAAGTTTATTCTTTCTGTTCTTTTTTTCTCTCTTTTATTTATCCTGCCTTCCTATGAGTTACTTGAGCTCTTTTTAGAATTTCATTTTGACTTTACTATTGTGTTTCTGCATTTGTCTGTTTGTATGTTCTAAGTTTCCTTTTTTCACTGTTTTCTTCTTGTTTAAATAACTTCCCTTAGCCATTCTTTTAGGATTGGTGTTCAGGAAACAAATTCTCTTAGTTGTCCTTCATCTAGAAATGTCTTGATTTCCACTTTATTCCTGGAGGATATTTTTGCTGGATATAGGATTATGGGTGGACAGTCCCTGTTTTCAGCACTTGAAATATTTTGTGCCAGTTCTTTCTGGCTTCTGTGGTTTGTGATAAGAAATCCACTGTCATTAAAATTGCCTTTTCCTATAGGTAGGGTGTCTTTTCATTCTCTCTGCTTTCCTACTATTTCCCTTTGTCTTTAGTTTTCACAGATCTAATTGTGATGTTTTTTGGTATGAATTTCTTTGGGTTTATTCTGTTTAGGGTTCACCCAGCTTCTTGAATCTATAGGTTTTTATCTTTTGCCAAATTTGGGAAGTTTTCAGCCATTATTTCTCTGAGTACTTTTTCAACCTTGCCCTCATTCTCTTCTTTGGAGTCTAATAACATGATTGCTAGATCTTTTGTTAGAATTCCACATGTTCCTGATGCTCTGCTCATTTTCTAAAATCTATTTTCTGTTTTAGATTGGGTAATTTCTCTTGTTCTATTTTCAAGTTCACTGGTTCTTTCTCCTGGCTTCTCCATTCTGCCTTTAAGATCATTCATTGAATTTGTGTTTATTTGTTTGTTTGTTTTTCTTTTTAGAGGCAGGGTCTCACTGTGTTGCCCAGTCTGTCCTCAAACTTCTGGGTTCAAGTGATCCCCCTGCCATTCTACTGGGACTTGAGGCATGTACCATTGTGCTAGTTGAGGCTTTTTTCTCCCTGTTATTATATTTTTTATCTCTAAAATTTCCATTTGGCTTATTTTTTTTGAAACAGAATCTTTGCTCTGTCGCCTCCTGCCTCAGCCTCCCAAGTAGCTGGGACTACAGGTGCATGCCACTACACGACTACAACTGGCTAATTTTTTTTTTTTTTTTTTTTTTTTGCAGAGATAGGTTCTTGTTCTTGCTCAGGATGGTCTTGAACTCCTGACCTCAAGCAATCCTCCCACCTCAGCCTCCCAGAGTGCCAGGATTACAGACATGAGCCACCACACCCAGCCTGGCTCTTTATATCTCCTGTTTCTTTGCTGAATCTGCTATTTCTTCCCTGAGACTCTGTATTTTTCCATTTGTTTCAATTGCTCATTGAAGCATTCTTATGATGTTTGTTTTCAAATCTCTGCCAGATACTTCCAACTTCTCATCACCTCAGTGTTGGCACCTATTGATTGTCTTTTTTCATTCCATTTGTGATACTCCTGGTTCTAGGTATGACAGGTGATTTTTTATTGAAACCAGGACATTTTGGTTATTACACTGTGAGACTCTGCATCTTATTGAAACTTTCTGTTCTAGTGGCTTCCTCTGATGCTGTTCTGGCAGAGGAAGGAGAGGCATTGCCTTGTTACTCTGGTGGGGTAGATGTCCTGCTTCCCCACTCACCTCCACTGACACCCAGTGTGGGAGACTCCTCATTACTGCTAGGTGGGAGCTGGCTGCCCACCAAGCCTCCATGGGCATCTCCCTGCCTGGGAGGGTGTAGGAGAGCTTCCTTACTAGCTCTAGTCTCCACTGATGCCATGGGTCAGGGCGTGGCCTCATTACTGCTAGGTGGTGGTGAAAGTTCTGACCCTCCACTACGCCTCCTCAGATACCCCCCCTGTTGGGGTTTGGGTGCCTCGTTACAGCCTCTCGAAGGTGGAAGTCTGGGCTCCCCGTTTGGCTTTTGTGGCATGGGTCCGGTGGGGCCACAGTTTTCCAGTGGTGCTCGGCTGGAGTGGAGCAGTTACTGCCTAAAAGTTTTCTATCTTACTAGACTGCCGCTTTCCCCGTGCAACAGGTAGAGCGAGCCGGCTTTTTGTTTTGTTTTGTTTTTTAACTCGGTCCATCGGCGTTTCTGGGGTGCCGACTTCTTCAGCTCCACGTCTGGGATGTGTGAGGTAAGAGGAAGACCCAGGAAGGTCACCTCTTCGTAGTTTCTCAGGCCTCAAGATCCCCAGCTGGTTTTCCTTCTCCTCTGCCCTTTGACCGTCTTCTCACGTATGTTTTACGTGTTACGTCCGGGGTTGTTCATCACACTTTGCAGGAAGAACAGGAAAAAGTACATCCGCTCCACCTTCCTGGAAGCAGAAGTTTCCCGTCGTTGCTTTTTAAAAAATTGTCGGTATCCACAGCACACACCCAGCTGTGCAAAACCATTTATCTACAGATGTCTTTTTTTTAAAAAGACTGTTTGGAAATACACCGAAAAAAGTGAACACTGACTTGGTTTGGATGCCCATATTTCTCTGTAATTCTCAAATTGCTTATCATAGGCAGGCACTAGTAATGTTTAGAATTAAAACTAAACAGAATTTCCCACTTTCTAAAACAAGGTGCTGCACCAGCGGACATGGAGCAGCGGATTCCTCAGGAGCCGCCTCCTTCCGTAGGAGGGACCGGGACATCCACATGTCACAGCGAGCGCCCTCCCCCACCATGGCAGCCCCGTAGGTAAGGCCTGCATAGCAGGTGGCCGAGGGTACGTATGCCTTTCTCTAGGCATTTAGGGCCGATTGACGTGAGCATCGCTTGAGCTGCTATAAACAAACAACCTCCACGTTTTCGGTGGCTGAGTCCGGAAGTGCACTGCTCACTCCTGTAACTGTGCACCGAGGGTTTGCTTGGCAGGCGACGCGCCTTCACGTAGCGACCGAGGAGTCCGGGTTTATTCCAGCTGGGGCTCTGCTGCCCCCTGGGCTGTGGGCTATGGGGACCTCAGCGTCCAGCCTGGGGAAGGACGAGGAGTTGGGGGAGAAGGCATGGATGGCCTTAAAGCCAGCTCCGAGGACATGAGTGTGACTTCCACTCAGACTCCCTGGAGAGACCCGGCCACACCAGGCTGCAAGGGGAGCACCCGTCCCACAAGTACCACTAAAGGAACCTGCCGCAGCTGCCGTAGCCGGGATCAAGTAACGGAATTGTAGTATCGAAAGAAATCTCGAGACACACTGAGGGGCGGGGCCTTCGTTTTACAGACAAGAACCAAGGCTGGCGGGGAGAGGACAGCTTCCCCAGCCGGGTGAGTTGCTGAGGTCGCTGCATCTCGCTGCCCCGCTCCCCTTCCCTCGGGGCCCACTCCTCACTGGGCCACGTCAGGACAGACGCCGGCCTATCAAAGAACCCACCGTCCTCCCGAGGCCACACTTGGCTCCTGGCTGGTCCTGCGAGCCAACCCAGACCAGCCTGAGCTCTCCCTGGGGTTCACGGCGAGCAGGCATCGCTCACTGGACGTACGAATTGGAGGCTGTCAGTTCTGGGGCCGGGAGGCAGCGGACGCGGGTAGGACACCCCGGGCTTATACTTGTCGTTAGTGCTCCGTCCCCCAGGAAGGATGGGGAATGGGATGAGTTGCCATGAGCGCCCTCTTCTGACCACTGCCCCCTGCCACCTCTTCATAACCCACGGAGCCCGTGGGGCCGACGTGCATCTCCTCCCGCTGCAGGGCTCGGACGCTGGGTGGGCTTCGTCCGGGCTCTGGCAGTGCCCCCCCGTCTCCAGCCCTCAGGACAGGTCTTCTTTGGCCTTGCTCTGGAGCCAAGGAACCCCCAGGGGACAATCCAGCCTGTAGCTGGGATGGTCCACAGCTCCTGCCTGGATCAGGGTCAGGAGAGGGGACCCTGATAGCCAGAGCCACTGTTGACTTTGTGGAACTTCCATGGGAGCAGCAGTCAGGGTCGCTCCTGGGCACAAGGACACTGCACAGTCCGCATGTGTCTCATTCTCCCTTGGTGAAGTCACCCCCCCGTGCCCCGCCCTGTGGTTTGGGGGATTAGCGATGTCCCCCAGGTCTGTGTTGCTTCCCCGATGGGTTCACAGTCCAGTCTGGGTCAACGGACTCAGGTGCCTCTGGCAGCGGAAAGAAACAGCCTCTCTTTTTCACGGGAGCTGCCGGAGGAGTCACTCCCCAGCCGCCCCTGAATGGTAGGAAGTGAGGGTGTGTGCTCCGGCACTGTGGCAGCCATTTGGTACCATGAGGGAGAGCTTATAGCTGCTGGGCCACCCGGTGGAGACTGAGGACGAGACAGATACTCCAGAGATGCAGATAGGCCCTTGATGAGATTGTTTAAACCCCTGGATTCCCCCTTTCCTGAGGCCAGCCTTCTATTACATGAGTAACACAAATTCTCTTCTTTGCCTAAGCCAAGTTGGTTTTCTGCTGCTCACAACACAGAGTCCTGAATGCTGTGTCCTGCCTGGGTGTGGGATGGGGATAGACTCAGAGGAGGGAAAACTCACAGACTGGGGACCTCACAAAACCAAAATGTGAAGACGACCAAACATCCCACAGGCAGCTCAGGGGAGGGGCAGCCGACCGAGATGACGACGACGACAGAATGGTGGCGGAGGAGCAACGGCCCCCACGGATCCTGCGTGGAGCCTTTGAGTGTAGCATCTCATGAACTCTGTGCAACAACCTACAAGGTGGGTACCGTCACCCCAACTTACAGACGAGGAAACCAGGCCCAGAGAGGTTAAGCTGCCCAAGGTCAATAATAAGAGATAAAAGAAACCAGTGTGAAAGTCCGGACCGTCCTGAGGACCTGGCTCCCCTCGGGGGTGTGGCAGGAGGGGCCAGGCCCCAGGCCCCGCTCCCCGCAGAGACTCCCTCCCGGGCTCTATGCACACCTGGGAGGACTTTCCTCCGGGACTGTGCTCCAGGAAGAGAGGCTGGCTCTTGGCTGCCAGGCAGGCTGGGCCAACTTTCAGTGTGCAAAGTCGTGGCGCTTTCCCCAGGGTTGAGTGAGCTCAGTGTGCAGAGCATAGTCCCCAGCCTATCCTCTGTGGTCCCCAGACTGACTGCACAGGGGGCCCGAGACTTCTGACCCCAACTGCAAGTTCAGGGAGTTTCCCAAACTACTCTCAGGTTCAACTCACTGGAAAGCTGTTGTACCACACTCACATTTATTACAGACACAGGGTCAAATTAGAACCTGCTGAGGGTGGAGTCAGAGAGGGGCCAAAATGCAGCTCTGCTGGTCCTTTCCTGGGGACCTTGGGCCGCTGCACAATGTCCACAGAGCACTGCCCCAGGGGAGCGCGTTGGGGCTTAGGGTCCAGAGCGATCGTGGGGGATTTATCCCGTGGACATGATCGATTGATTGATTTGCCCACGTAGATGACCTCTATCTCCAGCCCCCGCCCCAGAGGTCAGGCTGACACCTCGTGGCCCAAGCCCCACCCTTTCTAATCCCAGGGTCATCTTCCTGGCGTGGCCAGCCCCCACCCTGCATCTTCTCATTAGCGCATACCAGCAGGTGTGTTTGTCCCAGGGGCTTCTGAAGGGCGCTCCTATCACCTGGGAGGTTCCGAGGGTTTGGAGGTGACCACCCAGGGGCCAGGACAAAGGCCAGACCCTCTTCTGGAGGCCAAGTCCTCAGGACAGGGCTTACTACGTGGCCCACCTTTCACAGAGCTCACCCCCTGTCCTTCAGTCTCACTCGGGGTGGGGGCCTGGGGCCAGGAGGACCCCTCCCGGGCAGAGGCAGGGATGGGGTCCCACGGGGGAGCTGCGTCTGCTGGGACCAAGCGAGACAGAGCCCGGGCCTCCGCCTGGAGAGGTCGAGCCGCACCAGGCGGGACTGGCTCCTCTGAAGGCCAGAACTGTCCCCGAGGGGTGCCACAAGAGGCCTGCACACTTCCAGAAGGCATGGGGAGGAGGGACAAGCAGCCCGGGCCCAGGAGAACTTGCCTCTCCTCTCAGGAGGCAAAGGGTTTGGAGGCCCACGCAGCTTCTCGGTGCTCTTCTGCCAACTACATCCCCGTTCCTCACCCTCCCGTGCCATGCCCTGCCGTGGGGCTTTAGCTCGGCCGCCTGCCTTGCTCGGGCGAAGGGGATGCAAGCTAGTTCCACGCGCTTGCACGGCTCGGCTTGCGCCCGGCTTCTGCTGTCGTGGTGAGAGCACACGCCCGGGTAGCTGCCTGGTCCGGGAAGGTGAGGGACGGGCTCCACGGAGCCACCTGCCCGGCCCAGCCAGCCCAGCCACCTGCAGGGCACGGGTGAGGAAGCATGGCTGCCATTTAAGCCAGTGCGTTTGGGGACAGTCTGCTCACAGCATTGCCATGGTGACAACTGACTGATACACAGAGAGAAAAACACACATCCGCCTGCAGGTGTCAAAGGTGGGTGTGTTCGTTGTCTGCTGTTGCTGGAACAAATCGCCACGCACTCAGCAGCTTGAGACGACAGCCACTCAGCTCCTGCGGTTCCGTGGGTCAGAAGTGCGGCGGTGCGGCTGGTCCTCTGCTTAGGGTGACAGGCTGGAGTCGGGCTGTCTCTTCTTGAGCTGGGGGTCCTTACCCAGGCTCATTCAACTCGTCGCCAAATTCAGGCCCTCTCGGTTCTGGAACCGGAGGCCTGTCTCCTGGCAGGTGTCAGCCGGGGCTGGTCTCTGCTCCCCGTGGCTGCCCGAAGTCACTCTTGCATTCCCTGTGTGGCCTTCTAGTTCCCACCGCACGTGGGACCTCCCGGACTTCCCTCGTCTCCTGCATCTCACAGACTCTTCTGCTCCTTTTCTGCTTTTGAGGACTCGTGAGATTACACTGGGCCCACCCAGAGGGTCCAGGATGCTCTCCCTGCTTCAAGGCCAGTTGATTATTAACCTTAATTCCATCCACAGCACCTAGAGTAGGGTTTGATTGAATAACAGGAGAGGAGAGTCTTGGAATCCTGCCCCGGGGCGGGACGGTGCCACCCCTGGCTGGCTGAGCAATGGGCCAGACCACGTGAGGCTCCTTGAGGTTCGTGTCCATGATGTCTGTCACCTGTAACAGGTGTTGGACCAGAGGTGTGGCCCCTAGGGTTGGAGAGAATGCATTATGAATCTTTTCTGATAATTTTAAAATTAAAGCAAGGAGTTTAGTATTTATATTTTTAAAAAATGACGTGTTTCCTACTTAGTAGTAGAATTTGTGGTATAAAAATATATTGTTTCAAATTGAGGAAATGCTCTTAATGGAGAAGCAAAAACACTTAACGATGGCACAGAACATACTCTTCACCTGGCCGCTGGGTTTCTGTTGGCTGTGCCCACGTGGACTGGACTCTGCGGCCGGTGAGGAAGTCCTGCAGTTTGGGCTCGCTCGGTCCCTGGTAGGGCAGCTGCCACATTCTTTCTTGGACTTTCTGCCACCTGATGTGTGACCTTTCACCTCCCAGCCGCATTTCGAGCGGCCTCTGAGCTGCAGGTGTTGGCGCTGTGGGCCGGAGATGGCTGGCTTCAGAGAGAGGTGGCTGCTGTGCTGGTCAGAGTCCCTGTCCGGGCCACTCAGCTCTCTGCCAGGTGTTACTCCCCACCCAGGACGCTGGCCTGGGCCTGTTCTCACAGCTCGGGCAGAAGCACACGAGCAAGAGTGGGAATGTTCAGGAGCTGCCTCAGGCCTCTGCATCCCACGAACCTGCCGTCGTCTGGTGGCCAAAGCAAGCCATGTGTCCCCACTGAAGAGCAAAGCTGGGAGTGGGGACTGACTCCTCCTTCGGGGGGGGTCCTGCAAAGTTGCAGAGAATGGGACCACCCTCCGAGGGACTCCTGCCCCAGGTGTGGCCTTGCTCGGCCTCCACCCCTCCCTGTCCAACTTCCCTCTCCCTTCTGGGCCTCCCCGGGCAACTTCTCCACTTCGCCCCTGCACACAAGCCCCGCTGGCGGGCGGCAGCGCGCAACACTCCGCCTGTTGTGCTCACAGTACAGTGTGGCTCACGTGCCCCACATTGAGAAGAACTGACCTTTAAAATTTTTAAATACATACGAGGCTGCAAAATGAAAATATACAGGCCTACGCAATGAGAAGCAGGTGTGTGCGTGTGTTGGGGTGAAAACCAACCTCAAAGATCGTAGGGTTTTTTTCCTCACTCCTCCTGTGCATCTCCATCTTCCCATCTCTGATTTTATGATTCGTGGCCAAGAATACAGCTGGGATTTCCTCCCCTGTGACTTACTGTGAGACAGAGTCACCCATCACATTCCTTTAATCGCAGTCGGTGGGGACCCAGGGAGGAGCAGGGGTGTCCCGGTAAGGGGTGACTCTGATCACCCCCTTCACACTTGAAAGTGGTCTTCACGGTCACTTGAATTCATCCTCTTGGGAGAGAGGTCTGGCCTCCAGCGGGAAACTCACCTCCACGGGTTGGAGCACGAGTTGTCTCTGTCTCGTCCAGCAGACAACATCCCGGCAAGGACATGGGGCAGCGGGTCCCACCGACGCTGGCCTGGGAGTCTGCGGGGTGGCTGCCACTTGCCACTGTCCGGTGGGAGAGTGTCCTGACGCCGGCACTTTTCACTTCTCACCCATGACTCTCCCCCAAGTGGCCACTTTCCTGGCTGTCTGCGGCCAGCGGATCGTTTTCTTTGTGACCCTGACCCAGGTCGCACCGCCGGGAGGCAGCAGCAAAGATGTTACACAGCATGGCACGGTGCATTTTACCAAATGAATCGCCATTATAATGAACATACCTTTTTTTTTTCTTGCAA
>VBSM01003144.1:1147678-1162229 GCA_008086735.1 Cheirogaleus medius
TAGCGCTATCTTCTAACGAGTGGAAACTTTTACTAATGCCCTGAATAAAATATTTGTCAGCGGCCTCCACTAAACGTAAAAGCACTCCGCAGAGGAAACAATGTCTTAACTGTTCCCTTCTCATCATAGCAGGTTTCGTTATCAAGTTGAGGAAAAAGGCTTGTTTAGGCGAAAATAATGATCATAAATAGAGCTGTATGGTGTGGCTCGGAGGAAGTGGTGACAGGGCCTGCTATCAAGACCTGCAATTCCAAGGAAATATGAGTGTTCTGATCCAGGGAAGCAGTAATTATCTTTTTGTGAAGAATGTACAATGGTGTCGGATGATGAATTGATCGCAGATTGGAAGCGTGGTTTAACTGTCATGTTGCAGAGATAAGGGAGTGCTCCGGGACTGCTCGTGGCTTCTGCGAGTTCACAGCCAGCCAGTTTATTAGCACAAATCCCAAATGTTTAGTAAACTCATTAGGTTCCATCTAATGCTAATTTATCATCATAGATGGAACCCTAGCCGTGGAGGCCGGAGGACTGTACCGAATCCGCGTGATTTACAGAGCTTTCTGATCAATCACCTTCTTTGCACTGCCCATTTTTCTTCAAATGCTTTAAACGGGCCTGAGTGATCCATAGGATTAGACCATAGAAATCGGTTAGGGTTCTCCGGAGTTATCTTCCCAGGGATGGTTATCTGAAAGGTTAAGAAATCCTATACGGGCTGATGTGGGGAGAGCTTTGGTTTTGGGTTGCTTTGCCATCTCCCCCCCTCCCTGCCTCCCTCCTGCCTCCCTCCCCCTCTTCCTTTCTCGCCGTCCCCTCCCCTCCCCCACCCCTCCCCTCCTCTGGCATCCCCTTTTCCTTTTACAATCTGGTCACAGAGTCGAATTCAAAGAATTTCCTTGCAAAATCAGTTTACCAAGAAATGCATCATGGTACATAAATGTCAAGTACAGTTTATTCTAAACTTCAGGCAGTGTTTTTCTTTTAAAAAATCAAGCTTTAAATGCCCAGTTCTCCTGACATTTTCGTACATATTCTATAGTGTTTTCGAAGAGGATAATAACCTTTGCTTGATCCTAGGCAACAGCTGCAAAGATAATGAAATTCTTATGATATTTCACCAGGTAAAATGTGAATTGCAGAAGAAAAGCTATTGAATTTTTATGGATCTTAATCGCATAAAATGAGATTCATGGGGCATACGTATAACTATACTCGGCGGACCGGCAGGCTGCAGTTGCGGGAGGGATTCACCGTGTGGTGCGAGGGGCGCTCCAGCCTCCACTAAGAAAATGCTCTCCGAACGCTGCCTTCAGCTTGCCCTAAGAGTGATAATGAAATATGACAGAAATTTCCTGGTGCTGGATCAGTGGCAAGAGAGGTCCTACACCGCCTATATTAATTCATCTGACTTATGTTCCAGGTCTTGATTTACCTTATGATTAAAAACTTCTGCAGGTTTGCTCACCAATTGAAATCAGATCTCATCTGCAGCCCAGCGGTATTGATCCCTATTTAACATCAAGGCTCAGAATTGATTGGCATTGATTAACAATAAAAATGCTCTCCTGCATGTCCAGCCGCCAGGCCGATATTCTGAAGGAAGTACACTGTGGTGTTCTCCTCATTGACCAATCTGAAAAGAGAAATGGCCCCACCCGCAAATAAACAATATATTTTAATGTTATTGTAACTGGATGCTGGACCGGCAGTGCAAATTGATTTTATTCTTGTTGTATAAGATAAATATCTTTAATAAAATTCTCATTTTATTTAGGATTTTACAGGAATAACTTGATTACTAGAATAGTGATATTTTTCTTTTCCCACGTTGTAAAAAATGGATTAAAACATAAAAGGCTATAATAACATAACGCTGGAGATGAAATGTTAATCAACTCAGAAATCACGCATAGGGCGGGAAAGCCCGGGGAGATATTTTACCCGTGGAGACGCACGCCGCACCTCCAGAGTGGCTGATTTTACCGAGCATTTTACGGTTTCGGCTGGGTGTGCGTGCAGGGCCGGCTCCCTCCGTAACGTTGCGTGAACATATGGTTCCAGAGAGCTCGGCGCAGAAAAACTGCTCAACGGGATCCAACCCAAAAGCCTTAAAGAGCCTGTATCTTTGTTTCTGTTTTGTTTTCATTGGCTAGCCATAGATGCAGCCTGTAAAAGGCATTCCTAACAATTCTTTTAATTAATAGCAGAGATTTAAAAAAAATGCACGAAGGGAAATAAATGCTAAAAGTCCCGCACGTTCAAACTTGTAACGTGCATGTGGGGATGTCTCGTTCCCAGGTGTAGTGGATAGCCCCTGGCCACCGGTTGGTGCCCATCCTTAGCATCCAATGCGCTGAAGGCCGGGGCCAGCTGAAAGAAATTAGCCAATCTCTAACATCCAGAAGTTTACAGTTATATAATGATGGAGAAAACCACAAATCCCAAGGGATGTCAAATTTTAGAGATACTTTTAAAATGAAATTATCCAGCCAAGCCTATAAGACAACCTTCTTGTACTTAAGACAATAACTACAATCTGGAATTAATTTTTTTTTTGTGATAGGGCAAATCCAATTTGCTGCTTTAACTGTTGATTAAGGAGTCGGTTCTACAGGGCCGTCCCCCGTAAGTATTTGCTGTTTATTTGCCTGTGGGGAGCCGCCGGAATCCCCTCCCACTGGGGAGGCCGGGTCGGGCGTGGCCGTGACACAGCGCTGCCCGCCAGTGCCCGGCGCTCTGACCGGCCTTGTCTGCGCGGAAGGGAGAGTGGCCTTTGGAGCAGCCGGGGGAGTTGCCCGGTCGTTCCCGCCCTGCAGGCAGAGCCGTGCAGAATGGAGGACAGAAATCCGTCTCCTCTGCAGCCTTTCTTTTAGAATCTAGAGGAAAACATCCATTAGAAGGCAATAAATAAGTAAACACCTTAAATTAGAATGTATCTTACTGCTAGGCCCACTGAATTAATGTCAGCTCGTGATCTGGCAACTGGCTTCCAAACACACGCCTGGACCTGCGGGTTCTGCGCGGAAAACATGCCCCACCCACCCACCATTCAGATCTGTGTGGGAGGAGTCTGTTCTGGTTTCTAAAAAAATCAGTTGTGAGTTTTAAATGTGATTTTCTATTGATTTCATTTGAAAACAAGGTCTCGCTGATGGTACACTCAAAGGCAGACACCAGATTCTCAAGCAGGCAAACGTTACTTAGGAATAAATGTTACCATCACGTGCTTTGGAAAGCAGAGGTGCCATCTCTGGAACGCACCCTGCGTGGACGAGGGAGGCCCCAGGTTGTCTGCTGTGCTGGTCGGGTGTGGCCTGCTGATTCCCGGGCTCCGAGGGGCCCTCCGGCTGTCCCTGTGGCATGTGGGTCGTTTCTTTCAGGGGCACAGTGGCTGGCGCTCTGGGAAGGTGGATGGGGTGGTAGCTTAGGTTTGTTGTTGTTTTGTTTGGCATTTACCTCACTGAAAGCCGTTTCCCCCAGCGTCGGTATGAAATACCTTTTTTGTTTTTGTGATTTTGGGGGTTTTATTTTTGTCAGCGCTGCTTATATTACTGTCTTGGAAGAGTTAAAGTAAAATCTTGGACCACCCCAGGCGGTGTTCTCCAGGGGGGGAAACGTCCTAAAATCACTCAAAATCTGCCATGACACGTAGCTCGCAAAATTCAAGCCCAATTTTTATCTTCCTAAAAGTTGTTATAAATGAAAAACAGTCAATACATAAGAACCCATAGTTAGCAAGGCCAGGGGAGGCTTCCAGTGGGCAGGGCCGGACTCCCTGCGGTTAGGAGGCGTTTCTCTCGTGGCAGCAGGGACCCAAGGGCCCAGAGCTTGGGCTGCTGGCTGTAAACTGGTGGCCTCCCCACAGATCAGCTGCCACGTCCCCTCTGCCCATGGCAGTTCTGGCTTCTGCGGAGCCTCTCCTTGGCACCTCCGCCCAGATCCTGTACCCTTCCAACAGAGGGGATGCCACTACCCGGAAGCCCTTCCAGAATGGCAGTCTGGCCCTGCCCAGGTCGGCTCCCTGGAGGACTCACAGGGCTGCCTGGCCCCTCACTCCGGCCTCCGGGCCCTCGAGATGGAGCACCGCTCCCCTCTTGCCTCTCCCCTCGCTTCTCTGTCTGTTCGCGGCCACCGCTGTCCGGTCAGCCGGCGCTTGGGCCTGGAGGGCTCTCCCCACAGCCCAGTCCCCTCTGCCCCAGCTCGCAGCCTGGTGCCTCACCCCCGTGCCCAGACTTGGTGCTGATCCCGGGTGGTGGATTTTCTAGAAGTAGGGCTCGGGCCCGTGGCCCACCGAGGGCCTCAGGAAGGGCGGCAGGGCACCAACTCCAGGCGTTCGGTACCCGATGGCCCCTTCGGTGGCGACCGAGGTAGAAGGGGAGTTTGTGTTGTCCCTATCCCGTGTTTCTCTGCATCGATGCCTCGTTTCCGAGCGAGGGCCCAGGGCTCCCGCCGGCCTGTCCTGACGTCCCCCGGTGCCCTGTAAGTTGATATTCTTGCTAAGTCCTGCTAAGCCCATCAGGGGTTTCTTTCATCCCTTGAACTTGATGTTGCCAACAGGCCGAATTTAGCGGTTACGTATCTCATCTCAACCTACCTACTGAGGTGGGAGGTTTTACTCTCCTAGTTTGAAAGAGAGACGCATTTCCACGCTTTGTCACCGAATTTCCACGAGAGGTTTGGGGAGTGGGAAGGCTCCTTCCCGGACTTGTTCTTGGGATTCGGGAAGTTCTAAGAGCAGGTCTCACAACCCCCTCGGGCTGGTCCTGTTGGTGCAGGGGGCCTGCTCTGCGGCTGGGGCAGTCTGAGACCAGGGGCCCCTGGGGCCTGCCTGGCTATGCGGGTTAGGTCTGTCTGCTGTGGCCTTCCCCAACGCCAACTTCTGGCCCTGTTTCCCCTGCACCTTTTCTGCCCTGGGGTGGGTGGCACCCTCTGTGTCCCCTGCCTAGACTCCCTGCAGCTCCCCTGGCCTCCTGGGCCACCCCTCCGGTGGGGAGTGTCCTGGGGCCTGCAGCAGGGGCAAGGCTGCCTCTCCTCCTCCTCTGCCAGCCCCCACTGCCTAGCGGGGGGGGGGCCAGCCCCATCGTGATACCCGAATAGAGATAAGAGCAGCCGTGGTTATCAGGTGCTCACTGAGCACAGGGCTCTTCACAAGGTACGGCTCCGACGCCCGGATTCTGTTATAATCACTGTCATTCCTCAGATGTGTGGACGTGAGAGTCTGAGTCTCACTCAGCTGGGAGGGGTGCAGCTGGGATTTGAACCCAGGCCGTTGGGCCCTTCGTTCATTCACACCTCTGTGCCAGGGGCTGGGGAGGGCGTGGGGAGACCACCCTGAGGGAGCCCTAGGGAGCCCACGGGGCCCCCCGTTCAGTGGCCTGGGGGATTCTGGGTTCGGGCTTGCATTGAGGTGAGAGTGAGCTCCTGCCCTTTGGCCTCCGCGAGGGCTGAGGGGTTTGTGAGGGCAGGTCAGAGGCAGGGCCTGGGACGGAGTGGGGAGGAGGCCACCCGGGACCTGCAGCCGTGGGCCGTGCAGACGGCCTGGGTGTCTGGTGGGGAGCAGCGTGTGGACGGTTGGGTCCATGCAGCCACAGGTGTGCGCCAGGTGTGGGTCTTTGTGCTCCGTGTGTGTCGCGCCAGTGCCCCTCAGATCTGGCGCTTCGGAAAGGGGCTGAGAACGTCCCTGTCAAAGGGGAGCTGCCAGAAACGATGCTCTCTAGAGGGGCTGCAGGCCAGAGGGACATGCAGGGCCCCCTCATCTAGGGCCAGAGGCCCCCACGGGGCTTGGCACGATTCCTCTTAAGTGCTCTGAACGCCGTGCTTAGAGATACTGCGCGTGAATGCAGCCGTGACGTCAGCACCATCTTGGCCCGTAGAATAGCTTAGACGTAGTCTAGTGTCCGCCCGTGTGTGACAGAAGTTTGCCGTTGACTCTGGTTCCACGTGGGAATTCTAATTCCACCCACTGGCAAGAAGTGTTGAACGTGTTTTCAACCCGTGGGCTCTGCGGCCGGGCGGATCCAGGGGACCAAAATTACGGCCCCGTGGACGAGTCTAGTAGACGATGTAAATGTCCCAGCAGAGTGGGCCAGCCGCGGTCCGGGCTTCCCTGGAACTGCCTCCTCTCCCCAAAGCTGGCAAAACAAACAAGCGAAACCAAACAGGACAAAGAAACGCATCTCAGATGAAGCCCGCACGGTGAGGACATGGTGGGTAGATGGTCACATGCATCGCGGGCAGCAGGAACTCTTAGTGGGATTGTTGGGAGGCTGGTTTTGATGAAGTCTGGAGGTGCTGATGTAGGTTTACGTGATGCCGTTTTCAGGTTTTAACCCAACCGCCGTTTGTTGTCTGTCACTTGGGAAGTGGCAGGAGGCTTCTGACCGGGGAGGGGACAGTGGAAGGCGTCAGAGAAGGTCCACGCTGTCAGCTGGAACTGCCACTGGGCCCACAGAGGCCGCGGCTCGAAAACCGCGGTCCCCACGGCGGTCTCTGTCCCCACGGCAGGTCTTAGGGCCTGAGGCTGGCTGTGCCGTGGCCACGGAGGAGCACCTCTGGGTGGATGGGATCGTTTGTTCCCGAAATGTAACGAGCTTGAGTTTCTGGAGTGACTTTGTGCAGCGGGTGGCTTTGGTGTTTCCCGTGAGGAAGAAAGACACACGAGGTCCTCGTTTGTCTGGGACGGGGCAGAGGTTCCCGGAGCCCCTGGAAGGTGGGGTTGGGATCACTGAGTTACAGACACCAGCGGTCACTTCCTGGCTGGGTCTTCATCGTCCGATAGTCTGGGGGGGGTCTCGGAGGCGAACATCCTGGTTCCGCCCCCGAAGTTCACCCCTTCTCCTTCCCCAGGTAGATTTTACGGGCCATGAAGGCCCTGAATGTCATCTTGCCACGCCCTCGCCCCTACTGGCTCGGTGGCCTCTAATTGCTTGGAACACAAGCCTGACCCGGGAGAAGAGTCTGTGCCATTGGCTGCCGGGCTTCTTCTCTGGTGACAGTGGGGAGGACAGATGTCCTCGTGCTGCCTGTGCTGTGCGTCCCGTCCCCAAATGCAGAAATGCTTCCCTCTTTGCACCACCAACGTGTACAAAACGCTGGTCTTCATTCTGGTCAGAGCATGGTCTGTTTACTGGAGGGGTCGCGGGAGGAGCCTGGGACGAGCTCAGTGGGAGTGGGGGCAGGGAGCGTCTCCTGGGGGCTCCCGAAGGGTGTTTGGGCTCTTTGCAGTTTGTGTGACTACAGGGGGCGATTGTGTCTGTGATGTAAGTGAACATGCCAGGAAATAGCTTGTGCCACTTTGAAGCATTTTGACTAATACATTTTATAAAAATGTACCCATGTGCCTACTTAAAATAAAATATCGTTATTTAGGAAAAGGGTGATTTTTCATCATGCTTCACCTTTTAGGGGGATAAAATATTAGAAGATGCAGGAATGGAATGTTTTCCCTGGGAATTCCTCAGGAGTTGTCATGTTCAGCAATGTCCTGGGGAAAGTTTGGCTGGGGAGGGACCCTGGACTCGTCAGAGCGGCTCCCGCTGGCTTTGGGGCGCAGCCCGAGCGTGTGTGTGTGGACGGGCAGCTATGCCCACGGGCCCCACAAGTGGCAGGGGAGTGGGCTTGCCGTAGGGCCGGCAGGTCACCTGGCCTGGGAAATCGGACAGAAGCCTCACCTGCTCGTTTTCCTGACTGTGCCCATTGGCCTTTCCGCCACGGCTTCCTCTTCCCAGAGGACCCTGGCCTGGGCCTTTCTGGATGCTGCTGTCTACACCGCCACGCCTCTGCTCTCTGCGTGCCCTCAGAGCTCCGGACCCCTCCCCCTGCCAGGTGCAAGCTGCGGATCCCAGGTGCGGATCAGGACTCCTGTCCGGGGACATGCCCCTCCCCTCCCCCGGTGACCGAGACAGTTTTGAGGCATTCCTTGGCTCTTTCTCACCTCTGCGGTCCTCTGGTCCCCCCAGGGGCACTGGGGCACTTGACGTTTGTCAGTTGGAGGCCGCAGCCCTGCGGGGCCGGGTGTGACCGAGGTTACTCCTGCAGTGAACTGTATGGGGTCCAGGACGTAAAGGAAGCTCAGGGTGAAACCTTCTCTGGGATGAGGGATTCTCTGGGCCAAGCAGTCACCCTCCCGCCTGGTTCCTCTCTGAGATTCCCCGGGGACTTGGTTGGAGCAGCACGTCCTGCCTGCAGGTCCCTGCAAGACCTGCTCCCCCTGCACCTTTCCCGCTCCCACCGGAGCCGTGCCCTGCCTGGGCCCTGGGCCGCCCTGCTCTGTGCTCTGCACCCTCAGCCTTGAGGTCATCCCCAGAGAGGGATGCCATAGTCCCTTCCTGCCCCCACCCCCCATGGGATGATGTCTGAGCTGTGCAGGGGCAGGAGGGGGTTGTGGGCTGGGCTGGGCCTGGGTGGCGTCCTGGCCCCACCTGGTAGAAGCCAGGTGACATTGGACCAGTCCTCACCCTCTTCAGGCCTGGCCTCTAGAGGACTGGGACCTCCTAGATGCAGGGAAGGGACTTTGTACGCTGTCAGGTGGGTGTGAGAGTCAGTCCGCAGCGTCTTCTATAATTCCATAAGTGGGATTCCATGTACTTCCATAATTTAATAGTTCTCGTAACTGTAACGGACGTTGCTGTGCTGCATAGCACCCCCGCCAGCTGTCTGCACCTGCCGTTGTCTAGCCAGCCCCGGGTGACAGCTGCATTGTTGGGGGGGTGGCTTCAGGAAGCCCCCGGTGATGAGGGTGGCGGAGGTGTCCCAAGAGCACAAGGGCTGCTGCGGGCTCTGCCCTCCATGCCTGCCTGGGGCTGATCTCGGCCCCTGCTGGCGTCCCAGCCCCTGCGGTCCTCTGCCCCATTCTGTGCCCTTTGCTCTGTCCGAGGTCACCTGCTGTGGGCGGGTCCCGGTGTGGCCGGGGCCGGCTCTGGGCCAGACGGGCCTCAGTCTTCGTCCCCTCGTGGCAGTGACTGGCGGCGTGGGTGGGGCTGGCCGCTGCACTCGTCTGTGCGGAGGGATGACACGCCGCCCTGGCTGGGCCGTGGGTAGGAACAGTGGCCACGAGGTGTCCGTGTGCTGGGCCCCTGGGTCCTGTGGCCCTGATAGCAAGGTGTCACCGCCTGCCGCCCGCTGGCCACACGCACACGTGTCTAGCTCCAGGCCTTACGTTGGGGGAGCTCCGTGCTCATCAGTCGGCGCTGAGTTGTGAGGCGAGTTCTCAGGGCTGGGGCCACACAGGCCTGGCAGCTGTTGTGTTCTCGAGGAGGTCCCTGTTGGCTGGCGTTTGCAGGACAGACAGAAGGTCACTTGTGCCTAGAATGACAGCACCGGGTCCTCCCGTGGGAGCCAAGCAGGACAGGATCCCATCGTCCCCATTTTACAGCAGATCCGAGCCTGTCCCCTGCTGCACTGGGGGTGCTGGGGCAGCGGGTGGCCCCAGTAGCTGCTGAGATGGGTGGCGGCAGGACCCTCGAGAACCTTCCCTATGAGAAGCAGCTCTCGACGTGGATGCTTTCCTGGTCTCCGCCCCTTCGTGGTGCTGGGCTCGCTGGAGGGCACCATCGTTAGGGGCCAGCACTCACAGCTCACATTTGGGATAGGTGCGTCCCATGCAATATTTGGGAGACACTTATCACAGAACATGAGACGTTGTCTGGTTAGAGCACCGGCAGGCACGTGGCAGGCCCTTGTTGAAGGTGAGCCTACCATCCTCCTGATCCAGACGTGATCCCGGAAATCCAGAGTGCTCCAGGTTCCAAAGGGCTCTAGAAAGCTCTAGAAGTTTCCAAAAGCCCAGTTTTGCACAGAAAATGAATTCAGGCTTCTTCAAGGGCTAACCTGGGTCTGTGTATCCTGCTAACTGCGGGTCTGACCGTGGCAGGAGAGACTCGGATGTGAATGTGGAAATCGTGCCTCCGTCACCACCGGCTAGTTTGGCGCCTGTGGAGTCGCCGGCCTTCGTTCTGTCTCCGGGATTCCTTCTTCCCAACGGGAGCAGAAGGAGCTTACGAGGGAACAGGCCGGAAATTGGAGGCAAACGAGGGGGAGTGAACCTGGAAACTCCCAGCCCCACCACTGAGCATGCCACTTAATAGTATGCAAATGAGCTAATCCTCAAACAATTACCCAGAGCGACTCATTTACATCGGCCCAGAAATGAGGATGCACGAAGGGAGATGGGGGAGAACCCACCAGGAAGGAGCAAGCACCTGGAGGTCCCTGTGTGCTGTGAGGGGCCTCAGTTAGAATCGATGGTGTTTACTAAGCACCTACTATGCACAAGGGACAGATGACCCCTGACCCCTAGGAGCCATCAAAGACAGGCTGAGACCTCTTCAGTGCCCACTGGACCCTAAGCAAGTGCCAGGCCGGGCTTGCTCTGAGCCCCGTGGCGAGCTCAGGGGAAGTGACGTCTCTGTGGGGAGTGTGGGAGGACCCTGGGTCTTCGAGGGTGGCAAGGCACCGTCTGATCAGGGAGCGAGAGGACGGGCAAGATACTGCGTCCCAATGGGCCACGTTCAGTTAGGGCTAGGTTGTCTGGGAAAATGCAGGTTGCTCAGTTAAATTTGAATTTCAGATAAGCAAGGACTCCTTATCCTAAAACGTCAGTTGTTGCTTATGTGAGATTCAGGTTTACCTGGGTTTCCTGTGTGTTTATTTGCTGCGTCTGGCAACCCCAGTCTGGGCAGGGCATGGGGGCTGGGCGTGCAGTGCCGTGGGCTGAGCCCCAGCAAGGTTCTCTCTGGACATGAGAACGCAGGAGAGGAAGCCGAGAGAGCAGGTGGTGCGGTGGGGCTGAGTGGTGAGAGGGGCAGGGACAGGGCGTGCCCGTGGGCACTGGGGGTGGGGTCGCGGGGAGGAGGTGGGGTGGGGTGCTCGGCCTGGCCTTTAGGGCCCTTTCGGGGTGGGCTCTGACCTGGCCGCAGACACAGGGGGCCTCCTGGGGCCTGGTTGATGAGAACGGAGGGGGTCAAGTGAGGCTCGGCGCGGGGGTCTCTAGGCAACGTTCGAACTCGGGCATCCCGCCTGCGCGGCCGCTGGGGCCGCAACAGCGTTCCCGCCCAGCCCCAAGGGCTACTCGACACTCAACAGCTTCCGAGGGCTTCAAGATCCTTTTTCCTTCTTTTGTGTTTGAAGGAATCACTTTAGTTCTCTAATCGAATACCAGCTATACTGCTGTGCGGCTGGTTCCAGCCCCCGAGATGTTTCTAGACACTTGCTGCCGGTTTCAGGGGCGATCCCGTCCGGAGCCAGCTCCCCCGGCATGCGGCGGGGTCCCAGCTCACCCGGCGCCGTCGGCTCCCCGCACCCCTTCACCCCTCACCCTGCGTGTTTCACGGCAGTTACCGTTCAAAGCCTCTCTTTCAAGAGGCCGCACCCCCTGTGATTTGTTGCCGGTGGATCTCCGTGGCGCCGGTGCGTGTGCGCGTGTGTGCACGTGTGTGCGCGTGTGCGTGTGCGCTCAGAAGTGGCTGCGGAGAGGCAGATAACGATCACCGCGGTGGAGTCGGGACTGACCCTCCTCCGCGTCCGTGAATCGGGCTGATTCCAAGCGAATGAGATTTTAATCACCTGTCACTGCTGCCCGCACTTTCTCTATATTTATGATAATTTTTTTGGTCTTTTTATTGAAATCAGTGTTGACTGAATCAAGTAATCCTGATTAGCAATCTCACTGTACCCAGTCAAGAGTGAAATGCATCCCAGCCCCGTTGGTACACCGAGCATTCTGAAATTGAAAAAAAAAAAAAAAAAACATAAGAAAGGAGAAAAAGAAATAGCGAAGTTTGTTCGCCCCGGTTGCAGGTGAAGCCGGGCGTTTGAGGATGCCGCCTGTTTCTAATTGGCCCGAAGCGCAGCCTCCCGCCTGGCATGGCAGCGTCCCAGCTCCGCGCGCCAGTCCTGTGGCTTTTGTGACTTCGTGGTGTTGGACAGATGACAGCTGACCTAATTTTAGTTTGTTTCCGTGGTTTGAAATGTGAAATTTGCAAGGAAGAAAATTGTCCAGGAGGAAGTGTTTTTCCCGGGGAGGTGTTGGAGCGTCGCGCCGCTGCGTATTCACAGCCCCGCTCAATGTCCCGCCCTCGGAAACGATGACGTATCGATCTTTGAGGCAGAGGGGATAAACTGTGAAGGTGACAGATAAATACAAGCTCTGAAAGCACTCCTTTTGCTTCTCCGAGAGGAGCCATCGATCGCGGAGTGCCACTGCCCGAGCGGTGGCCGTGCTGGCATGTGGAGGGGCATCCTTGCCCACGTGCCGAGCAGGTGGCGCTGGTCGCCGAGTGGGCGGGGTGGGGTGGGGCAGAGAGGGCCGGGGTGGGGACTGCAGCCAGGGAGCGTCTCCCTCACCGCTGGCTTGTTTCCTGGAGGTTCTTCACTCCATCTGTGCAGCAGTGAATGCCCCACGTGGGAAGTGGGTTATCCACTAAGGCCTCTGTCTTAGCGTTCTATCCGCGTTAGTTACGAAAGAGACAGTAATGCCTCCTGCTTCCGAGAGATTGCTTAGAAAGTCAAATGACTTCCCAGGTGCCGCCGTGTGCTCGCGCCTGGCAGGACAGCGGCTTCCTCTTTGGCGTGGCCCTCACCTCTGTCCTCCTGGGTGAAGACAAGGGGAGGGGCAAAGCCCTCTCCTCTTCCCTGGGTGGCCCAGCCGCCCCCGGGGTGGTGAGATGTAGCCTGCTGACCACAGAGGACCAGAGTCTCGGCCGGGTCGCCTCTGAAGACAGCTGCACATCTCAGGATGGGTGTGTAGGGGGACATCTGGGTGCCAGGACCCCAGGGTGCTCCAGAGACCCAGTTAGGCCCTGCAGGGTCCCTCCTCCCCTTGTCCGGTGGGTCGAGAAGAACAAGCACGGAGCTGCCCAGGGAGCCTGAGCTTGGTAGGCCTCGCTTTATGAAAGCAACTGAATGTATTCTGCTGACATGATCAGTGGGCCCAAATTGTTTCTGTCACCAAGGCTGGTAGAGAAAGAGCGAGAAAACTTGATTTTTAAACATTCAGGGCGTACTTCGGATGGTCCGCCCTGTGTTGGGCTTCTCAGACATCAAGAACAAGATAGGATCAGACCGTGGCCTGGAGCTCAGGGTCTCGGCCCAGACAGGCATGGCACCAGTTGGGACTATCTCCTATGTGCCATTTAGGGGCCTTTTCTCAAAGAGGTGACCTGTGTGGAGTCACCACTTCCAGGGCATGTGGTTATATGGTGCCGGGGTCCTCTCTGGCCATCGGGATCCTCAGCGTGAAGGGCAGAGCTTCACTGCCACACTCAGGCCCTCACCTTGGTCTTGAGGGGATGGTGCCAAAGTGTACTTGATCCCAGAAAATCGTTAGGGGTCTGTGCTGTCTCCTCAATGGCCTCGTGTCAAAAAATATCCCTGAGACATCGAGTTCTCAGCTGCTTTTCTGCTAACTTTACATGCCATTGTGTCCAGAGCACAGAAATACAAACCCATGTGCACTAGCCACGGTTTTCCAGAGAGACAGACCCAATGGGATATACATGTATGTTGATATATGAGAGGGGATTTGTTAGGGAAATTGGCTCAGGTGAGGGAGCCAGTCCTTCCCTGGGGAGGCTGAGGATCCCACGACAGGCCGTCTGCAAGATAGAGATCTTGGGATGCTGGTGGCTCAGTCCAAGTGTGATGGCCTCAGAAATGGAGAAGTTGATGGTGAAACTCTCAGTCCGAGGCCAAAGGCTCGAGAACCTGGTAGGGAGCTGGGCGCAGGCGTAAGTCAGAGACCGGAGGCTGGGGCCTGGAGTGCTGCTGTCCAGGGACAAGGAGAGGCCGAGTGCATCCAGACTACGGACCGGCCCTCCTCCGTGTGTGTTCCCGTGCCCGCCCACACTGAGGGTGGGCCTTCCCGACGCAGCTCATTCAGACGCACGGGCCGGTCTCCTCTGGACACACCCAGAAGTAATGCTTGACCCGCTCTCTGGGTACTCCTCGACCCAGGCACGGTGACACTCGAGATGAACTGTCACTCCGTAGTTCTGCAAGCTCTAATTTTTATGGCTACGTAGTGACTCAGAGTTGAGTGGTGCCTCTTCTTGAGGCCTCCCCCCTCCAAATTACTATGTGTGCGTGTGGGTGGGGTCCCCTCCGGCCATCGGGACCCTCGCTGTGCAGGGCAGAGCTTCGCTGCCTCATCAAATGGGATCCCTGTGCTCTGTGACCGTCTCTCGTGCACAGAGCGTCGGCCCAGTACCTGGTGGGCCCCCCCTGGGGTGGGTCCGGGTGTTCCCATCCAGCCGTGTTTCTGATTTGAATGTCTTTGCTTCAGACTCGGTTCCCATCTTACATCCATTGACAAGGAATCAGCAAGCCTTCCGACGTGTCGTGAGGAAGGCTGTTCTCCTACGAATGTTCACGTGGCACTGACCACGTCCCGCTCAGTTCCCACGCACGCTGGCTGTGTCTGTGCTAAATCCAGTGCTTGCCAGGAGCGAAACCTTCGTCTGTCTCAAGTGTCCGGGCACAGCTCAGAACTAGTAGGGGTCCCCTGCAAGGGCTCCTTGAACCCCAGACCTCTCTGGCCCTTTTGATAATATTGCCA
>VBSM01003144.1:1175429-1187929 GCA_008086735.1 Cheirogaleus medius
CTTGGGGCTGTGGTCCCTGCCAAGTGCCCTGGGGGAGGGGCAGAGGCATGCTTTGCCCTGCCATTCCGGACTGGCCTGTTCTGCGTGGGCCCCGCGGAGTTACCTGGAAGGCAGGTGGGGCAGTGGCAGCGGGCAGTGGCCGGCGATGCCCTCGATGACGTGTTAGCGGCCGGCGCCAGGTCCTGAGTCCCCGAGCTGAGCTCTGCATGGGCAAGTTGTTCAGTCAGCAGCCTTGGCCGCAGCCCTGCCGGCACTCGCGCCCCTGGAGCGGAGGTGCCGGGCTGCGGCAGCCAGAAAGCCATTCAGAAACCCTCCCCTTGGAGCATGTGACCGCACAGCAGACTGGGTTTTGGGCAGAACTGCGGCCGAGCAGGGAGGCCGGGTGTCTAGGAGGGATATCAGGGCGATGTCTCGGTGTGGGCTAGAGCCTGCCGACGTCCGTCCTGTGCCTTGGGTAACTTCGTAACTTTAATTTAATCCTAGAACGGGGCCTTCGGGGGCGGTGGAGCGGAGGCAGCGGCACAGCTGCTGGGTGGACACCGGGCTGATGAGCAGCTCGCACGCCCGGGCTTTGGTGAGGAGGACGGACCTGGGCTGATGGCATTGAGCTTTGGTGCTCGTCGGCCCGGCTGGTGGTGGGGAGGCCTCTCCAGCCCCTTCCGGTTTGGATTTTAGGATCATCAGTATAGTTCTTTGTGACTTTGTGAGTATATTATAGATACCCATACACGTATGTACCGTGCATATCCGTGTATGATTTCCGTCGTTTTGCTCTGTGTTGGGGGTGGGGTGGGGGAAGAGTAATCCTTTTGTTAACGATAGCGGATGCTGTTAACTCTCCCTCCAGGCCCGTGCTGGCCCAGGGACCTGAGTATTTGCACAGTCTGTGAGCAAGGAACCCATGTCAGATAATTGAAGGCTCCGGTTCCCTTGGCAGAGGGGACGCCGGCCTTATTTGGGCAGAGCTCTGGGGTGTCTGCCCCACGCAGCCCACGGCCCGGCGGCCCGAGTGGACCCCGGCCCCCGGGCGGGCTCGTTAGCGCGGCGCTGCTGACGGCCGCCACGCCTGCCTGCAGCGCCGGCCTCTTTCCACGTTGCTTACTGTCTGCTGGTGTCGGCGGATCTGTCATCAGCGCTGAGCAGAGCCTGAGCCCCTGACAGTGAGGAGGTAAACGCTCCCTGCCTGAATCCCCCATTAACTTTGTGAGGCGTATTGATTTCTTGTAAAAATAATGATATTGACAGGCCTTCCAGGAGTAATTGTTTCCAGAGCGCAGAGGTCAGCGCGGGGAGGGCAGGGCTGGGAGCGGGGCTCTCGGAGGCTGGGAGCCCAGGGGTGGGTGCCGCTGTTCCAGGGGGGACCCCCTGGCAGCCGGTGGTGTGCTGTGGAGGGTCCCCGGCCAGCATGGGGTGTCTCCTGGGCTTGGGCCGGGTGCACGACACAGACACTGAGAGCCACAAGGCCACCATCCTTTTAGGATAGCAGTGTGCCAATTTGCAACCAATAACGTGTGACCCATAAGCCAACTCCTTGCAAATCCTAAAGACGACGCAATTGCTTCTTTACATCACTTCTGCTTCTTAAAGATACACTAGAAGTATACTTTTAATAAGCAAAAGGTAGCCAGAGGTAAAATGTGGACATTACCCGCCCACTCTGGTTTCAAGCACGGATGTCAGCCTCACCGGGCCCTGCTCTGCAGCACGTCTCCCAGGCTGGGCTTCCAGAGTTTGTCAGAGTCGCTCTTGGGACGATTTTTAGGCTTAGCTGCTCCAAAGGTGGCTACCTGGGCCAGGTGAGTGAAAGCCTGTGGCCTCCCCCTGAGAGCCAGGGTGACCATCACCTGTCCCATCCAGTGGCTTCTGTTCCTAGGGAGTGTCACCTCCCAGGGCCTTTTCCTTTCCAAGAGCACAAGGTCGATGGCAGAGAGTCAGGGACTCTGGGGAAGGCAGAGCCGGCAGGGGCCCGAGAGGTGGCGTCACAGTTGCTTTCGATGGCCGATGGTGTCTGCACACAAACGGTGTCTGGGTTGAGCCGCTGGTGTGAATGGCTGGTGGCTTGGCGGGAGGCTGGGGGCTCCTGTTGCTCGTGGCCACACGATTGGCTTCCTCGCAGAAGAGACCCCTGCGGAGGGCTTGTCCACTAATGTCCACCCCCTTCCGTCCAGGGCAGCCGCGTGGAGACACACCGGCTCTGGGCAGTGGCGTTTCCTAGTCCTGAGAGAGTGAAAGATGAAAGAACTATCCTCTAGGAGAAGTAACCCCTGGCCTCACTTTCAAGTTCCAAATGCCACCAAAGGGCCAGAGACCTTTTTTCGTTTTTAATTAAAAAACATATTTTTAGAGGCAGGGTCTCACTCTTCCTGCAGTTGTGTGATCATAGCTCACCATAACCTCAAATTCCTGGGCTTAAGTGATCCTCCTGCCTCGGCCTCCCTAGTAGCTAGAACCAAAGGTGCAAGCCACCATGCCCAGCTAATTTTTTATTTTTTAGAGACAGGGTCTCACCGTATTGCCCAGCCTGGTCTTGAACTCCTGGCCTTGAGAGATCCTCCAGCCTTGGCTTCCCAGAATGCTGGGATTATAGGTGTGGTGAGCCATCCCGCCTGGCCAGAATAACTTTTAAATCAGAAAGAAAATCTTACCCATCTGTGCTTGAAACCAGAGTGGGCGGGTAATGTCCACATTTTACCTCTGGCTACCTTTTGCTTGTTAAAAGCATACTTTTAGTGTGTCTTTAAGAAGCAGAAGTGACGTAAAGAGGCAATTGCGTCGTCTTTAGGATTTGCAAGGAGTTGGCTTATGGGTCACACGTTATTGGTCGCAAACTGGCGCACCCCTGTCCTAAAAGGATGGTGGCCTTGTGGCTCTCGGTGTCTGGGCCAGGCCAGGCAGCGTGGGAAGGAGGTGGGGACGGAAGTTAGACTGGCAGCCACGTGTGCTCATGACTGGCCTGTGTCCACGCCTCCTCCGTGTTCCTCCCCAAACAAGGGAAATCTGATCAACGCCGCTAACGAACTGCGGCGAAGGGTTATCAATTAGCCAGGCCGGCGGCAGTGGCCGCGCCAATACTGGCTTTGTTTGAGTTTTCTTGGCAGAGTTGGTTTGTGTCACTCAAGGAAGCCACCGTTCAGGTACATCCCCGCTCCGAGTCCCCTTCCAGCGCTACTTAGAACGAGATTTGTGTTTGCCCTAATCCAATAACCATTGCCCAGGACGGCCCGTGGAGCTCTGCTGGGAAATTGTGTCCAGGCTTGTAGCAACATCTAATGGGTATTTAGGTGCAAACTAGCTGTGAAGTGTTAAATATTTACATGTGGAATGCCAATAGTAATTGTCCACTTTATCTGAGCTAGCCTAGGGAAATGTCTTATTTGTTTCCATGTTACTTCAATAAACAGAAAGCTGGAAAATCCTCCCGCTATTTCTTGGGGGCTTAGAATTAATAAAGCCAGGCGGTATAAAATATGTGCTTTGGGTTTTTGAATGATCACTTCTGCACCAGGTCATATAATATGGCTTTAACTCCATGTGGCCTGTCTATTAAGCAAGACAGGATGAGCCTTACAAATAATAAAAAATATTTATGCTTTTCTTAGTGATACTAACAAGGTAACATATCAGAGGAGAAATGGCAGGAGAAGAATAAGGTAGCTGTGTCTTATGAATCCACGGCTCAGTGGGGTCCCGGCTGGCTCCCATAAACACCCTAGGATTCTCTGTTCAGTGCTGCTATTATTCCACAAATTGTATTTTTTGCTTTTTGTTTGTGAAATCTGAAGTGTCATAAATGCCTCCGTCTCATCTATATTTGATAGTTAATATTAGTCTCGACCAGGAAAGTGCACTTTACATGCAACAACGTACGATTACCTGAGAGTGTTATTGCAAAGGGAAAAATCAATACCGATTTATAATTCACGATCGCAGTCTATCAGTTTTTATAGCTCTCTATCCAGTCTCATTAATTTTTTATTATGATTGACTGAAACTGAAAGATTTTTAACATGTTTCGCTGTTATTTATTCAACCTTAATAATTAAATAAACCGTAATTGGCTGTATTTCGAGGCGTCTTGGCGCTGCAGCCGGGAAGGGTTGGGGTGACCATTCATTATTGATGAGGGAGCACCTCACATCCTCCTCTGAGGCAGCGTGGGGAGGAGGGTCCGCTGCGTACCGTCACCAGGGCCAGAGAAATAGATTTTGTAGTCACCTAATCAAATTCTGTTTAAAAGGAGGACCATTTGTTTTAATTCAAAATATAAATTATCAATAGCGCCTAGAGAAACCTGATAGAATATTCCCGAGCATTCGGCGTGGCCGCGGCGTACCTGCGCGAAACTTTGATCAGCAGGTAGCGTCTTGATTAATGAGGCCAAGGGGCCCGTGGCATGGAGGCCCCAAATGGGGACAGCCTCGCCCGGGGTCTCCCGATTGGTGGTTAATGGGTCCCTTTGAAAGGTGATTGACAGATGGAAAATTGCACTTTCAAATTTCATCCGTATTCATTTCAGTTGTTCTTCTACATGTCAACTGCTTCCCCCTCGCCTGGCAGGCCAAGGCTGTATACATTAGCCGTTTCCACAGTGGAAGGAGAGGGAAGACAATCCCGTGTTTGAGCACTCTGAAGGAAAATCAATCATGTCATAAGTGAGCAGTATGGATAAGTTTGAACTGTGGCAACTTTCATCATTTCATTTCTGGCCACGCTGGTGGGTTTGTGCGTGCACAGGGCTGCCGGGAGGTAACCCCAGCTGGAGAGAGAGAATAGGAAGCGTAATAGAGTTGGGCTAAGAGGGAAATTTTTTTTTCCCTCCCTGGTATTTGTCAAGTAAGTTTCTCATGGTATTGCATGGAAGGAACATCAAACCCTGAGATTATATACACTGGACATTTTGACAGAATTGAAAAAAAGCTGCTATTGACTATGACAAGGATACACCAACCCTTCTCAATCAATCGAGCTTTAGCCTGACGTGTTTTCAGATTTCTGTTTTCACTGAACTCTGTACTCTTCGGAGCAGTGAGGTGTGTGTGCCCGTCCAGAAACGAGCCTATCGCTCGGGCGGCTTTGGGACTAGCAGGGCCTTCCTCCTTGCAAGCGGGGCCGCTCCCCAGGCTCGCAGGAGGGTGTGACAGCACCCAGGAGAGGGCCCACCCCGCCCGGGTGCCCCTACGGAGCCTCCCGCCACCCCGGAGATCGGCTAAGAGAAAGCGCTTCAGGGCGCAGGAACTCAAACTTGGAGGAGCTGGTAGCGGTTTAATCGGATCCATACATAGTACTGAGCAGGGGCATCATTTTATATTGGAAATGCTGTGAAAACTATGGGAGACGAGCATGTTGCAATTTCACAATCTTGTTCTTAATATTATTGAAAGAGAGCTCTTCTTGGCAGTAATAAATTTAACACAAAAATCAAATACAAAACAAATTTATTCTTCCAGAGCTGATGCTCCAGTCATTTCTTTCTTGTCTTGCATTAAGCTTTAAAATCAACTGTCACTCCCTATCGATTGCGTCTGAATTGTTATCTATATTTCTCAAAAGCGCTCTTGACAGTTAATACAGTGTAAATTATAATCTGGGGAAATGCTGGTTGTATTTGGCAGCAAATTGCTTAGGTTCTGAGTAAGGCTGCTTTTATTCACCATTCTTTTCTTGTGGCCATCTATTCTAGTAAGGATCATTCAGGCCAAATTATTCTAAATTTACACTCGGCTAGTATGTAAATCATATTGTGGAAATCACTTTTGGAATCGCTCTAGAATGTGAAAGAGTGCTCGAGTGCCTGAGCGTTGCATTAATGAAACAAATACCACCTCGGGGAGCCCAACCCTCGAGGCCGGCCTCCAGGGGAGGTTGCTGCACAGGGTGGAGGCGAGTCCGATTCCAGGGTTCCCAGGGCCCCTCCAAGGGCTGGGAGCCGGCCTCCTTCCCTGCCACCCGCCTTCTTGGAGAAGCCACTGGTTCTCATTGAGCTGTGTGGTCTCCCGGGACTGGTGGGAGGGGTGGGGCCACCATCACCTAGAGATGGTGAGCCAGGGCCCCAGGGCGTCCTCCGACCTTGCTTCTTCCTGGGGTGGTGAGCCGGGTCCCGGGAGAGACCAGCACTGAGCAATGGACAGAGGGTCCAAGCCACACACGCAAGCCATTTAAAATCTTACATGCCATTACACTTTTCTAGTAGTCTCACTAGCTAAGAAACAAGTGGAACTAATTTTAATAATGTTTTTAACTCCATGTAGCCAAAAGATGATCATTTCAATATGCAAGAAATACAAACATAACTGGGATGTTCTAAATTTATCTTGTTGGCCAAGGTTTGGAATCCAGTGTGCACTGGACACGGGACAGCCCAGCCCCACGAGGACCTGCCCCTTTCACGGGCTCAGTGGCCACCTGTGGCTTGTGGCTGCCTCATTGGACAGGGCTCTGAAGAGTGCTGCAGGGGCCCTCCGGCTGCCATCAGGGCCAAGACAGAGCCGGGCGCTCCCTGGAGTCTCCAGCCCCACATCAATGAGAGGACAAGGACGGGCATGACCTGAGGGCGGAGCCTCGGAGTCTGGAGTCTCCTCTTCCCAAAGGGCACATCCCGGCGCGGAGCGGCTCACTCTGGGGATGCACAGCCTTGCTCTTGCTCTTTCTCGTGTGCGCGGTGGTGCAGCCCTTGTCGTACGGATGGATTTGGCTTTCCTTCAGAAATGCTTCGTTATCATAAACTTGTGCCTCCTCCCTACTCGATGAAAATTTGCGGTTGCAATATAGGAAGCTATTTAAGGAGTCACTTGCGTTCCTTTAGGAATAACTGGTTATACATTCATGTATTCATTCAAGAAATACTTATTGAAAAATTATTACTTTGAGTTAAGGTGATTAAAATGGAATTCCTGCTCTAATGGGTGGACGGATGGATAGATCCATCTAGATCTATGTCTGTATCTATGTGTTTGTATTAAATAGATCCATCTGTCTATGCACTGATATCTAGATTACCTGTTCTTCTATCATCCATCTGCATGTTCATAACCCCACATCCCTCAGGGTCTGGGGTGGTCCGGGGCAGTGCAGGGACCCTGGGGGCGCTGGGATGCCGGGCTATCCAGGTGAAGGGCCTGTGCACGCTCAGGAATGGACTGGGGATGGGCATTCTAGGTGGAGGGATGTGAATTCCAAAGCAGGAAAAAGGGAAAGCACCCACGTATCTTGTGGTTAACTGTGTTCCCCTGAACCAGCTAAAGGAAACTGGGGCCACGGTCTCGAGTTGGGTGACACAGTCTTCCGGGGATCCCTTTGGAAATTGTACACAAGGCTTTGGAGGGGGTACAGAAAGAGCAGAAGGGAAGGGGCAGTGTGGGCTCAGCTGGCTGGTCCCTGCTGGTTCCGCCTCCATTTCTCAACTTTGGGATTGAACTCAATTTCAGAGTCCTCTCCCAACAATAAAATGCTGCGATTCCTATGACAGCTTTTGCAGCAATTAAAATTCCACTAAACTGTATTCCCTGGGTCACGAACTCCCCATGACAGCAAGAAAGTGCCTCTCAGAGCCCCTTGGAGGACGTGGACTTTACTCTCATTGAAAATCACATCCTCCTCTCCAGGCGCAGCAAGTGCCCGTCTGCGATTTTGTGGATATTCATCCAGAAGAACCATTAGGAAATGGCCCAACAAACATTTTTAAAACAGGGCCGTGTGCTGGAATCTCTCTAATCCTTTTCCTCTTAGAGTAGGCTCAGTGCTTGGCAATTTATGGGATTTAATCTGAACTTTGTGAGGGCGGGATGCCGTCTTTGTAATTTCTTTATTCACAAAATTGAGCGCAGAGCGCAGATGCTTATGGAATGCTGGAAGGATACACAAGTGCAGAGTGAGTGAGATAAAATAACCACAGCTACCAAATGCAAATGCTCTGGGGCAGCCCTCAAAGGGAAGCTCGATCCCTGCGGCTCAGCGCCCAAGGGCCTCCCCGACATCTAGTGTACAGGAAATGATAATATGGACATTGGCCTCCTGGTTTTGGCACAGCCTTTGCATAAGACATTAGGTCAAAGCACATCGACCGCCAGCAGGTGATTGCACTTGACCTGCAGAACCAGCAGCCCCACCTGGGCCCATCTAAGACTCGTGGGTTGGAACTTCAGTTGGAGGCCGAAAAGTAAGCCGGCAAGAAAAGGGTGAAAGGCCTCCCTGGCATTGCTCAGAGCCACAGCAGATTTTGCTCTTCTATTTGTTGTGTTGCTTCTGTGACTTGTGGGCGTTTTCCTGTCCAAATCCTAGAAGGCAGTGGTGGTGCGTTCGTGGGGCATCGCCGGAGAATCCAGGGTCTCTTGGGTATGGATTGGGATCACAGGGCGAGTGCAGGGCTGGCGGGAGCTGGGGCAGGACTCTGGCTCCTCCTCTGTCTGGTGCTGCCCGCGTGTCCCTCCCCACACGAGTTCTTGCTCTGCGGAAGTCCTGTGTGTCTTGTTTTAAAGCATGACTGACCCAGGGCCTCGGGTTACAGGAGTTCTTACCGTACAGTTAGTTACACTCTCATAAAGACTTTGACAAAGATGCTATAACCAGCGAACAGTCACTGCTCAATACACCCAGTGTCATTGTCACCAGGCTAGGCCTGACTGTGGCAGAGAGAGGAAAGATAGTTATTAAAAAATACAAAATGTGGGGCCTGCCCATTGGACTGTTCCGGGACTTTCCGCCACTTGGGGTTCCACAATGAACATCGTGTTGGCCATTAGGACGTCTTCATACGTGGCCCATCAGAGACGCGTCTCCCGTGTAGTGCACCATGCTGCAGTACCCAAGTGGCCACGTGAGGCGCCCAGCTCCCTGGGTCACACCAGCCTTGGAGACAACGAACTCACAACTCTCATTAAAGCATTTGCTGTGTCCACGAGTTCGCTTGCCTTGGAGCTGGGTTGGCCGTGTAGCCGCGAAGCTGGAACAAGTCAAGGTGTTGAACTGGCGTAAAAGAAAAATTTTCTGGAAGGTGCCGTGTTTCCCCTGGCTAACTGGTCATAGGGGACAACTAACCAGGTGCATTGCTGTAAGGAAGTGAGTGTGACAGCAGGTTTAGCAAAAATTAAAATGACTTTTAATTCCCCTAAAACTTTCCCTGGTGAAGAAGTTAACAGGTTGCTCCCCTAATAGGCACAGGCTGCAGATTCTGCGCTAAAAGTGTCGCCTCAGCTCGTGTGAAGCGGAGCTCGCATTTATTCATCCCGGGCAAGGATGTTACAGGTAGGCGGTGAAGAGATGGTTTGGGAATGTTCGTAGCTGCGAAGCTGCAGATTCCGCTGGATTGTGGTTTTCCGTCTGGCCACACTGGTTGGGAAGTGGCCGTGGGTGTGAGCTCCTCTGCCGGTCAGGGGTCCCCAACTGTGCGCGGCGGCCCCGCCACGAGGCCCACCCCAACTCATTAAACCAGAGCAAACTGTACGGAGGGCGCCGCTGTGCGATTTTAATATTTGGTGCATGTGACAGGATCATTTTAGTGATTTGCAGGATTTATCTCCTCTTAAAAGTACTGCCTGAGGCTACTCTAATTGGTAGGAAGGCAAATTCCCTCTCCTCCTCCTGTCAGTCTTTGTTTTATTTACTGAGAACTGCCGAAACCTATTTACACAATAATGAGGATAAATCACCAGGATGCTTTCAGCACAAAGAGAAATGTGGTGTGAGTTGAAAGCTGTACAATTAAAACAAAATTCTAGATATTCCTGAACTGGTGTGCGCAGTTAGGGAGAGCAAAATAAAATTAAGACAAATGGTGGGCCCGGACCCCGGACCAGCTCGGGAAGATAATCAGGATCAGAATTCTAGGGATATTTTATGATGGGCAATTTCACTTGAAATGGCAATGAAGTAAATGCCTGTGAGTTACCATCAATATTTGTAATAAAAATAAACAATCATGCATTCCTCTAGCCTGCAAATAAACAGGGTGAGTTTAGGCGTCATAATTATGACATCGCTGGAGTGGTGGTAAGTCATGTGAACACGTCAGCTGAGCCTGTGCAGCTCTGGCTGGCTCCCAGCTGAGAGGCCACAGCCACTTGGACGAGCCACTCCAGATGCACTTGACCGTCTGACGTGGAAGGACCCACTTACGTGTCAAGAGCATCCTGCGTCTGAGGATGGTTCTCACTGGAGGCGTGCTGAGGAGAGACTCACCAGCCAGAGAATTAGGCGCAGAATCTGCCCTTAAACTTGGTCCCCTTGGTCGTTGGGTGACGCCCAATCTCATGGACTTCCAAGTCCCTGAGCTGGGACCTCATGGGTGTTAGGTGACATCCACTCTTGTTGGCTTCCAAGTCCCTGAGCTGGGACCTCATGGGTGTTGGGTGATGTCCACTCTTGCTGGCTTCCAAGTCCCTGAGCTGGGACCTCATGGGTGTTGGGTGACATCCACTCTTGTTGGCTTCCAAGTCCCTGAGCTGGGACCTCATGGGTGTTGGGTGACATCCACTCTTGTTGGCTTCCAAGTCCCTGAGCTGGGACCTCATGGGTGTTGGGTGATGTCCACTCTTGCTGGCTTCCAAGTCCTTGAGCTGGGACTTCATGGATGTCGGGTGATGTGGGCTTTCAGTGGCTCCCCAAACCTCCAGGTTTGCACTGGGACCTCCGCAAGCTCAGCCATCCCAATCTGAGATGGTCCCAGTGAGGCCTCAGAGGTGGCCCTCCCGCGGGAGCCAGGCTGCCTGTGGATGATGGGTGCAAGTCACCTGTCTCGAGGACGGCTGTGAGCTTTCAGGAGTCGTCAGCTGCAGGGAAACTTGGGTGTCCCCCGTGCACCCCATGAACGCTCACAGAGGCAAAGCCTGACCACGGGACAGCCAGCGTGGGGGGCTTCTTAGAAAATGGGATTTTATAATGAAAGAGGTTTGAGTTAAACTTCCTAAAAGTGGTAAGAACTGGGGGCCCTTTGGAATCCGGCAGTGGGTCCAGGAGGCAGGAGGTGTAGGGGTCCTCTGTCCCTGAGGGCTGGGCCGGATGTCCCCAAGGACCTCACTGCTGCTCACTGTTGAGAAGCCTGTGGCTTCTGTGCCCTTCTTCCCCTGCCCCGCCTCTCTCCACCTCCTCCCACCCCCCTCCCCAAAACGTGCGCCCCACTCTTAGATTACAAAACACCGCATTTCTCTTTGCATCCTGACAGCTCAGGTGATGGCCGCTCGGTTACCCTAGAAAAAAAATAATTCACATAAGCAGATTTTAGCACATTTACCAGGTCTTTTAACTTCATCTGACACTGTTTGGATGGAAGATGAGAGAAGGGTATTTTTATATCCCAAGGGAGTTACTTTATGATGACTCTTTCAAGGTGAATATTGGCATTTATTTAGCCTGAGCAGAAAATAAAAAGGAACATATAGAAGCATGAACAGAGAAACACCGGAGTCAGCAAATAGTGTTTTATTTTGTTGCTGTGAATTGCTATCCCTCAAACACAGCTAAATCTAAGTTAATTTAAAGTTTCTCTTGAGGAATTCGTATCAAATTAAAGTGTTCTTCTGCGGTGATGACAAGAGCAGGGAACACATCTGAATTTCCTCCAAATTATGGTCTATTTTTACAGTCTCCTAAGATTTGCCTTTGTGGACCTTATTCCACTATCTTTGAGAGAAAATTAATTTAACTAATGACAGCTCAGACTAAAACATCAATCAGGAGAAGAGAGAAATAACATGACAGTCATTGAAGACGAGAGCGCAGGAACAGAAGGCCGTGTTGCCACGTAGGAACTCGTCGCCGGACGTTCTTCACGTTCCTTTTTACGCACGGAGCTGGGGTCGTGCCCTCCCAGCCCCCGCCAGCGTGGCCCAGGCGTGTCCCCACGCAGGGACATGATCTTGTCTGTGGCCCGGCCTGCCCAAAGAGCAACCGGGAAACCCGCATTCCTCCAGCCCGGGCTTCCCTGGCGAGCCGCCGCGGCCTTTGCGCGGCACGTCGGGAAGGTTTTGTTTATGTTTTCACCGAAATGGCGGTGGTTCTGAGCCTGGTTGGAATTACCCAGGCTGTTCCGGGGCGGTGGCCTCGGCCGCCTCGTCCCCAATCAGTCGCGGGGCGGGACTCGCGGAGAACAACTTCCTTATGTTCCTCACCATCCAACACGCATAATGGGGCTTTGTGGCGCTCTGTTGGCACCGAGGAATGCCAGCGGATTGTTTGGAAAATTTAAGACGTTTTCATTGGCAGTTAACCACGCCGCTTTTGATTCTGTGGTGCTGCCGCGGTATCGATGCCGCCTCCGATTTATGAATGATGAAGTGGAGGACACTCGCTATCAGACGCTCACAATGTAGCTCTTAATAAAAGATTAAACGAGGAAGAGCAGGCAGCGCGGGCTCTGACACACTGCTGATAAGGCGCTCCGGGTCCAGGCTGGGAGGAGGCGGGAGCAGACAGTGACAGATGCTGAATGGGGACCGGCGAACACATGTTGCTCCCCGCACTGTGACGTGTAGCCATGTGGAAAATCCGTCTGAAGAACTTTCTGCGGA
>VBSM01003144.1:1195429-1200429 GCA_008086735.1 Cheirogaleus medius
GAGGAAGTGCGAATAGCTTATTCAGAGGCAGATTAATGCAAAAGAGCTGAGAGGGGACATAAATCTACAAGTAGTGACTTGTACCATCATGTAAGTGTAATGATTGCCAAACTGGAATCAGGGCTCGGAGTATCAGCTTAACACAGAGAAAATTTGCTTGATGGGAGAGTATTAAAGTCATGCTATAATATATCCATATACTGTGACTAAATTTTATAGTTCATGAAGCATATTAGTATTACACTATATCCTGGTACATTCAAAAGGTGATTTCCATTTAGATGCTCATTTTTCATGAAGATAAATATGACATGAATCATAATTTCCCTGAAGTAAATATTACAAATAATAAAATACTCAGGCAAGCAAGTTGAGGAATGACAGTAATGTTTTCCATTTGTATGGTAAGTGGCGAACCTTGTGGCCTATCAAGTAACAAATTGAATGTTTAATCTTTCTCCATGCAGATTGAGGATGGCAAAGTAGCGGCGGTCTCACAACAAATTGAGAGTTCTCTGGTGGCTCATGGAGTATCAGCTATTTTGCCTTCGGAGGCCAATAGAGGGTGTCAGCAGAGCTTTGTCAAAATATATCACGAGCATGAAGTTGTAAAATTGCAATTTACAACAAAAAGACTTTGGGATAACGGGCAAATCTTAGCCATGCTAAATACATAGCAAATATTTAGAGAGGCTTTGTAAGCAATTTAAATATTGTTAGGGGAAGTTGCTTAGCATATGTGGAACATCCCAGAGGTAAAGGAAGAAATGTATCCTATTAAATGGTAAATAGTCTATTCCAAATGATAAAAATATTCCTTAGATACTAGCTGATAGAGTTAAACTAATTGGTTGAAGGTGGCTTAAAGCCGTGCCCAGTATTAGGCTGGTGGAGGCCCAGTGTGCACATCACACCTCACGGTGCTGGGGTACTGCCTGCGTTACATCATCTTTGCTGATTTGCCCTCAAATTTTGGAGTCCCTCTGGGCTTTGAGGATCCCGGTGCAGCCATAGCTCGTTTCTCTGGGAATCTCGGTGCCCGGGGGCGCAGCCTTCCGGGCCACAGTTCAGGGGCGCTTGTACCGTGCAGCCAGAGGATGTTCATTCTGTTAAAGGTTCTGTTGTATATTAATTTTAAGTTGCAGTGTCTGCACTACAAGATGACACCACTAGCATTTTGATTAAGGATTTTATACATGAAAAAATTTTCATTATCTGAGTTCCCAGAGACTTCCCTGATTGGTTGGCTGCCTGACCCGCAGCTGTGTCTGAGTGTCAGGGTGAGGGCTCGGGCGGGCGGGTCGCCTGCGCCGTTTCCTCTGTCACGTGAACGATTTGTGGGGCTTTTGACTCTCAGGGAAGTCAGAACTCTTCATAACGCAAAAAAAAAAAAAAAAAAAAAAAAAAATGCACTTCGATGGATTTTACTCGTTTTCTCTTTGATTTCCGGAGAGCACGGTCACGACTCCCAGAGTAGGTCAGGGGTTGGGGGCTGGCCTTGCCTGTGCCGGGCACTTTGCATTTCTTTGCAGCCCTGACATAGCCATGGGGAGAGAAGTTAAGGAATACGGCCTATTTTTTTTTTCCCCAAGCAAGACATTTATCATCCATCAGGGTTGTTATCTTTAACTGTCTTAACATCTGCCCAAATTGGGGGTGAGGGTCTCTAGTCATTAGGAAGCAACCACAAGACTCACCTGTGTCTCTTCTTATCAAACGAGTGAAGGGGGATGTTTGCGGAGCTCCCTGGGAACGTGTTTCTGGCCACTGGGTTCCCCGGGATGGGCAGCCCCCGAGCAGGAGGCCGTGCTCGTGGGGGCCCAGCACAGGTGGCGGGAGGGCTCCGGGAACCTGACCCAGGTCTCGTGCAGGCGGGAGCTGCTGGTCACCCAGGGCCGCCCAGGTGGAGCCCTCCTGGAAGCCCTCTAGTGGGCACAAGTGGGACCACGCTCCTGTGCCACCAGCTCTCATCTTGTCCCTTTGGACCCCAAGCTGGCTGTGGACCCCGCCCCAGCAGGAGGGCAGCGGGCAGGGACTTCCTTGCGGGCCCCAGCACAGCCTCGTGAATGGAGGGAAATGCTGCTCTGTCCACGTGCCAGAGTTTGACAGCAAGTGGAGGGGACCGCCTTGCAAAGACTCAGTCGGGCCCTTTCTGCAGATGCTAAGCCGCCTTGTGGGGTGGGTGCTGCATCGTGCAGATGATCCTCTGGGAAAGTTGCACTTGAGCAGAGCAGACCTGCACTCGGGCTGCTGGGACAGGGTGGGGGAGCTGTCCCCGTCCACCTTCTCTGTCGTCACGCCCCGGCCTGTGCGCCGCCATCTGTATAGGCCCAGGCCTGCCGTACTCCCTGCTCACACGGGGGTTTTGATAATTCTCTACCTTTTTTTGTAATTGCAGAATCATAAAATATTTTAATTTCAAGGTTAGCAATTTTCTCTTGCATACTTAATTTATAATTAGCTGGTTTATAAACCTGTTCTGCGAATATAATTTTACTGTTGCCAAATGTTCTTCATGAATAATTAAGGGCAAATCCCTATTTATCAAATTATTAATATACCTAATAGCCTTGTTTTCATAAACAATGCACTGGAGTTGGATTTAAGGAAAACCTTCTCGGAGGGATCTTGTGTTGGTTCCCACCGCGGCCGGGGCGGCTCTGGGTGCCTGCACAGAGGGGTGCTTGTGCTGCGCCGGTGTCGCGGCCCCAGCCTGCTTTCCTCCACAAAAGCCCAGGTATCAGTAGCTGGACAGACACAATGGCCATTCACCAGTGGGCCTGGGCCTCCTCGGCCTCCTGGACAATGCTGTTGTTTGTTCTAGCAATTCACCAGGAGCATTTTTGGAGGAAATGGAACAGATGAAACCCTCCTTTCAGCCTTCAACGACCTCTTTAAACGCTGCCTCCATTAGGAGTGTACTGATTTCCAAAGCGGGGACAGCAACTTCGACGTGAGCGTCTGGGCGTTAAGGACCTTAAAAAGCCCACTGTGTCGGCCCTTCCGTCAGTTGACTCAGGCCCTGTAAGACTCAGGTCCGGAAGACGGAGGAAGAGCCGTAGCATGTGCTTCTCGCTGAAAGGAAAATGAAAAATCACGCGGGGGGCGGGGGGGAGGGCGTGAGGCTGACGCACGTGGTCTCTCCTTCCTCGAGCGCTCTTAAATCTCATCGAGGACGACAAAACCGTGTTGTCCCCCCTGTGCCGGAACTCAGGTCATTTCCTCACGAAGAGCAGGTTCCTGGCTTCCACCTACCCAGGGTTTGCATGATTGGAATAATAAGCAAACCGGATGCTAATTCAGAACCGTTCGCTCAAAACCAAACTTGTGGGGTGGATCGGCAAAGAGCATCTGGCGAGGTCTCGGTGCCTCCCTGCTGGGCGTTGTCGGGCGTTGTCGGCGGCGGGGCCTGTCCTGCGTGTGCTTGTTACCACCAAGGTTTACAGTCGACACTCCGCAAGGAGCTCAGGGCCTGGCGCCCCTCTTCTCGGGGCTGGTGTGTAGGAGCCCACTCGCCATGTGTGTGACTCCATGTGTATGATTCATTCCAGAGCAGTTTTAGTCCTCATAAAATATTCATTTTGGTTGTGCAGGGCCCTGTAATTGCCATCTCTCACCCTGAATTATTTATACCTTGCACAGACTGACAAAGCTTTGCCACGCGGCCTTAGATGAATCAGAAACACGGATCTTTGCTGCCAACAGCATTATAGTCTCACAAAATATGGCACCAACGTCATTCTGGGCTGCCTCATCTCTAAATCCAGCTTTTCTTGATTTGACATTTTCTTTACTCTTCCATTGTCTTAGCCAGGCAGAAAGGTTGCCTCTTAACTCCAAGCAGCAACCTTTCCTGCTTGCATTACAGCCGCTGTGCTTGAGAGAACTAATGTATCTTTATTGCCCTTACTTTTTTATGCTCGGTAACAAGACAGCGCTTGGGCTCACTTTAGAGCCATATATTATACATTAGCGATAAAATGATGCAAATAGTCCTGAATACTCTTCAAACAGATAGTGCAGATCCGCCTGGATCAAGCTGCGTGTCACAAAAACAGAAAATAAAAGGTGACGTGCGAAGTCGGGCTGAGGAGCCCGCTCCCCAGCTGTGGGCCTCGGTGGGCCCGGGGCTGAGGGTCCCAGGTGCGGCTGGCGACTTGTAACGGCTTCTTTTGTGGGCCGAGGAGCCACTCCGGGCTTCCTACTCTCAGCATCCTAAATGCAGCCATTCGCCGCCCGGCCTGTGCGCACCCCGCCATCCCCACGCCGTGGCCAGGCGCCGACCGGTGTTTCCTTCCGTGTCTGCACCCGACGGACGCAGAGCTCCTCCTGCACGGGGCCCGCCCGTCTCCCACACGCACGCTCCCTGCGCCCCACATGGCAGGGATGAGCAGTTAGAATGGAGGACACGGGAGTCGTGTCTGAAGATTTCGGAAAAGCATGTTCACACGAGTGAGGCGCCGGCAGGCTGGAGCTGAACTCCTCCCCCGCAGGCCTTTAAACCCTGGAAGGGAAAGAAGCCCACTCAGCTCGGAGTGTGGGCAGCTCTCGTTTCTGGTGGAGACAGTGATGACCTGCAAAAGCCCCAGTGAAAAATTCCCACGTACCAGGGGTCGTGGAAGAGGGAATCTGCAGAATGTTCCAGCACGGAGCTCTGCCCGGTGGCGTGGGGAGCCGAGCAGGGTTTACCATGATTTTAACACCTTGGCTCTTCCCTGAGCCACAGAAAGGGATTAATTTATGGCTCCCCGCTCATCAACAAAGGGAGGTGAGGAGAGAGGGCTCGGTGCTGTTCCAAGTAATAGATGACCTGTACACACATTTCTCTTGTATATGTTGACACGCAGGAGTAATGAAGTTAAGGCTTTGCACACATGTGCCCTCTCATTAAGCCGCATTACCTGCATTAAAACTAATAATTGCCACTCAGAGCTGTGCCCCCATTAATCATTTATAATGTTTTAATAAGTTTTTAATCAGGACCTAAAAGGCTCGAGAAC
>VBSM01003144.1:1205429-1208259 GCA_008086735.1 Cheirogaleus medius
AAAGCCAAAGATTTTCTGACATAGAAAAAGATTTTTCCTTTCATAACAAGAGTATTAAATTCTTTGTGTACCAGACTCTAGAAGTGAGATATGTAAAGTGGTTGTCAGATATTTCTTAGGAAAAAGCCAATTAAAGGGTAATTGAGTAAAGGGTGAGAATTACCGTTTGACTCCGCATGTCGGGCATTCGGGTGTCCCCCCACCCCAGCGTTGTCACAGTGCGTTCACTGAGCACTTGCTAGGTGGGAGCACGCGCCTGCCCCGTGGGTCACTGCAAGGCGCCGGCAGGCACACACTGGGGGTGCTGTGTGTCCACCTGGCGAAGGCTTACCTGGGTCCTTGCGCTAAACGTAACCAAACAGGAGAAAAGTGAGCTCAGAGCTCCTCTCCTCCCTCCTGAGGCCTCCTTTCTGCCTGTCCCTGCAGATGTCCTGATAACCTGGCAGGGGGTCAGTTGACTACTGTGCTTTACTTTGTGTTTGGGGGGACTGTGTGCTTGAAAGGGTCCTGCTTGCTAGGGTTGTGCACTGCAGCTCGTAAGTACTCACAGTACTTTCTAGATACTTTAGGGAGAAGCAGAAACCATCATTGCTATATCCAACATAGAGAGTGTGTGTGTGCGCGTGTGCTTGTGCACACGTGTGTGCGTGTATGTACCTGCACCTTCTCCGGAGTCGGCCCCACGTGTGCTCAGCATGTTCCTGGGGCCCAGCGCCCGACTGTGTCCTGCTAATTTCTGCAGTTGACAGTAGTTAAGGCCCAGGAATGCCAGAATCTGCTCATCGTGGTAGTGCAAGGGCAAAAGCTATTTAGGATGTCTTCAAAACCCGCTCTGCCCTCTTGGAAGTAGAAGGATGAACTGGCTAAAAAGACATCAAGGAATTTAAAGAAGCCTCCTCTGTAGGAGGAAGAAAATCGCTCGTATCGCAGACAAAGCTCCCGTGGCCGGCTCTGTGCAGGTACATCTGTAGATGAGGCGTCTGCTCCAAAGATTAGCCGGGTGGTAATGTGTGGTATAATTGCACGGTGTGGCTGTCCCCGAAGTGAAAACCTAATTGCCTGACAGGACGATAAGTTTGTGGCGCCCTCACCTTGTTAGGCCCTTTCTGATGCGGTTCAGATGCAGCGTGGCCGCAGGTGCGCCTAATTTACCTCGCTGCAGAACGTGTGGAGTTTAATTGCACAGTGGTTGTTAGGAAAAATTGGTGGGTGGAATATCAAGTGACTTAGTGTACGCCGACGGCAGATGGTGTTAAGAGGCATTGTGAGCTAAGTGTATAGGTGAGGTGAGTTAATAAAAGATGCAAATTCTGGCCTAAAATAGTGAGGCCTCACGGTGTGTAAGAAAATTTAATTAAGGGGCCACATTCTTTTCCCCATCAATTGGATTTTCTTCTGCCGTGGTAAAACGTCATCCAGGAGATGCTGGGAATACGGTTAGGGATGCGTCTTAGTCTGCTGAGTCTTTTTATTTTCCGTGATCGTGATTGCCAACGAGGAACCTGGAACATGGGATTAAATTTCAGGAAATCAGGTGGAACTTCCTAAACAATGGACACTCGCCAAGTAGGACGGATGATGTTTTGGGGCTTTTGTGTACGACCTTGCTGGACAGGACGCTTAAGTACCCGGAGAGCGTAGACAGTGGAGCATGCAGCAATGGGAAGGATAGCACGATGACATTTCTGTCACAGCCTCTCAACACCCTGTCAGGACCCCCGAATCCTTGTGCCTCGAAACGCAAGGGCAGGGCTTGGCAGGAAGTGGCAACGGCGCGCACGTCCGGCCTCGCCTCCCAACCCCGCTGCCCTCTGCTCTCTGCCCGAGCAAAGGTTTCCCCACCTCGTCAAGAATCCTTGCTTATTCCCTCAAAAACACGTGGAGAGCTTTCACAGAAACCACTGCAGCTCTTGAAACAACACTCCCTCCACCGCCAGTCCTCTCTTTTCTTAAGAGATGTACCTATTGCAACTTCTAAAATCCACGTTCGAGTTCAAAAGTGCGTTTGTTCAGGCTGGCGTCTGCTGGAGTTGGGGTTGCCAGTGAAACATAGCACGACCCGCAAAGTTTCGATTTCAGGCAGACAACTATTTTTCAGTGTAGATAGGCTTTGGGACGTTACCTATATTAGAAAATTATTTGTCGCTTATCCGAAACCCAGATTTAATGAGGCGCCCTGCATTTTACTGGCTGACGCGCTGGCAGCCCTGTCCGGGGTGGATCTTTCCCGCAGTGGTTAGTGGGCTGTCGTGCAAGGATCCAGACAGGCCACGGCCAAGCTGGGAGTCACAGTTGCTGCTGTCACAAGGCTTGGAAGTCTGTGACGTCAAGGCAGATGCAAGTCACTGCCTCACCTGTGGCCGGAGACCCAGGGCCCTCCCTGCCCCCCACCCCCAGTCCCTTCTCCACACGGACCCTCCGGGCAGATGGCAGGAGTTGTGGGCTGTCTATGCTGTCCCCCCGCTAGAGCGTCTTATGAAGAGTTTGTGTCTTTTGTCTGATGACCCTAACAAATATCCCTCTCTTTGTATTTTTATAGATTCTTTCTAAAGTTTTTCCTCAAGTGCAATCAGAACTGTCTGAAGAATGCAGGCAACCCTCGAGATATGCGGCGATTTCAGGTACCGATTTCTCAAAGACGCACAGACCGCCCTGACTTTTCCCGTGAAACTTTCTGGTTTTGCAGTTGCTCAGGACGTCATCCTTACTTCTGTAAGGGCCTGGGAGCAAACTGGAATCGGTTCATTTGTGAAAAATATGTAAATAAAAATGCTTTTGAGATGATCTGGTATCTCGGGTATGCCAGATTCACCAAGCCTAGCCATGGCCC
>VBSM01003144.1:1212180-1223289 GCA_008086735.1 Cheirogaleus medius
GTGAATTATTTGCCATAATTGGCTGTGCTGATGAAGGTCACCCCCTCGGAGGAGACTTGTCAGTCTTTAGAGAGCTGATCCTTCTCAAACGCTCTCCATGCAATTAAGAAAAGCAAATGTCATTCGGAAGCCTCAGAAATGAAAATTTGTATGAACTTATTAGCATGAAGTCAACAGCGCTAGTTAAGGGCAGGTTCCTAGTGTGTGCTTTGCGCCTCTGCTGCGGAGGGAGATGCGGGTGGAATGAGCAAATATAACCCCCGCTAGTCCAACATTAAAGCAAACAAAGGAAGGTGGCATGTCGGCGGCGCGCTAAACAACAATAGCTAATGGTGATTAACTAGACGGTGTCTGCAAAGTGCTGCCTCTGACCCGTCAGGGAAACCACGGCACGCAGGCTTCCGGAAAACTCCCGCTTATGAAGACGTGAGACCAGATCTGACCCAGAGTCTAAAAAGATGATTTATCTGAAGCCGAGCTACACGGGGGCTCAAATAAGATGAACAACCTAATAAGGCCCCGAGATGTCCTTTGGAGGGCTCTCGTCTGCCGCTGGAGCGCCGGGAGGGAGCGTGAGCCGGGGTGGCGTGGCTGAGCCACTGCTTGTTTATCAGGCTCAGTTACTACTTTTTTGGACAAATATCCCCTACGGTTGTTGCGAGCGGCGGAAGAGCACTAAGCTGACGCGGGTGCCCCTTGGGCCTGCGGTCGGGGTTCCTCGAGCTACGGCTCATCTTCACCACCCACCCCCACCCCAGCGAAGCCAGGGGGAAGGAGGGATGGCACCCCGGTGTCCCAGGGCTTGGTGCGGGGGGTCCCTGCTCTCTCGGAGGACTGAGCCCTGGTGGGGGGGATGGTTGTCTCCAGACATCAGCAGGGAGACCTGGCAGGTCTCGGGGTGCCGTCACCCGTCCCAGGGGTCCACACGGCCTGTTCTTTGTAGCTCACCCAAAGGGTAGACTGGCCTGTGGGTCCCAAGGACAGTGCCCCACCTGGGCAGGGGCTCCGGCAGATGAGACAGGCCAGAGCCTGTCACCGTGGTGGGCAAGCGGGCATCACAGGAGCGACCTCCGTTGCAGGGGAGCCTGCATACGAGAGGCCATCAAAGGGGGTTACGGAGGTCCGCGAACACCGTGTAAAGGAAGAGCTGATCAAAGCCCAGAACAAAGCGGGCCTCCGCGAGGCCTGCAGCCTCCAGCCCCGGCCTGGCCTCCCTGCCCAGGGCTGCCGAGAGCCCGTGCTGGGCCTCCCGCCTGCCCGTCTCCCCGGGCTGTGGCCTCTGGGCCCCTCCCCCACCGTGCTTCTGCCGTCTGCCCCCAGCAGGGCCGCCTGGCGGGTGCAGCGCCATCGTAATAACTCATGCAAATGCGAAGGCTCCTGAGACAAAGGGAGGTCAGGCCAGCGGCTCAGGGATTCCTGTCGACAAACAATATTAGATGTAAAATGTGTACCTTTGACAAAAGTATTAATATAGTGCTTTTGATTTTTTTTTTCCTGATGAAAAGTGAAAAGTAGTAATTGTGGAGTGACAGAGGAAAATGAAGTTTTGAACCAAAAGGCAAAGTTCGAGGATGAAAAAACCCAACCCAATTAGCTGCTTATGAGGAATCGAAATGCAAGGCGTTTGCTCTTCCATCTCCTTCAACAACCTTTTGATTGACTCTGCTTAGATCTGTACAGCAAGGCAGATAAATCGACACGCCACATGCATGTGATGCTTAATCATTTGTAATAGTCATATTTGCCCTGACACATAATTTGCTATTTCAAGCCATTTTTTTTTCTCACTCACTAGTATTCCGCAGCTCGGCCTTTGCTTTATAAAACATTTAATAATTTGCTTTAAACACATCAACATGCTGATCTACGATTGCCCTTTGCGCGCCGCCCGGAGGAGCGGCGGCGGCGTTGGCGGCGGCACGCCTCTCCTCCTGCGGCGGCCGGTGGCCCAGCCTGGCAGCGGGATGGGCTCTAAGTCGCGTTCTCTGTCTTGTGCGAGCAGCCACTCCCTGCATCAAGGCCATCAGTCCCAGTGAAGGCTGGACCACGGGGGGCGCCACCGTGATCATAATCGGAGACAACTTCTTCGACGGGCTGCAGGTGGTGTTCGGCACCATGTTGGTGTGGAGCGAGGTAAGTCCGCCGTGCGGGTCCGCCCGGCGCCGCGCTGTTTGCACGGGTGGTTTGCACGAACTGTAGGTCGTGTGTGGACACGGGGCACCCTGCGGCAGAACCCCCTTTTATCGGACGGTTCGCCTGCGTCAGGGGCTTCTCCCGTGGGTGGGTGTGGGATGCCCCCGCCCCACGACCCTGGGGTTTGAAGCCTGTGGTCGGAGGGCCCCCGTACACTGGAGCAATTAGTGCCAGAATTACTAGAAGCAGGTCTGAGGAAACATATGGTGGCAATTTTCATATGAATGATGCCCTGTGGCCTTTCCTGCAAACTAAAACCCGGGATCATTTGCAGATATTTGTCTTAAGGAAGAACACTGTAGGTCCCGAGTCTCTGGGTGACAGCTAGGAGGGAGCATTCCAAGACGATGGTCCAATTTGTGCTCATTTTGGTAATTATGTCCAACTGGCAAGTGTCCGCCTCTCACGGCCCGCGCCGCTGAGTGCCTGTTCACTGTGTGGTTTTTGTAGCTGATCACGCCCCATGCCATCCGAGTCCAGACCCCGCCGCGGCACATTCCTGGAGTCGTCGAAGTCACCCTCTCTTACAAGTCCAAGCAGTTCTGCAAAGGTGCTCCCGGCCGCTTCGTCTACACCGGTGAGTTCTCGTTTCCAACTTCCACGGGAAAGCAGGGGGTGCCTCATCCCCCCCACGGGAGACGCTCCTGAGGGCACTTTACGTGTGGACAGGTGCGGGGTTCTGTGGGGAGGATGGGCAAGGACCCCTCGGCCCACGGGCTGAGATCAGTCAGGTGCGTGGTTTCCACGGCTTCGTCTGAGATGGTGCACGATGCCATGGACAGACGGAGCCTCCACAGCGGCTGTGGGCCTGAGCCTTCTCACCTGTGACACGGAGTGGTGGGAGTGGGGTTGTCAGTGACCACAGTAACCCCAGCTTCCATTGGCACAGTAGCCTGTGTGCCCGGCTCCGTGTGGGGCCCCTAGGTGCCTAGCTCCGTACCTCTGCCGTGTGACGCTGCTACTGCTCAGATGCACAGGCTGAGGCTCAGCCAGGTGAGGAAGCCGCCAGCCAGGTGCCCAGTAAACTCCATGTAAGCCCGCTCTGCCTTGCTCCACCCTGGGGTCTTAAACCCTACGTGACACGTCTTCTTAAAGGAGATCTGTGTTCTTCAAGGGTGCAGGGCAAACTCCTGCCGGCAGGAAGGCAGACCCGTGCAGGGGCACGCGCTTGGTGTCTTGAAGGCGTCCTGTGCGATGCTCTGTCACACGAGCGCTTCGTTGGCACGGCTCCTTTGAGATTGCTCTCGAGAAGTGCCTCAGGTAAACTTCAACTCGAAGCGTGTCTGCGTTTTGGTTTCTAATCTTAGCCAACTCCAAAAGCTGTAATATTCGAGACGTTTTTTAGTTTTGTTTTTGAGACACAGTCTTGCTCTGCTGCCCTGGCTAGAGTGCAGTGGTGTCAGCCTAGCTCACAGCAACCTCAAACTCCTGGGCTCCAACAATCCTCCTGACTCAGCCTCCCAAGTAGCTGGAGCTACAAGCGTTACCACGTCTGGCTAATTTTTTCTGTTTCTGGTAGAGACAGGGGTCTCGCTCTTACTCAGGCTGGTTTCCACCTCCTGACCAAGCGATCCTCCCTCCTCGGCCTCCCAGGGTGCTAGGATCACTGAGAAGGGTTTTTAGGATGGACAGCACCTGCTGACACCCAGCGAAGGTTAAAGGGGCGGGTGCTTGGTAAATATTTGTGGTCTTGACCTGCGTGCAAGTGAGTGGGTGGCTGAAACCTGGGGTCCTGGGTGGCCCAAGGTCCACGCTGGGAGCCTGGACTGGAGGCGTGCTCTGTCGCCTCCCAAAGGGTGATTGTTGGGACGCGGTCCTCTCCTCCATCTGGCAAGTGGGTGACACGAAGGATGTTGGGGGGGTCTCTTCGGCTTCGAGGTTCAAAGAGGTTTCGGAAGTCAGTCAACCTCTTCCCTTTTCAGGAAGGACCGTGTGAGTAGGAAAGGCACGATGTCAGTCCTCCCATGGCCCGCTGACCAGCAGGCCTGGTGCCACCTCAGAGGTGCCTGGATGGGTCCTCAGAGAGGGCCTGGCTGCTATCCCAGGGCGTCAGCCCGACTGCTCAGCACCCCTCCACGTGGCCAGGGTTGGGGGTATGTTGCCTACCCCACACCAGGGGCTGCTTTCAAACCCATGGGACTAGCACACAAAGAGCCAGGGGCCTGGAACCGCCAAAAGACCACGGGGGAAGTGGGCATAGCAAAAAGCTAATGGGACATCATGGCCCCTTCTGGGCCTTGGACGTCCTTGGCCCCTTTGTAAGACCAAAGATGGAGAGAGGGGAGCTCCTCCAGTTTTTGCGGCTCCCAGTGTATTAAAAAATAAAGACAAGTCACACGGGGTCGTAACGATTGGGGTGTCTTTTAATCACATACTTCCGCAAGTAGGTGGTTTCACCGTGCAGCGAGGTCCAACCACCATGGGTACCAGGTGCCCGGGAAAGGCGAGAAGTCGGAATCCCGCCGGGGGCCCGGGGGCCTCTCTGGCGCCCTTGCTATGGGCCACGTTCCAGCGTGAGCTGCAGCCACACCGGCGCACATCTCAACACGCCCGTCGTGTCAACCGTGGGACTCACACGTCCCTGAGTCTCTGGCCTGTAAACCCCAGTCTGCAGGGGTGGCAGCGTGCAGAGACCCAGGGTCTGCAGACAGACCCCACTCTGCTCCGCGGGGTTGGCCGTGGGACCTGGGCACAGGCTTCCTCGCTGCTCTGAGTCCCACGTCCCCTCGGCGCTCCCCAGAGGGCGTCGGCGAGGCCCAGCGTGCGTGTCTGAACCGTGGCGGGCGCTCGGTAACCCGACTTCCAGTAGAAAGTCGGTGAAGTTGAACTTCCGTCGGGGTCCACAGGGATGCCGGGAGAGTCCCGAGCCCCTTGGAGGTGGGGACGTTTGTCATCTGCTCACGAGCGGCGCGCTGGCCCCTGTGCTGCAGTGGGCACGTGTCGGGGATGGGCTCACGTCAGCCACGTGGTCCTGGGGTTGTGGCACCAACGTGAGCACGTGTCTGCACGTGTCCAGACCGACTACCTCTGCACAGAAACGGATGAACAGATCACTGTTCTCACATCGCATTGTCTGACCGTCCTGGTTGGACTCTGGTGGATGCCTTCAGTGGATCCTTGCGTGAGTTCAGATCTTTGCACACACGGGCTTTTCAGTGGGGAAGTCTACGTGGCTGCTGATAGAGTGAGACTTTTGTTTTCTTTAGAAGAAACACGGCAGCTCCTACCCTACCTTGCCTGCTGCCTGCCGAGGATGCCGTGCCCAGGGCCTGAGCATGTGTAGGCAGCGTGGTGTGCAGGGTGGGAGGGGCTGCCTGCCACTGGCTGGCGGTTGTCACGTGGCAGAAGCCTGCAGTGGCAGCGTCCCCCAGTTCCCAGCTCTCCCAGGCCTGGCCTTCATTGCTCTGGGGCCAGTGGGGTGAGGGGTCAGCTCTCTCTGCAGCTCCTGGCCCTCTGCCCAGGTAGGATGACTTCCTTGGCCAGAGGTGTCCTGTCCTCCCCAGATGTCTGGGTGTCCCCTCTCCTTCCCCCAGGGAAGCAGTGTCCCCCTGAGTTAGTTCCAGCCACCCACCTCCTCCTTCTGCGGTGGACGTGGTGTCCTGTCTCAGGCAGCCTGGGCTTCGTGGGCACAAGTGCAGGGCCTGGCCACCCAGGGCTGTGGGGTTTCTTCTGCCCAGAGGTCCCCCAGGAGCGGGTTTGCAGTGGGGCTCTCCGGGGAGCTCGGCTTTCTGAGCTGGTGGCTAATTCACTGCCTGCCCCACGCCACCCCTGTCATTATCGGGAATATACATTTCAAAGGTGATGGAAGGGGATGCGGCTCTGCACTCTCTGGGAGCGGAGGGAAGGTGGGGTCACAACCTGTCTGACCTGGAAGCTTCTGTCTGATTTGCATTGCCCCGAAATTGATGGGGACAATGAGGTAATCACCGGGAACCGGGCTCCCTGCTGAAAGCTGAGCCAGCCCCTCTGGATGTCAGGAGGTGGGCGCCGTCCCTGGGGCGTCTGGTTCCCATCAGCGTCCCCCGCCCTGGGGGCTGTGGGACACCCTCACATTTAACCTTCCCTGCGTGAGGCCTGCTTGGGGCCGCCAGGCCCCGGGATAATGAACCTGTGCTCAGAGGAGGGGGCCGCCTGCCACCCTCCGGAGGCTGGGAGGGACTTTGCGAAAGGCCTAAATGGTCTGTTTACAGTGATCTGAGAAACACCAGATTGTCCAGAACCAGACCCTATTAGTCAACCCAGAGTGGCCCTCGCCCCGCCCTGCCTGGGAGGGCCGGCAGGCAGGCCCCATCCATCCACCCACCCACCCACCCACCCAGGCCCCTGTGCCTGCTGCTCTCCACTCCTATAAAGACAATTACCTTGGGAGGCTGTGGCAGTTCAGTTGATTAGCACGGTGAATTAAAAGAATGAGTCACAAATGACATGTCCAGCGCTTCCATACTGGTTCTTTGTATTCCCCAAGTGCCTCACCCCTGTTGTAAGAAGGTCAAAAATTAGAGAGAGAGAACAATTTTCAAGCGGCTAGCACTTAGGAGCAGAATTAACAATCACTCTGTATGTAATTGCCAGTTAATAGTAAATTGCCTTCTAGACTGTAAAATGCAATATAAACTGGTGGGCACCTAAAATTAAATTAATGAGATATTTGCTGCATTTAAAAGTGAATAGTGCAAATTAATAACGGAGTGCAATGCTTGTTTTAATATTTGTCTAATAGTGTATACCATTTGCTTGTTTAATAATAATTAAAATAGTTCCGAATATCCTACCTGAGAAAGAGCGTAGGCAAATCGCGCAGTTTTGCGTTCGTAATTCCACCAGCGGAAACACGTCAAATTGTTAAGAGTAATAAAAGAAATTATTTTTTAATTAGCATATAAGCATTACGGTGTTATTCAGTTAAGACAGATTGGAATTTGTATGCTTCTAATTGAAATTATGTCATCGTGAAAACTACTTTTACAGACGCGGTTTCAGGTGTGAACATTATGGCACCCGCGTGTGTGCCCCCGTTTCCTTACGATGTCCATTTGGCAGGATGGTTTCCTATTGAACAGAAGAACTGAGGAGTCGGAGGTGGCTTGACTCGCGGCAGAGTTCACGGGGCGCTGGGGACGCGGCTCGGGTCCCTGGCTGCTGACCTCGTGCACCCAGTGTCTGACAGACCCACTGAGTTTTAGAGATTTCTTTTGCTCAGTTAATTACTGGGAGTCGACATGTCGTCTGCGACAGACTGAACCCAGTTCCTGAGCCAGCGATTGGCAGTTGACGGCGAACGCGTCCGGAGTGGGCGCCGGCGCTCGCGGCCGAGCACCTGGGCGGCTCCCAGATCTGAGATGCGTTTGCTAGACGAGAACGTAAAGATGACGATTTTCTGCACAGAGACGTGCATTCAGTTTCAGCCTTGTGACATCATTACTCAACTAGTAATTGCTAGCAGTTTGTGTTCTTTCCGATAGAGCATTTGTGTTTTGCTTTTTTTAAAAAAAAAGAGTGAGATGGTGCCTTAAAACTGGTGCCGTGCCCAGGGGGTGCCGCTCTGCTCTCCAAGGGCTGTCCTGGCTCCGCCGGGGTGATGGTTTTTCCTACCACTGAACCCCACTTGACCTCACCCAGTGAAAGCACACACGTTTCTGAAGTCTTCTGAAGACCTCGTGTGCGCGTTCAGACGCGGTTCTGTTGCCTCCGTGGCGTCGACACTGCCCCCCGACCACGGCCAGCGCCAGCTGCCTGTCTCCCAGGCCGGTGCTTCGCACATAAACGACTGGTGGCCACAGAGCAGATGATTCCTCATTGCCACCCACAAATCGTACTGTTTTTACTATGCTAAGCGCTAATGCCTTAGGTGTAAAACACTTGGTTATTTCAGTTATAAAATTTCACCCGCAGACGTGGACGTGGTGAGAAACACATGCTTTCATCACAGGTCCTAGAGGTTGGGGAAACTTCAGCCCAGTTCACTAGGTGACTCTCACCTGGCCAGGCCAGTGAGGCCCTGTGGCTCCCGGCTACTGCCCGGCCATTGCTGTCCGCGGCGGGCACTCCCGCGCCACCCTGGCTGCACGGGTTCAGACTCGACGGTTGGGTTTGTCGAGGGTGTTGGAGGAAGTCTGTGTCCCACAGTCGCTCCCAGGCAGCCCCCCGAGAGCAGACACCTTTAGACACCTTTGCTTCTACACGAACTTAATTGCATGGGAGAATAGCTCGGTCTGCATTTTTGGCTCGGGCTGGCTCTAGACCTGCCCAGGTCGGGGGGAGTCGCCAAGGCGATGCGATGTGCCACTCTGACAACGCACTTCTTCTCCCGACCCGACGCCACCTTTGCTTTCGTCGTTTGTTTAAATGGGGACGGCAAAGGGTGGGTTTTTTTTGCATTGGCTGAAGTGCTGTGTATCCCTGCCTCGGCCCGCTTCACCTGGGAGTGGGGACCAACTGCCTTCGTTGGGGTCGTTTTCAGGGGTCCCCAGGCCCCCTTAGGCAGAGCCGCAAGGGTTTGCCACCTGGTGTCCCCCCCACCGTCTCGGCGCAGCATTAAGCCAACAGCGATGAGTTAAGCCGCCAGCATGCTAAGTGGGTGCTGCGGCGAGATTCGATAACGCGCCCCTTTAAGGAGCGGGGCCGCGAGGGCTCCCAGGGTCATTGCTGTCCCCTCTCTTTCCTGTCTCGGAGGAGGCCAGGAGAATGAGACACACCGTTTGTGCTATTGCACAAGTAGACTATTTGTCCTAATCAGTGACACCCATTTACTAGAATTGCTTAAAATGAACTATACCTCATACAGAATCGCACATTTAGAGAGTTCCATTCATCATCTGAAAATTGAGGGCTAGTAAACTTTTCTGCTCCTCCAGTGGGATCATAGGCATGCATCAAAATGTTAAAAATGATTGGTGAGAGGGAGCTGTCACCCATTTATCAAGGAAAAGAACATTATTTGCTAATTTCCCAACCAGGCTGGTGACAGGGTGCTCCGTCTTTAGACCCACGGTGACCAGCATGGCCTTTTTGTTATTAGTACAAGTCAAGCGCTTTTGGGCTGTTGCTAACAAGACACATTTGTCTGTCATCAGAGGGGGCTTTGGTTGCTTTCCAAGTGGCTGTGACCAGGTCTGCTCCCTGCACCCCGATTGGCCGCACTTGCCGGGGCCACGCTCACCCCGAGGAGAAAGGAACTGATAAATCACAAAGTTTCCACGTCAAGGTGAAGGTATTGACTCTTCAGCACCAAACCTGACAAAACGTGGCGGAGAGGAGACGGCCATTCATCTTCCCCAAAGGACAAAAGGGTCATTGGGTCTCACTTAGTAATCGTGGGGACGTGGGCGGCGCAGGCGGACCCGGCCCGCTTCCCCCGCAGCCTGGCAGGGCAGGTGCGCCGGTCCTGCTTCCTCAGCCACCTGGCGGTGGCGCTTTGGGGGCCACAGGGAGGAGAGTCGTGGGTAGAAAAGGGCCACACTTGGGGTCTTTGAGTTTTGGCTGGGAAGGAGGCACTTCTGGACACCACTCGGGAAGGGTCCGGGAGATGGTGGGGGCGGGGGAGTGAACAGAAGAGCGTCTGAAAGCGCAGCAAAAGGAAGGTGATCGACTGACGTGCAGGATAAAGCAGGGCGGGGCAGGTGTGGTGTTTAAGTGGCGCACGTCACTCCGGCGAAAACTCCCACGTTAAATGGCGGAGGCCGTGGGAAGCGTTGGGGTGTCGTCCTGGTAGAGAACCCTGAGCGGAAGCGTGCGGTTCTTTCGGCGCCAGAGGTGGGTGAGCAGATGCTCTGTGTTCCTAGAGGAACGGGAATGAGAACCAGACGCTGCTGCTTCTCCTTCTGACTTGAGAGTCACTGGCTACACCCGCCTCCCACCTGATCTGTTTGGTGGACCACCGGCCACACCGCCGGCCCGCCGCGGGAAACCGGCGGAGAGCACGTTTCGCTCCAGCGTGTGTGTGCCCTGCGGCTGGGTTGGTGACGCCACTGGAGCTGAGGCCGCTCGTGGCTTCGTGCGAAGCCGTTGTTTCTGGAAGGTCTTGAGACCTTCACGAACACACCTGCCATGTAGGCTGGGGCTTGGGTCACGGAAAAGTGGCCTGCGAACAAGTGCTCCCACGAAACTGTCGTTTGAATCAGTTGGGCCCTTTCTGTTGCAGAAAATGCAAACCGAGTGAGATCCAGGTTCTCTTAGAATGGTTTTTAAATAAAACAACCACAATAAAAGGGGAGGCCGTCAGTCAGGGATGTGGACTGTTTGCTACCCTAGAAAACAAAATGGAAGTTTTCAAATGCTCTGCGTGAGCATATGGAATAGCGTGGCTTCACGAGGGACTCGAGTGCACGTGGAGCGTGCGTGTGTTCTAGAAGACTCGTCACTGAGCGTGTGAAATTTTAAGCGCAGACGCTCCCATGGAGACAGTGGGCCCCTGCAGATCTTGGTAAGTGCTGCATAGATCTTCTGGGGACAGTTTCTTCAAGGCACAGCATGGCGTGGGCCATCTCCCTTCCAGACCCCGCCCTCGCCCTCCCCTTCTGAGACAGCCCCTCACGCCTTCCACACAGAAACCTCGTGGCCTGAAGTGGCGGGCTCCGGAGCCGCCTCGGGTCGGGGCCGTTGCAGGCATCCAGTGACCACTGAGGAGGCCGAAAGTTAGAACCCAGGGGGCTGGGTTTGGGGGGATTCTTCCAGACTCCGTCTCCATCTTTTCACCTCCTTTTGTCTTCGAGAGGAGGGCCCTTGACGGGATTGTCTTGTCTCAGCCTTCTTGTCTTCTTGACCGCCCTTCTTGTCTCAGCCCTGAGGTCCTTGGGGGCTGTGGCCTGTGGGACCTCGTGCTGGCTGCCCTCGTGAACCTGTGCACCCAGGCTGGGGTCAGTCCGATGCTTGAGCGATGGCAGTCACTGCTGGTCCTAGTTTGGACGGCCAACTTGG
>VBSM01003144.1:1223389-1233389 GCA_008086735.1 Cheirogaleus medius
CTGCCCACCTCGACCTCCCAGAGTGCTAGGATTACAGGCGTGAGCCACCGCACCCCGGCTGAACTTCGTATTTTTTCTGATGGACATGTTCCCAGTACAGAAACATCCCAAGTAACCTTTAGGTCCGTCGGCACCGAGCTTCCAGTCACCGGAGCCAAGGGCTGTGGCTCCCTCGTGACGAGGTGACATGGAGGTCGCTCTGCAGCATTCTTGGCATCAGGCTGTGGCGTATCGCAAACTAAAGACTGCACAGGGGCTGTGCGTTAAAATGGTGATCGTCTCGGAAGTTAGCGTAGTTGTAATGCCCTGAAAGGGGGATAAGCCTGTCACTGCCAGATGCAGTACAGGGTATCGCGGCTGCAGCCGGGCACGGCTCCCTGCCCGCGGGAAGCTTGCACAATGACGTTCTGTAGCTAGAACCCCAAGGACGGGGCCCATGTCGTCTTTGCTGTGGCCCAGGCTGGTGGACACCTGCCGTGTGCCGAGCCCCGCACCCGCCAGTGGGTTGCCAGCCTCTCCCCAAATTCCACAGCCATCGATTCTGCTCCTTTCCTGTGTGCTTGGAAAATACCAACTTACCGGAATGATCTTTGAGATGAGAGTAGTGTCTCGTCTTAGGGGTGGGATTGAGGGTTCCTGTCCGTTGGTTGGGAATCTGCCCACCTGGGCAGGCCCTCGGCTGGGCACCGTGGATGACTCAGAGAGGCAGACGGGCCATCGGGTCTTGTCGGTGCTCAGGGCGGGGGTGTGAGGGGTGGGGATGGACCCTGGCCTGCTCGGCAGTGGGCTCCTCGCCAAGGCAAGCGACTGTGTCTTCATCGGGGTGGCGCTTGGCAGACGTCTGATGCGGAAGCCACATGTTCAGTCCCGCTGAGTCCAAGCCTTGTGGGAGCGAAAGCAGATATAGAAAAGAAGTTAATAAAATAATCGTAATGAAATAGGTGCTAAGTCCTATGAGAAGAGGAACAGTGGAGGTGACGTGGGATTCACAGGAGGGAGAGCCCCTGGAGAGGGAGGGGCGGAGGCTGCACCCGAGTGTTCGGCGGGGGCGGGGGACCGAGAGCGAGGCCGGGCAGTGAGAGGGAGCGGCCTGGGCAGTGGGCTTCTGCCGGGCAGGGAGGTCAGGTGAGGACACAGCCTGGGATGTGGGGGCCCCTGCGTGGAAACCGTCTTACGCGAGATGTCATTCAGTACGCTGTGTTCGAGGACGGCGCTGTGGGGGTTCCAGCATTTACGTTAATCTTGGGGGTGTCTTCAGGGCTCTGCCTTAGAACGTTCCTTTTCTTCATTACGCAACCCGAAAAGCCAGGAGTTAGCGAGGCCTCCATGGAGGGTGAAGGGTAGTCGTGTTGGGAAACCCAAGAGGGAGTCCCCCCACCCCCGCCCGCTCTGCCTCCTCCGCCCCGGCGTGGGCTCCGCGCACTCGCGCCCGGCCGGAAGCACCTTTATCGCTAAGTGACGCACAGGCCCTGACGGGTACTTCCCTCAGCAAGGCATTCCGATTCAGATTAGAAATAGTAAAAACATTCCCTTTTTTTCAATGTAAAATTCATCCGAAGTGCACAATTAAGTGGTTTCTGGCATTTTCACAAAGTTGCACAATTGTCAGTCTGGTTCAAGAACACTTTCAAACCCAGAAAGAGACCCTGTGCGCATCCCCTGCCACCTCCACCGCCCCGCCCTCCCCGCAGGCCCTGGCAGCCACAGATCTACGTTCTGGCCCTGGATTTGCCTGTCTGGACATTTCATGTACATGGTCCTGTGTGTCTGCCTTCCCTGAGCGTGAGACGTGTTCACGGTGCACCCACGTCAGCGAGCATCAGAGCGTCCCTCCTTCGTACGGCTGAATAGTGTTCCCTGCGTGGATATACCACGTTGCGTTTGTTCATTCATCCGTGGGTGGACATTTGGATATCATGAAAAACACTGCTGTGAACCTTCATGAACGTGTTTTTGCATGGAAATGAGAGAGATGTTCCATTCACTTGGGCTTCTCAAAATAAAAAACGCGATACCTTCCACGTTGGCCAGGCATCTTCAGGAAACCAGGCAGGTGTCACTCAGCACTTCTGAGCACCTGCTGTGTGCAGTGCCCTGCACAGGGCAGGCACGTGGCAGCGGGTGACCTTCTTTTTACCTTCCCGGGGCAGGGGGGGTGGGGGGCGCAGATGCGGGAACAAGCGATTCGGTTGGCCAGAACGTGCACCCGCGGGAGCATGGCCGAGCCCCAGCACAGGACGAGGGCCTTCCTTTTGTTCCTGGCCGAAGTAGGGCCACCTCCAGCCGTGGGAGGAGGTTGAACTTCCAGAGCTCATTTTCCAGTTTACCTCTGCGAGGAGATTTTCCGCTGGTGTGAAAGTGTGCAAATCCATTGCCCGGGTGTTCTCCACGCGGCGTTCCGTTTCCCGCTCAGATTTTCAGACCTGCCTCCTCCCCCCAAAAAGTCTCCGAGAGCATCGACAGCACAGACGCCCTTGAATGTTCTTTTTTAAAGAAAATGAGACCATGAGATAGCACGGGACCTCTCGATTGTGTGGAGGGTGCTGTTTCCCCCTGCCCTTTGTTTACGGCCCGTCTGTGCTCAGAGGCAGATCTAGGCTAGCGTGCCAGGATGGCCTTTGTAGGGGGTGCCAGGGCGATGGGATGGCCGGGGCCGTGCCCCGACCCCAGAGCCTCTGCCTCGGGGAGCCCCGTCTCTGGGCCATGTGCCATCTCAGAGGCGGGAAGGCGTCGCGCGTCGGGGAGGAGCGTGTGCCGCGTGCCTTGGTTTTCCCAGCTGCCGGGCTGGGCCTCGTCGGTGTAGTTTTGCCACGACGATAAAAGCTGCAATGCAGTGTATTCTTGGAGGTATGTAAACAGAATTGTTTGAATGCAATCCAACAGTTGTCAGCAAGGGTATTATTTTGGTAACAAGGAAGATGAGCTGTCCCCTTTTCTGCGTTCGGTGTCACATCACAATGCCGCCGTCGGCTGCCAGGAGGTGGTGAATGGAGGCTGGTCCCTGTGCACGAGGCCCGGCCGGGCTGCCTGCGTGAATACCGGAGCAGCAGCCCCGGCACGGCGGCGGCGGCTCTGGATTCCCATTAGGAGTCGAGTGCTTTCACGTCCTTGGAAGACTTGTTGCCAGAAAACACCCTGCAGTTAGCAGGTCGGAGGGGATTCTGGAGTAGCTGGTGTGAGACCTGGACCCACTCAGTCTGCGCCATCCCTGCCGCCGCCGCCGGGGCCTCCGTGGGCAGGTGCAGCCAGGACGCTAGAGAAGCCAGTCGCGTCTATGAGGGCGCACCTAGGGTTAGCCTCTTGGTGTAGAAGGAGGTGACCTTCGGTTCCCGTTTGTCCCTGGGCCAGGCCGGGGGGCCACGCTGGCCCCCTGCAGGCAGCGCCCCTGGTGAATGACGCAGAGGCTGCACGGCCTTTGTGTTTCCCGTGCACACCACAATGCCCGGCTCACCCTGCCGAGTTCTGTGATTGAAATTCATTGCCAAATTTATTGAGAAATTAATGAGAAAAGCTGCAAAGTATTGACTTTGAGAGGAAAACACAACTCATCTTGAATGAGGAGGAAAATGCAGCAATAATTTAGCCACTATTGATTTGGCCCTGTCCATGTATTGATCTTCATTTTACAATATTAATTTGCACCTGCAATCGGCTGCAAAGGGAACCGATTTCATTTCATGGCCGCGTTAATGTGCAAAGCATTAGGTGCTCTTAAGAAGCGGGGGTACTACACGTATCAGGAAGGCAGGGTTTTTTCCCCCCTATTTTTGCTTGTTACTGAAATAGACTAAAAATTAATTTTTTTTGTCGGACAAAATATGAAAGCAAAAACCCATCTAAAACGGAGCCCTCCTCTCCGCTGCCCCGGCCGCTTTTCATCCACGCGCGGAGCCGTCAGCCGCCTGAAACTCCAGCCACCGCTCATCATCATGCCCGGATCAGTTCAAAGTTCATGAAATTTCTATGAGCATTGATCTCGCCCCATTGATTTTTTTTTTGCAGCAGATCTTTGAAATTTTAATTTCCCGAGCATCTGAATTTCTTATAGATGAAATGCACTTGGAGGAGACAGTTGATGATAAAGTGGGGAACTTAGCATCATTTTAGAGCCTAAAAAAGGGAGAGAAAACAGGCGTTTGCAGGCGGCGTGTGATGTTTTTGAGGTGGCGTGATGGCGTTCTGCTGTGGGCGGGGTGCTCGAGGGGGGGCTAAATATTAATTTTGTCTTCTGCGGCCACACATTTTTAAATGCAACTTTTTATGCAGTCATTTTTGAGAGAAAAGCTATCTGGAGAAGCAGCAGGACAGAGAAACATTCTTCACCGCGCAATCATTTGCTCACAGCGGTCTTTATCACCTGGTCAAGCTCACCTAGTTCCTTATCAGTGGGACATTTAATAACCTCAAGGTGATATAATTGCTATTGGCATTTTCCCCCCTCGGATTCAGCTGGTTAATGTGTAAACTACTTGTCAGCAAATAGCACTTTGTCACTGAAATCACTAACACCCTCTAGAGGAATGTCTTTGTATTGAGCAATTTAATTTTACTTTATTTAATTTTTACACATTACAACCTGTGTTCACTCAGGCACGCTGACGGCTCGCAGTCTGTTGGGGCAGGGCCTGGGTATCCCTGTTAGCAAAATATACTATATCTTATTTAACAATCCCCATTGCCTTAATTGAAGCACGCTCTTGTCCCTCAGAAAAGGAACTGCAGATGTTCTTATTATGTAGTTATGTTGCTAATGTGAAAAACGGCCTCATTATGAGGGTCTGTTTGTAGCTAGAAAATTACTGCATTATGACAAATGCATGATTGGGAAGTTACAGGAAGATGATCATTATTGAAATGAAACTGGAACTCATTTAATCGCTGCAACCAGCAGCTGGAATGAAGCAAATGAATGTCTTCCTGTTTTTATTGTTGCAAGCAGGTCTTTCAGGCAGGAGGAGAATTTGTGCTACACCGAAAACTTCTTGTATCTCTCCTCGCTCGCTGGGCTTCGGCTTAAACAAGGGCGAGGCGACGCTAAACGCGGGGCGTGTCCTACCTGTGCGTCTCCCTCCTCGTGTGTTGAATGACAAGATTTTAGAGACACAACTGTGGCTGGAAGCGCGTCACTCTGGGAGCGCTTGCAGGCAACGCACACTGCTCGCAGCTGGGCCGGCCTCCAGTCCCCCTGGCAGGGGTGGTCGGGAGGTTGCTGTCACAATTAAGCTTTGTCACTGTGGCCCCTCCTTCTGCTCTGGCCCAGTCCCGTGTGCAGGCAGGGAGCCGCCAGGCCCAGGAGGTGGGGGTGGGGGGGCAGGAGGACTCGGGCACCCTGGGTGGCCATTCACAGGACACCCTTGGGAGGGATGGGTTTCCCACAACTGGGCGGACCCACAGCAGATCCCCAGGCACATAGTAGCTGCTTAATAAATGTCAGGTGCGGGAACTGTGGTTAAGACAGTTCCTTTGGCCATTTTCTTTCCAAGGGCGTTGCTCTTTGTAGAAAACCCTCCCTGACCCCAAACCAGGTATATTTTCCAACCTGAAGTTTTTTTGTCTGCGTTAGCAGCCTACAAGTACTGAACAGATCCCTTTGCTTAATATAGTTGGATGAGGTTTATAAGTTAATGGCCTTGCTCTTCAGGTCTGATAAAACAACCGCATACCATTTTGGGGTATGAGAGATCAACATGGAACTCAGGGCAGGGCTGGCTGACAAAGGAGGTTAAGCCATCAGAATGAAAACTGCAACTACGTATGTCACAGGGAAGAAAATCCCACTGCCTCCTGCCGGCTGCTCTGTCTCTAATTGCGGCCGGCCAGCCGGAGCTGCTCTGGCTGCAGCTGCAGCTCCTCGCCTGATGCCATTTCTGCTGCCACATTAGCCGCGGCAATCCCGACTTGAACTGACATCACAGACCGTTAAAATTTTATCAATTGCGGTGTGATTAATCCCCCAGTACACGGGCATGACTTAAATATTTAGAATGCTGCTTCTGTTATGACTTTAATGCATGTAAAGTAACGAGATTAACTCCAGTACACTCAAATATATTTAAATATGCATCCTTCCCGAGCTGTAGGCTATTCCGGCGTGCAGGCATCGTGGGGTCTATGTGGTCGTGTCAGGCTCTATTTGTATGACCTGCGCTGGATACCGGCCTGCGTATGATAGCCGGATATCTGGCCTTCCACAGGCTGCCCGAGTGCCTGCCTCATTTGGCATGGGATGTGATTCCCGGCTATTCTAGCTTCTGATTCATTCAGGTTTTATTGCTGTGTAATTTTCTTATTCTAAAATAAAAGCTCTCCAACAAAAATTACTATGCATTAGGCCGCGGTAGCCTACTCAAATGGATATTAATACAGTTTATCTCTAAAAGGACGAATAATGTATTTGAAACAGATAAAAGGCCCTCCACTAAATGAGGAATGTTAATATCTTATGGCACGGTTAATAAAGAGATATTTCACAGGGGAGATTTGTTTTATGACGTTTGATACAACAGCCTTGTAATCTGACATATCTTAAACGATATAATTCCGCACATACATTCATCTCTTACACTCAGCAGCCCATCGTAGCAAAATCTGAATTCAGGGCAAATAATGGGCGCTAATGACTTCCGGCGGGGGTTGGGGGAAGGCGGATGCTTATTGTAAAACTCATCCTCTGAGATGCAGATATGTGGAAGTCCATGTAGAAAGTTGGATGCTTCCAGAACATTTTGAGAAATGTATTGTTTTTTTAATTTCCCCCTTCAGCAGAAAATAACATTTGTTTTTGTTGTGTTTAAGGCAGAGTTTAAATTAATTTAACCCAGTGACACATGTTGGGAGCCTAAGCACGCTGCTAAATAATTCCTTGGAATAAATTGCTCAGGAACCAAGTACATTAATTTACGGCTCTCGCGATGCTGACAGATACGAGGGTGGGGGGAGGACGGGCAAATATTAACATAAAACAAATTCGCTTTATTCTTCTTCATATTTCTCCTTCCTCCCCAACTCGAGCTCACCCAAGGCTCCTTCTCTAATTATCCACGAGGTCAGTAAGCAAAATTGGGAAGAGGCTGGGGGATCAATACAAATTATCCCTGAGCAAACCAGTGCTGACAGTTTGAATTGCAGCATATGTTTACCCAAAATCAGGCAATTTATCTTAATATCAGCAAAGTAATGCAGTGCAGGTGAAAGGTCAGGCAATCTCTCCCCCTCATAATTACCCAGTTCTAAAACAGGAAAGTGGTATTGATTGGCCTGGCTCGGGGCTGTGTGACTGGACATGCCGCGCCTCGCCCTGGCTCGGCCGGGCTCCCGCCTGTAAACCCGACATGCCGGGGGTTTCTTAGATGTGTGCGACGGCCCCATGCTTTCTCCTCCGGTTGTAGAATTTGCCAGTGAAGTCTTGAAGACCCCGGGCTCTGCCAGGCGCAGGGTGGGGATGGGTTCTGTGCGGTGCCGCGGGGCCGGGCCTGGTAGGGCCCGGTTGGCTCTGCAGAAGGCGGCTGCTCTTGGAGGCACACGGCCAAATTGGATGGCCCCGCCCGAGGTGACCACGGACCTCCCCGATCCCTGGATGCCTGTCACCTCCCCTGCCAGGGATTTAAAGAGAGGGGCTTTTAAAACCCTTGCATGTAAACTTTCTGGGCTTCCAGTAGCCAAGCTCAGGGAAGGGATTCAAAGCTGGAACAGCAGCCCACCCCCTCCCCGTGGCCTGCTTGTCCAGCCTGGCGGGGCCTACAGTGGCACAGTGACGTGTCACATCCACACTTCCAGTGGAGTGCCGCGCTCGTTCTTGGCAGCGCACTCGAGACGTGAGTGCTCTTCGGGCTGAATTGAGAGGTGAAAGGGCCCTCGCGCTCATACCGCTTTAAGATATTTTTGGTCATAGAAGAAGAATATCAATTCAACTGAAACACTGGAAAACGTCTCTCCCAGAATGAGAGTGTATGGTTATTACAAGCCATAAAGCCCCTGAAAGCTGCATTAAAGCGCCTCTCACCTGTCAGGGCATTTGCATGAAATCAATGGCGGCCACCCATCTATCTCTTCTGATCACCTTTCATGAGGCCGATTCATTAAGTCAAACAGTCACGGTGATTAGCTGGGAGAGAGGAGAAACCTGATGTGTTAGCAATGCACAGTGGGCCATCTTTTTTGTTCCCTGATCAAGACACGTCATACTTTCATTCTTCTCGGACCAAGTCGCGTGGTGGGGCCGGAGCGGCCGCCCGTGCGCCCTGCTGCCCAGACCGCGCCGTGCCTGACACCCCTGCCCGGGCCTAGGCAGAGACATGACAAATTGTCCCCCAAGTCAACGCTGACAGCTTCTGATGATTAATGGTCTGATTATGAAGTGGTTTTACACATATAGAATTTACATCACAGAGAGTTAGAAATTTTGCCGTGTCACATGCGCCGAGGCATTTTGAAGAGCTTTACTATTTGCAAAGAAAAAAGAGGGCAAAATCCCAGCAAAAGCCATGTCATGTAAAATCAATACGTCGGATCAATGCTTTATTAACAAGAAAATGTCTTACTTCACATTCCTGTGTGGACCTTTGTCTCCGGGATGTATGATGGAATGTCAGATCATATTGTGGTCCTCAACTTTCGGGCGTATTATCGGGTGTGCGTGCGAGGCTTTCTGCGTCGCTTACAAGACGCGCTGACGGCCCGGGCACTGGAGGGTAACGGTGGCCGATTATTTTGGAGAGCGCTTCCAAAGGCAGCCCCCTAACCTTCCTCTTAGGGAGCCGCAGCCTTTGTGTTCCCTGCGCTCTGCAGACCTGCTGAGTTGGGGGGTGTTAATAATCGTCAAATTACTAATGAGCGATGGCCCAAATTGCGGGCGGAGTAATGAATAGATGGCGGCGGGTCTTATTAGCCTCCGAAAAGCCCCTGATTTATGTGGTGCCACGCACCGTGGAGTCACTCCACGGAAGACGGTATCTACATCGAGAAGTAATGTACTCTAATAAGTATTTTCATCTTAACTCGCGTGCCCGGGCCTCCGGGCTCAGTTTTTGTTGGAGTCAGGCAGAGCCATAATAAAGCCCGATGGCTCCTTATAAAGCTTGTTAAACACAGTGTGTGCAGTCGGATGGAGTCCCGGCCGTGATTCATGCACTGTACACGGCGCATGTGCCGCTGATTTATGGCCGCGCACAGTTCATAGTCAAAATTACAATTTGAGGGATAAAAAGATTAATTACTATTTGTGGCCGGCAATTTTGTGAGGCCGGTGCTCTGCAGCTGTGGACTGATAGTGCTCTACATCAGTTTGTAGTCAGCCATTCACAGATTATTAAAGCTTTGCAAGAATAAGTGTTCCTCCTGCCCGGTTTGTGCTCAGGCAATATGCTAGACAAAAAAGGACCACAGGGATAAATCTGAGGCTAGCAATAGCCGGACATATGTCATAATTGCCAGTTTCCCATAAATCCCTGGCTGGTGCGGAAGCACCGTGTGATGCACACATCATGTCGTGACGGGGCTGATTGCCGTACGTGGCCCCGAGACCTGGAACTTTTTGACGGCACCACCGTTTTTGCAATGTATCGAGTCACCCTTTGACGTTCTTCTAGTCTAATTATGGAGCAGAAATAATCGTCGCTTTTGTGTGCCAAAGAAAGGGGGGGATCTGTTCCTTAAGACACAGCTAGCGTTCGAGGGTGCTTGCCTTAGCATCAGAGAAGAACTACGCGTTTATTCGTGAGCGTGCAATAAACAGGTAATGGATGGCATAAAAGTAATTAACCTGATCTGCATTTCTGTGTCCTGTTGCAGCCCTTAATGAACCCACCATAGATTACGGCTTTCAGAGGTTGCAGAAAGTGATCCCAAGACATCCGGGTGATCCCGAAAGGTTGCCCAAGGTCAGTAAAAGAGCAAGCGGCGCCCAGCTCGCGGTGGGGCCGCCACTGGGCTGGTTCTGGTTTGGGGGCAGCAGGTGCTCTGGGAAGGGGGGAACCTTGGATACCCCAAGCCCCGCACCCAC
>VBSM01003144.1:1238389-1239978 GCA_008086735.1 Cheirogaleus medius
CTGTCCGGTTCCTGCCTGAAGTCACCCGTGTGCTTTGCCTTTAGGAAGTATTACTCAAGCGGGCAGCAGACCTTGTGGAAGCCTTATACGGAATGCCTCACAACAACCAGGTAGGCAGTCACAGCCGGACGCGGGCGCCCCCCGTGTGACGAGCGCCCCGGTGTGACGAGCGCCCCGGCGGCAGCCGCCCGGGCCCACTACGGGCTTTCTGGGCTCACTAGGTGTGAGACAGGCATCCCGTTTTGCCCTCACGCCAAGTGATCAAGTAGAAAATGACGAGTTGGGGTCAGGACCAGGAGCAGGAGAATGTGTTACAGGAAAGAGCACAGCCTGGAGATCCATGTAGAGTGTTCCGTGGCGGGCAGACCGTGTTTGGTGCTGCCGGGGTGTCAGGCAGGGCAGAATGGCACCCACACAGCTGTCTTGGAGTGGCCCAGGGGCTTGCAGGGGCAGTGACGTGAGGGACCCTCTCTCCAGCCCAGCGCCTTCCATGCTACGCTGGTCCCAGTGCGTGACTCGGGCTTTCTCGGGCAGTGGGTCCTAGCACGATAGAGCAGATCGTCAGACACGTCAGTAAACCGCTTTCTTAGGGGAAAGGAAGACTAGCTTTGGTCACGGTCTGGGCCAAGGGATGGCGGGCTGCCTCCACCGTGTGCCCCACGGAGGCGAGTGGATAGGGCTCAGCGGGGTGGGGCTGGAAGATTCCGGAAGCCTGGCCCTGGGGGAGCGGCCAGCGCACGCTGGTCCAAGGTGACGGGCTCCTGCGTGTCCCCGCTGCAGGAGATCATCCTGAAGCGAGCGGCCGACATCGCCGAGGCTTTGTACAGCGTCCCCCGCAACCACAACCAGATACCCACCCTGGGCAACACCCCCGCGCACACGGGCATGATGGGGGTCAACTCCTTCAGCAGCCAGCTAGCCGTCAACGTGTCGGAGACGTCACAAGCCAACGACCAAGGTAGGCCACCGCCCCGGGCAGACCCCCTTCCCTGGACGCCCTCCATGGGTCGGTTGAGGCCTTAGCTGCAGTTGGACGTGTCGGGAGCCCTGCCGGGGAGCGGCGTAGCGTCCATCCTCTCTGGCGTCGCTCACGCCCTTTCCCGGGGAAGGACCTTGCTGCCTCCCGGCCAGTGCTGGGCAGAGGACACTCAGAGAGCCCCGTGACCATACAGCAGCTCCGCGGGCTGCTCCTCGGGCCGCTGGTGTTCGCTAGGAGTGTCCCCCAACGTGTCCATAAGTGACTGCACTTTCCCTCCGGGACGGGGCCGAGCTGTAGGCAGCCGTGGTGTAGGGAGCCCGCCTGGACCGGGTCTGGGTTCCAAGTCTGCAACCAGTCCAGGAGGGCGTTTCCCCGCCCTCGACCTCACTCACCGTACCACGACCGGGTCCACCAGGGCCGCCGAACCGTGTCGTTTGGGTCCATTTTGGTTCCCTCTTCAAAGCCACACAGGCGGTGACCTTGGCACACGCCCCGCTGTGCTGCCACGCTGGGTCCACAGCGTCGGGCCCCCGCCCACCCCCGCGCAGAAATAGCGGCCCCCAGGGCCGGGCGCGGTGGCTCACGCCTGTAATCCTAGCACTCTGGGAGG
>VBSM01003144.1:1240078-1254219 GCA_008086735.1 Cheirogaleus medius
GATGCCGTTCACCCCTGCCCGGGATCCGTAGAGAGGACACCTGTTTGTTGAGCCCGAGCAAATGCCAGATTTCGTTTCTCAGTTTTTGTCCAGTTTGTGCGTCCAACATACTCTAGGCCTTACAGCAAAGCACCCACACCCTAAGTGGGTGGGACCACACGTGAGAGAAAACAGGAGCGTGGGGAAGGCTTCTGTGGGCGTTTTCAGCCTGGTTCAGCAAACGGGCCTTCACCCGGGGCCTGGCACCTCTCGGCGCAGGGCACGGCCCTGTCCGTAGCTCCTGGGCTCGCAGCCTTCTTTTCACCAGGTGGCGAAAACAGCCTCAGAACAGGGATGGCGGGTGCCCTGCGCCTCACAGAGCCCAGGGTGGCAGGGCACCCCAAATCTGCCTGCTTTCGTCATCCTGAGGCTGAGCCTTTGTTCCCAGCCTCGCGTGACAGACCCAGAGCCCAGCAAGGCTGTGCTGTCCCTGGGAAAGGGGTGTGTGTTTAGACCCGGGGCCACATGTGTGCCAGTGCTGGGTGGCGGTCCTGTCTGTGCACGGGCGTGGACTTCCCTAAGCGATCACTTGCAAAGATTCAGGAGGGAGAAGGGCCAGCCCCGAGGGTGTGGGAGGCACCACCTGGACACAGCTGTCCACCGGCGGGGCCACTCAGAGAGGGCACCCGGGGCCTGGCCGCCCTGGGCAGTGCAGGCTGCACGTGGCCTGTGACGCGTGGACAGGCGAAGCCACGCGGGTGCCCCAGGCCTCGTGAGCTCGCGCATGGCTGAGGTGCCGAGGCCCGTGGCTCTCACATTAAGTGGCCATCATCCGGCCTCTTTCAGACGCCACCTTTGGTGTCTGCTCCTCCTAGTGCGAGTCAAATCCAGTTACTCCTTTAAAACATGAACCCCTTCAACCAGTATTTACTGAGCGCCTACTATGTGCCAGGCTCTCTGCTGGGTGCTGAGGACGTAGCCGTGGAGAAGACAAACTGGCCCTTTTGTGAAGTCGGTGGCATATTTCACTTTGATGAACTAATGCTCAAAAAAGGAACTGGAAAGGTATCCGCGATTTGAAATAATTGTCTTCACAACATCCGCTAGCGTACGTAGGGACGCCCCGGCCCCCGAGTGCCGCCCACTGGCCTGCGAGCCACCGGCGGGCACCAAACCAGAGTCGCTCTAGAGGCAGGTGTGGGGGGGCCGTGGCCTCGCCCCTGGACACGGCGTCGAGGCCAGTCGAAAGGTGGCACCACGTAAGCAGTGTGTCCACGCCCCAGCCTCCCAAACCATAAAGTTGTAACGGTGAGTCGGAGATAAATTAATATTGTTGAAATTAATGAACTGAGAAATTGAAGCTCACATCACTACATGAACAAATGTATTAATATGTTATACATAAATTAATGAGAACAACCATTCTCAAAAATTAAACAACACTATAGTTAAAAGATTTTAAATTACATTCGTACCAGGGGTGCGTTTGAAAGCGCCAGCCACTCTCGGCACCTTTGGCGCCAAGTTTTCTCTTCCGAGAGGAAGAAAAAATAGCTCGCGTGGGCGGTGCTATGACTGCCGTCTCCTCCCGGCCCTGAGCTTGGGATTCCAGAGCAGGCGGGCCGCGAGTGGCTGTGGTCTGCGAGAGCCCCTGACTCACCATTACGATGCAGAACGATGAGCAGAAGGTCAGAGCTGAGGCCTGAAAGCAGAGGGGGAAACTGAGGCAAGTCCAATTTTCACTCAGGGAGCAAGAGCCGACCTCGGCTGGCCTTGCAGAAGTGACCAGGCTGGGTCATGTCTCTCTACAGAGGAGGCCTCCAGGGAGCCTGGGCCTCCATTTGCTTTGAACAAAATGCTGGTTTGTGCATTTGAAGCATCAGCCACAGAAATGTCAAAGGCCTTTCCCTTTGCTGAAGGACCTTCGAGGAGGGCCGCAGTAGGACAGCACTCTGGGGACTTTTGTCCCCACTTGCACCCCACCCCAGGAAGTAGATGTCCCAGCACACCCCCCCACCACGCCCAAGGCTGGGAAAGGAGAGTCGTGCGACTGCAACCTCATGGTGACAAAGAGCGAAGGGAGGGGCGGCCCCCAGCCGCGGTGAGGGAGAACGCCCTCGGTCGCCCTCGGTAACTGCTCTGTCCTCCTCTCTTGCAGCTATGTCTGGGCTGGTAGTCCCGCCAATGTGAGGGACTTTTGTTTACCTTCCGCAGCACCCAGCATCAAAGGACGGACTTCAGGGGACACGTTGTTTAGCATATTCAGACATGCTGATGGAAACGGCATCTTCAGAAAAATCAGCAGCGGTCGTAATGCTGCAAGAGACTTTGTTTAAAGATTTTATTTAAACTATTAATCAACATGCAAACAGCCTACTTCTTCATGAACAATTCCATTTTATTGAGTGAACTTTTCTCATATTTTCGCATTTCTCAGTCCTGAAGAATAAGGAAAACAAAGCGACGCCTATTTTGTATAAAGTTTCTGACTCCGTCTTGGCCATGTTTAGTAATTGCTATGTGTTGGGAGAAACTTTGTGAATGCACCATTTTGATTATCATGAAACACTGATGAAAAATGCCTCCAAACATTTTTCTGTACTCATACTTAGATTCACAATGGTTGTGTATCTCTATAATGTGAAATATTTTTTTGTGGTGAAAAAAAGGGGGCCAAGGAGGTATGAGCCATCAAACTGGAAAAAAAGGATGACTATATGACTAGGAGAATCTGGGGTGGGAGGGAGGGAGGGTTTATCATTGCTTAACTTCATCTTAATGAAATGAAACTTTGTAACTTATTGTAGTTAGAAATTGTAACTTTGATATTGAATTCTCTTGCCTTCAACAAGCACACTGACAGAGAAAAAAATGCTACTGTCTGTTGGTTCCAATATTCTCCCCGCTGCTAGAGCTTCCTGTTAAGCAAGTGTGATCTGCAACATTTTTTCAACTTTTGCTAGCACTGTATACTATTGCATTCTTAGGCTACTGTGAGGTCTATGTTTCTTGTACCAGAAATTGTCCTTTTGACTTCTAGATCCTTCTTCCCTAATGTGTTTTGTATGTGGTTATAAAATTGTAGACTTTTGTGATTTTGCCAAAGTTGTAGCTAAATATTTATACACTTGTCTTGAATTTTTTTCAGATCCACTTAAAATATTTAGAAAAAAACAAAGTTTTATTCCTTATGTGTCTTATAAGGGATAAAATGGTCTTCACGCGACACTTACTTTCCCATGAACACTCGCAGTTGCTAAGGGATTTATTTTGTAACATATCAATTATAAATATTGTATTTATCTTTGAAATTTTGTACATTGCTTTTCCCACCTTTTTCTTTTCCTTGTCTGTGTTGGTTTTTGATCATGGCCTGGTGTTGTGTTACTGGGAAGAGCATTAGCCAAGAACTGTCTCTTTGATCTGTTCCGTTCAGACGAACCGGTGTCCTCACATTTCATTTGTACTCAGAAATATGCTATTGTTTAGACTTTCCGTCCTTTTTTTTTTTTATTTTGAGGAAAAGTCAAATTCATTGTTTATTTTTATATTATTTTTAAGTTATCTGAACAAATACTTTTGGAAAAAAAAAAAAAGTTTGTTGTATAGTCGAAACATAACGGCGTCACCCGGCTGTGACGAATCCTAGTAGACTCTGTGCATGTGGAGCGGCCGAGGGGAGGTGACACCGTTCGGGGCTGTGTCTTTATTTTATTTTGCTTTTTGGTAGAATGTAAAGAGTCATTTTAGCCGCCACCCATGACTTTGCCACATAGCTGAACGGTGTTTATACTGGAAAAATTCAGAGGCCTAAAAGTTTAAAATAAAATTTACTTCTGATGTTTTAATTAAAATGTTTGCCACATTAACTTCTCTGATGCCTTAAAAGTGGACTTCTTTAAAGAACCTTTGTGCTATGTTATCACAGGCTTACACCACGATTGTTAATATTTCGTTTGGAGATTTATGGTGTAAAAAACACACACGTGCGCACACACACACACAAACAAAAGCACAAACCCACCGTTCCATACGCCGCTCCCTTCTGGGTCCGTTTCTGCTGCTCTCTGCACCCGCCTGGCGGCCCTCCGGTGCGGAGAGGTTCCACAGGGAGCCAACATCACTGCTGGTTTTTAAATTTTTTTTTGACAATACGTTTTTGTGGTCAGATCCAACAGCACTGTCTGTACTTTTTAAACTGGAATGACCTCCTCCAGATAGTGTGCCCGCTAGTGCCAAACCCACAGTGAGACCAACAGGGTCAGGTCTTTTTTCCCCTTTGCACTAAAAGCTTTGCAGACAGACGCGGCACAGGCAACATTTTGCAAACTGCAGCAGAAATCAAATTTAAAATAAAAAGGAGGGACTTTAAAAAAAAGAACTTTCCTGACAAAAATCAACAGCAATGCACAACTTAGTGTTCGTTCAAGGGACTAAACAATGTCCCCAGTGGTCAGTGCGTCCCAGTCTGGCTTTGTGACGGCTGACAAGGCTTAGCTACGTGGAAAAGCCTGAGAAGTCACTTTGGAACTAAATTGCCTCCGTTTTATTTTGTATAAGTAAGGGTTTGATCTAAAAAAGAGCTCACACGTATGTGTTAACGTTTGCAAGCTTCCTCACGCCCTCACTCGGTTTGTGTTTAGATGGAGTAGTCAACGCCCTCATGGCTTCATCGTCTCAAGACTGAGCGCTTCACTAAATGGTAGATTTTACTGTTAAAGACCCTACAATAAGATTGTTTTATCTGTACATTTTTTCAGATATTTAACTGTATAAAATGTTCATTTTACACAATATTTAATTAAAGTATTTCTTGTCTGTGAATTTCACTTTTGGTAATTTTGATTATTAAAACGGCTGGCTAAACACACCCGGAAGTTCCATCGGGGGTTTCATTTGCACATCCTGGGTTCTGAAGCTGTGTCTGGGGCGAGATGAAAATGATCTATAGGAGAACCTTCTACGAAGGTGTCAGCCCTCAGTCATCGCACCTGCAGAGAGAAACTCGCCAAGTCGCTGCTTGGATGGTTCTGGCCCCAGAGGCACCATCTATACATGTGTGTGCTCTGTACGATGTTTCTATGTCACAAACATTCGGGGGTGGCGCAATCATTGTTCAACCACTGGTGCCTGAGTGTGCAAACAATCTCAAAGCTGTTGGGGGGGCTCTGTGACCCTGCTGCCCCCAGCCCTTCCTGCCCCAGCTCCCTTGCTCCTGAACTGGAGGGTTTGGCAGGTCCGGCCCCCTCCAACACACTCCTTTTGTATCACTGTCGAGTCACCCGGGCGAGAACCAGGTCAGGAGCGTGCACCAGCAATAGCTCCAGGAGGGTGGGCAGACCCGGGGGCACCCAGACCAGTGCTGGCTGAGGTGGGACGTGAGGGACACCAATCCACGTCCATCCACCTCAGCGGCACAACAGACATCCCAAGCCCTGCCCCGGCCACTGTCGTCTGTGCCTAGGTGCAGCCAATTGCACCGCCCATAACGACCCCTGCCGTCCACTCTGGGGCTCTAATTCAGAGGCCGTTCGGCTCCTGTGAGGTCCCAGGCTCCCGTTCCATCCCGCTCAGTGCTTCTCATTTTCTCCTCAATGAAAGGCTGGGTCTGCGTGTTTTGGCTTGCAGCTCCGTAACACATACGCGTAAGTGTGATCCAAATTAGCGCTCACAAATGTCATCTTAATTACTTGTTCTGCTCAGCAAAACAGGAAACAATTATTCAAAACATAAAGCAACTTGTGAATACCTTTTTCTCCCGTCAATGACAATCAGGTCCTTATTTCAGCCTTAAAGAGACAGCAAAGAGGCTCGTGGCTGCAAACCTGCGGCCGGCCCGCTGCCCGGCCCCTCCCAAGTTGCCGGAGGCTGGGGCTGGAGAGGGTGTCGCCCTACAAGTCACCGCCTTCCCACTCGGAACTGGTGCCAGGAATGCCCGGCTCCCGGTCACCTGGGAACAGAGACATTGTCTCACGTTTGCGTTTGCAATCCGAAGCAGGGGCTGCGTTCTCTCAGCATGTGCGCTGCTCACGGCCAGGCCGCCTTTTAAGGTCTTTCAGGCTTTTAAAGATTATTCGAAGCACTTGAAATGGGCTTCAATCTAATGCCTCATTTCATTGCATTAAACAGCCTAGTTAATAAAGAATCAATATATTCAAAGGGCAAGGTTATCTTTTGTCTATAAGGGGTGGTGTCGTTCTGAACCTTTTATAGTTCAAATGCTGAAAAAGACCTCGTGAAATCCATACTCATCAAGCGGGCCAACGAGGGCAGTGGGAGGCCCTGGAAGCAAAGAAAGGCTGCCCTCCTTTAAAACAACGCCGGGCCTTATCTCCGGGGCTTGGAGCGCCCAAAGAAGTCCTCAGAAATGTCAATTTCTCATCAAGACAAGAGGCCACAATGATCATTTTTCCAGAGCATACATACAATTAAGAGAATGCAGGGGCAGCGCCGCGGTGATTTGTGGCTCGCTCCGGCCCCGTGAGCTGCGATCTCCCTCCCAGCAGATGAAAAGGGTTGTTGATAACTGAAGTGTCAATACGCCAAAGAGGGATTTTTGAATGTGAGTCCTTGTGCTTTGAGCTCGCCGGGCCGATCCCAGCCCCTGATAAGGACGCAGCTGCCAAGGGACACCACAGGTTGGCCCTCCCAATTAATGCCATGAATAAATCGCACAAAAGAGTTGGGATGCTTTATACTCGGTGAGACAATCCCCTGTTTTACCCTTCAAGGATTCCTTTTATGTTGGAATAAGGTTGCTTTTAATGAAATTTAAGCTCATCAGAGGAAATCAAAAACCTCCAATCAGATTACAAATTGATTTTTTGGTCATTTGTCATGTCCCGATGTAGAGCCGCAGGTTCCGCAGGGAGAGCCTGGCCGTCCCGGGGCTGGGGACACAGTGTGGACGCGGCCCCCACCGCACCCCCGGCCGAGCTCGGCCGACGGAGCCCCTACGCCAAGAGCAGGTGTCCGTCCGTCGGCCGAGTCCAGCCATAGCTTAACGCCCGGGGACCTCGTCCTTGGCAAAGCTCAGGGTGGTTCCCAGGCCTGCTCTCGCGGGTCCGTGACGGCCCACAGAGATGAATTCTCCAGGGAGCGCAGCCCGTCTGGTGCGTCTCGCACGGTCCGCTGGGTCTGCTCTGCACACACCAGGGCCAGCGGCTACGCAGGACACAAGAGCGCCATAGTCACCCGGTCCCCACACGCCAAGATGTTATGATCTGGCAGAGAGAGAACCTCTCCAACTCCCTCTCAGCCATCCAGTCTAAGCCCCGACGTCCTCCTCCCCAAAGCCTGCCCTGACCCCTGGCCACTGACCCCGTGCTCCCTGCAAGTCTTCCTGGGAGCCGTCTGAGGCCACCAGCCTCCGGCTTTCCCACTGGCCTCCTGAGACCCTGGAGAGACCCGAGCTGCTTGAAGAGACACACACCGGTGCCTTCCTCACCCTCTGCCCGATATGGTCACGGCTGAGTGGCCCAGAGCAGGAAGCAAAGGTCCCACCAAGTGCCTGGGACTGCGGGAGTCTAAAAGGGTGTTGTGTCCCTCTGGCAGAATTGGGGCCAGGGACAAGACGAGGGTAGGCCACTGCTTCAGGAGCAAATGGATGTAAGTTCTGATTCAAGATTCCCCAGAGACCATCTCTTATGACATACTCTCTAAAGTGAGTAGAATATTCTGCACATCTTCAAACAGCAAGCACCCACCTTGCAGCCCCTGGTGGTCTACGGAGCACTTTCTCCACGGCGTCTCCTCCGGGCCTCTCGCGCAGCTCTGCGCCGGGGCCACGTCTAGGTGGTGAAGCTGCCGTCCGGGGAGGTCAGATGACAGCCCAGGGTCACGAGGCTGGAAAGACTGGACACCAGATGAAGTCTCCAATCTCCAAACCCCGCGCTCTTTCCACTGATTCAGGTTTCAGATATCTTGAGGAATTGAGAGAGATAGAGAGAGATGAGAGAGATGCGAGAGAGAGAGAGAGAGATAGACAGACAGACACGCAGACACTATGTGGGTGCAGGCAAGGAGAAGTCACACTTCCCTGGGAAGATCCCAACCAAGCTGCCTAATTCTGCCAAGGCCACTGGCCGGGCCGTAGATGGGAACTGGCCTGTCCAGTAGAGGTCAGCTGGGGTTCAGGAGGCCTCGCTGCAGGACATACCCAATGCCACACGTGGCCTGTGCAACCACCAGGAGGCCTCTGCAGAGGCGCTTCCCCGCACTTCCACGGGTTTCCTCATGTCAACATGTGGTCCACACATGGGGCGGTAGGAGGGGGCCATGATGCCTGTGTGCACAGGTGCCTCTCGAGGCCACGCAGCATCTCCAGTGTTGGCAAGGACCATGGGCGGGCACACTGAGCTGGTCACATGGCGCAGGGCTGGGAGGGCAGCGTGGAGGCTGGGCTGCAAGGGCTTAGCCCCTCGGCGGGCACCCACAGGGCTCAGCGAGAGTCAGCTTCTGTTCCTGCTGGCGAGGAGAGAGACGGTGGGCGGCAGGATGGGACAAAGAAGAGGAAAATAAAAGTGATTGATAATGACTTTGGTGGCAGACTCAGAATAACAACAAAGTTAGAGGCGTTGGCTGAAAAGAAACGAAGGGTCAGAAGGGAACATGGGTGTCTCCCGCCAAGCTGCCCCAGTCGACCACGCCCTCTCCCAACTCCGTGCGGATGGTGGGCTGTGGCTCGTGAGCTAACACCGAACCTGAGAGTCGTTTCCGCCTAGAAGGGACCAAATTCTTCACTGCATGGTGCTATGATGGTGGGGTTGGCAGAACCCAGGGCCAGTGTGGGGACGGAGCTGCCAATAGAGAGAGAAGAGAGAGCTGCACCCACAAAGGGTTTATATTCGTAATAGACAATGAGCTTTTGCAAATCAGTAAGACTTGATGAACACCCTAAGGAAAAAACAGGCAAATTTACAGTCAATTCACAAGGGAAAAATAGAAATGATCAATAAGCTTAGCAAATTATATTCAACCTCCCTTAAAAATGCATGCCAAAGTAAAATAAGGAGGTGAATTTTTTTTCCACCTATTAAATTTGGAAAAAATTTTTCTTAAAAGCTAATCCTCAGAACTGTTTTTGGAGGAACGGGCATTCCTACAGTTGTTGGTAGAAGAGCCTATTGGGATAGCCCTTGGAAATTTGGAAATCAACTTGACGTCATATCCAGAGACTTAATGTTCATATCCTTCAACCCATTAATCCTACTACTAGGAATCAGTCTCAAGGAAATAATCAGAAATTAGAGAAGACTTTTAAGTACAAGATTGGCCGTTATGATAATATTTATTAAAATGTTGGAAAGAACCCAAATGGCTAAAAATAGGAGTTGGTCATTAAATTATGATATAGTCATATAATGGAATATTACCTATCTTATTAAGCCACAGAGATTACGTTTTCAAGTATAAAAGAATGATAAACACCAAATGAGATAAAATTGAGCAAAGCAAGCATATAATACTATAATTCCAATTTGTAAATTTCTATGAAGAGAGAAGGCAAGAAAGAATATATAATGTGTATAGATACAGGTGTGTGGGAGAAATACTAGTCAGAATAACAGCCAAATTAACTGGTGGTTTATCTGGGAGGTGAAAGGTTATACATCACATCCATATTTTCCAAGTTTTCTGCAAACAGACAGGCAGGGTCAGGTCTGGGAGAACACTGTGCCTGTGCTACTGTCTCACACCCAGCCTTCCTGTTGTGGCATCCAGGGTAGGGAACAGCCCACTCACAGCCAGTTCGACTGGCCTGGAACACAGAGGACAGCCAGTCTTCTGGGCACTGGTGTTGTGAAGCTGCCTGGAGTTTGTACCGTGGCTGATGTGGTGGCGAGAAAGCAGAGACCAGACTAGGAAACTGGTGGGGTAGACGAGAGGCACAGAGAGGTGCAGAGACTGGTATGATGAACATACTCAAATTCAGTGCAATCCCTATCAGAATCACATTTCCACTTTTTTATTTCAAAAAATACTACAAAAGCAACAGTCATCACTGTGGTACTGGCATGAGACAGATACATAGATGAATGGAATAGAATTGAGAGTCCAGAAATAAATTTGTGTCTCTATGGTCAACGGAGTTTTGACAAGGGTGCCAAGACCATTCAATGGGAAAAGAATAGTCTCTTCAACAAATGTGTGGAACGACTGGATAGCCACATGCAAAAGGACAAACTTGGACTCTTACCTCATGCCATATACAAGAGTTAACTCAAAACGGATCAAAGACCTAAATGTAAAATCTAAAACTATAAAACTCTTAGAAGAAAACAGAATGCTCTTCTTGACCTCAGACTTGACAATGGCTGTGACAGGAATGTGGCACAATGGATGCGACACAAGTTTTAGATGTGATATCAAAAACATGAGCCACAAAAGGAAAAACGATAAATTCACTTCATCAAAACTAAAAACTCCTATGCTTCAAAAGACACTATCAAGAAAGTGAAAAGACAACCCAAGAATGGGAGAAAATATTTGAAAATCATATTAAATATATCTGATAAGGGACTTGTATCCAGAATATATCAAGAACTCTTACAAATCAATAATGAAGACAACTCAATTTAAAAATGGGCAAATGATCTGAATAGACATTTCTCCAAAGATATACAAATTTACAATTAACACATGAAAAGATGCTCAACATCATTAATTATGAGGTAAATGTAAGTCCAGATTATAAGCATCCAGGAGGATGTCTATAATCAAAAAGTCAGATAATAGCTGGAGGCATCACACTACCTGACTTCAAAATTTACTACAAAGCTAGAGTAATCAAATCAGCATGGTACTGGCATAAAAACAGACACATAGACCAATGTAAGAGAATAGAGTACCCAGATATAAATCTAAGCATTTACAGCCAACTCACCTTTGACAGAGCTGCCAAGAACGTACAATGGGGAAAGGGCAGTCTCTTTAATGGTGCTGGGAAAACTGGATAACCGTATGCAGAAGAATGAAACTAGACCCCTATCTCTTACTGTATACAAAATAATCAAATCAAAATGGATTAAAGACTTAAATCTAAGACCTGAAACCTTGAAACTACTAGAAGACAACATTGGGGAAACACTCCAAGGCATTTATCCGGGCAAAGATTTCTTGGGTAAGACCTCAATAGCACAGACAATCAAAGCAAAATTGGACACATGGGATCACATCAAGCTTAACAGCTTCTGCACAGCATAGGAAACAGTCAACAAAGCGAAGAGACAACCCACAGAATGGGAGGGAATATTTGCAAACTACCCATGTGACAAGGAATTAATAACCAGAATATATAAGGAGCTCAAACAACTCAATAGTAAAGAAACAAATAATTTAATTAAAAATGGGCAAAAGATCTGAACCAGATATTTCTCAGAAGATGACATACAAATGGGCAACAGGTATATGAAAAAAATGCTCAACATCACTAGTCATCAGAGAATGCAAATCACAACTTCAATGAGATATCATCTCACCCCAGTTAAAATGGCTTTTATCAAAAAGGCAATCAATAAGAGATGCTGGCAAGGATGTGGAGAAAGGGGGACCCTCATACACTGTTGGCGGGAATGTAAATCAGTACAGCCCCCAAACAACTAAAAATACAACTACCATGCGATCCAGCAATTGCACTACTAGGTAATTATACAAAAGAAAGGAAATCAACATATGGAAGAGATACCTGCACTCTCGTGATTGTCACGGCTCTATTCGCAACAGCCAAAACACGGGATCAACCTAAAGGCCCATCAGCGGATGGATGGATAAAGAAAACGTGGTGTATACACACAATGGAACATAAAAAAAGAAGGAAATCCTGCACTTGCAGCAACAGGCATGGAACTGGAGGTCACCGTGCCAAGTGAAACAAGCCCCGCACAGAAAGGCAAACACTGCGTGTTCTCACACACACATGGGAGCTAGAACAGCGAACCTCATGAAGAAGGTAATTGGTGGTTATCAGAGGCCAGGAAGGGGGAGGGGAGGATGAAGAGAAATTGATTAACGGGTACAAATATATGGTCCAAGAGAAGAAATAAGACCTAGGGTTTGATAGATCAGTAGGGTGACTACAGGTTAGTAGTTGCTTAGGGTTGGGGGACATGGTGGGGAGAGATAGGGTGATGACTAAATGGTAGGGGGTTTTGAGGTGATAAAAATGTTCTAAAATTGACTGTGGTAACAGTTGCACATAGGAATGAATATATTAAAAACCATTGACTTGTACACTTTAAGTGGGTGAACTGTATGATACGTGAATTATTTCTCAATAAAGCTGTTATAAAAAATAAAAACGTCCTGTGGCTTTATCAAAGCATATAAAAATGAATGTTATTTTTCATGGAGATTTACTCCTAGGGTCTGGGGAAACCATACTTCCTAGAGAACCCTGCTAGGACTCAGGGTCCTGTATGCATAACATAATCATGTCCCCTTGGCACGTGGGATCGGGGTGTTGCTACGTCTTTGCCCCGAGCTGGGCAAGGGCCCTCCCTCCATCTGCTCCCCAGGAGGGGCTGCTTGGTTCCCACACAGCCTAGACGGGTAAGGTGGTCTCGCAGGCCCCCACTTGGCTTCTAGCTCCAGGCCCCTGAAGACCCCCAACTCCTGCCTGGGGTGACACTGATGTAGGTCCAGGCTCCCCGCAAGGTCCTGCCCAGTCCTGGCCTGGACCCTTCCATGGCTGCCGTGGTCTTCTGTGGAACACACATGCAGGGCTTCTCCTCCAAGGTCACTCCTGAAGTTAAATTTCTCCTGGAGGAAAAAAAAAATCCTTCAAGATGGCTTTTAAAAACTGCTTAATTATTTTCCCAACATTTCAGAATACTCTGTCCTACTGTTTTGAACATACTAGTTCTTTTCTTAGATTTCTTTCAAACTTGTTGTCTCACGAAGTTGGATCTCTGGTGTCAGTGGATCGCACCCCGTCACCCTGCTCTGAGCCACGTCGGCGCTCCCAGGCGGGTGGCGGCAGCCTCTCGGCAGTCCCCTCGCTCCTGCCCCAGCCCTGGGCCTCTGTCTGGCTCAGCACGGCAGCCAGTGGGTCCTTTAACGCGAAAGGGACGCCACCTTCGCCACACACCTACGAGGACCTTCCAACGGACTTGGGGACCCACTGCTTTCTCCTCCCGCCTGGTTGGCTGGCCTGTGCCCCCGGGGGAGCGCCTGCCTGAGGCTTTGTCTCTGCTGTTCCCTCTCTCTGGAACTGTCTTCTGCAAAAGCATCTGCTGTGCTCCCCAAATCATGTCTTCCTCCCCTCCCCCCCGCCTAAAATTAACACCCTCACCCCAGCCCCTAACCGTGCACCCTCCCCGCCCTTCCGTGTTACGTTTCTGCTTGGCACTCGCACCGTGTAAAGAAGCACAGGTTTGACTTAACTCCTGTCCTGTCTCCCCACGAGAACCCAAGCTTGTCTGCTTGGGTTATTGCTGCTCCCAGCACCCCAGCTTCCGCAAGGCCAGATTTCAAGGAAACAGGGTTCCTCACCATGTCTTCAACCCACGCAGGGTTCTCAGCCTAGGGTCCGTGAACTTGCAGGGAAAACAAAAGTGCATCTTTATTTTCACTAACCGCTGTGAAATTTTGCGTGTCCTTCCCTCATGAATATAAGCAACAAACTACAGTAGATTTAGCAGTATCAGGGACATGTTGCAGACTGTTTATGGTTATCATGACTTGGGAATTTTAGCAATTAGCAAACCTCCCAGATCTTGTCATTTAATGCAGTAATAAGGAAGTACTTTCATAACAATATCACATATCTTATTTTAAAAGTTTTGGTAACTATGCAATAGAATTAATTTTATTTGTGGTCTCATGTGTCTTATTTTTGTACACTTGAAAACACTGTTCTGAGAAAGGGGTCCACAGGTGTCCCCAGCCTGACACGGGGGTCCATGGCTCAGAAAAGACGAAGGACCCGGACTGTGGCATCTGCCCCCGTGCTCAGGACGCGTGGCTCGACACCATGTCATGTCGGTGAATTGAGCACCCGAGCCTTTCACCGTCCACGGTGATCCTGCTCCATGGTGCATGGTTACCGTGTTAGCTTGCAGCGTACGCTCTCCTGCACAAAAGGGGCTCCACGCTTAGGCGCCGCAGCCTCCATGCGGGCTGGTGGGTCCCAGAATGTCAACTCCATTCTGAGTATTTGTGGA
>VBSM01003144.1:1264270-1381169 GCA_008086735.1 Cheirogaleus medius
AAGCAGGGCCGGGGCGGGGTGAGTGGTGAGGGCAGCAGAGCCACCAGGGAGCCCGGGGGTCGGGGTGGAGGAATCAGCGAACACAAGCCTCATCCCTGAAGATGCCCCGGCCTGCAGTTGCATCACGGCACGAAGCCCCGGGGGAAAAAGGGCTTTGGCGGCTCCACTGGGGAGTTGTACTTTTAGGGTTTCATACCTTTCTGAGCCTCGTACAGAGGGACGAGGCGACCTCTGGAAGTGATGTCCCTCGTGAACATTCTGTGACATGGAGCCAGAGAGGGTGAAGCAGGAGTTACAAAGCATAACAACATCGAGGCTCCACCAGGCCCTGGAAAGACCAGTAAAACTGGCAAACACCCGGCGTGGGTGACTGTTTCCTAAGGTTGCCACAGAAAGTCTTCCCACGCCACGCTCCCTTTGCAGGTGACTCGGCCACGACTGTCGTGGGGACCAAGTCCCCTTCCCTTGAGTCCCTCTGCCCTGTGGCTCGCTTTGACCAATGACAGGACCTGGTGGAAGTGAAGCAGTGTGGGCCCCAGACCCACCTCCACACACACCCCTGCGGCCACCCCCGAGGACGCCTCCCAGAGGGGAGCACATGGACAAGCGTGGCGTGGCGCTGCCCCAGGCAAGAGCAACCGCGCGTGAGCCGGGCTGTCCCGGACCCTCCCACCCAGTGGAGGCTTGGGCTGAACACTCTGCGTGGGTAGGAGCCACCCGGCCACCCCGGGGAACCGCGAGAAACAGCAAATCGTCGCTATTTTAAGTGCTGGACTTGTTTGTTACACAGTGACACGTAACTTAAATGGAAATTCGGGGGCCGCTGTGACAAAACCTGACACGTGTGGCACTGGTTTTGGACTCAGGCCCTGGGTGGAGGTGTGTTAAGGAGGCGTTGGGAGAACCGTAAGGAAGTGACCGCCACAGGCTGGAGAAAGACTGACCTGAGTTGAGTAGGGACAGAGCCACGGGCAAGACCATCGGCAGCGGTTAACTTGGGGAACAGAAAATGTACCCAGAGAATTTGTAAATATAGATAAAAGTATTTCTAAGGTAGAATATTGGAAATGCCAATTAGCTTCCTATAGCGGTGCAGGAAAAGATATAGGAGGAGAGATGGGCGGAACGAACACACACTACTCAGTTTGCAAGCAGAATTTAGAGGGAACAGAAAAAAGTCAAGACTTGCTGGTTGAAAAATAAAAGTATTTCACACTTTCAGTTTCAACAGTCAGCAAAATATTCCTAAAGGAAGAAATGGCCTCAGAGTAAAGACTGATTCAAGGCTCTGGCCATGAGACCCTTTGTTAAGACCTCAGATTTAAGTCAGTGCTTTATAGATCCTCTCAACGAGAGGAAAGGGGCACTGTCTCATAGGAGCCTGAATTGCCCAAAGTGGAGAGATTCGTAGGAGACTCAAAAAATTTTTAAGAAAAATGTATTAATAAGAGCACCAACAGCTCAGACTAAAAGAAGATGATAATATTCAAAATTAAAGGACACTTCTGGTCCTCCAGTTTTCGGTGGCCCAGAAACAGAGAAAGCTACTCATCTTCAAACATGGGCCATTCCTGATGGAGAAGGATGGACTCTCACAGAGCAGAACGAGAGAACAACGGACTAGGAAACCCCTCCTGGGAGCAGAACTGAGCCTTCATGAAGGTCTCTCTCCTGCCTCTACAGGAGCGGGCTCTGCTACCTGGGCCTGGAATTGGAACTGGTACAACCCAGGGACTTCCATGCACCTCACATTCCTCCCCTTTTTGATGGGAGTGACTGTCGTGGCCATCCTGGCCCCATTTGTAGGGTGACTTGGTTTGTTAGTTCACAGATCTCTGGATCAAGGAGCGTCACGCCAGAAGAGCCACGTATAGATGTCCCGAGGGACCCGATGTTGATCATGGGCCCCTGGACTTTGGGCCTGAGGCTCTAGTCGGGATGAGAATTTTAGGCTGTCTGGGATGGGGGAAAGAAGAAGGTACGTGTGTGAAGAAAGTAAGTAACGTGCGGCCAGACTGTGGAGTACGACAGATGGTTTCAGGGCCACAGATTCTTCCTTTGAAGGAGGCGCGGCCCTTTGCAACGAAGCTTCGCCACGTCTCCCGCGCGTTTCTCGGCCGTGTTCAATCTGTGCTGGCCATGTGATGCTGCGGCCTTGGTTAACAGAACGTGGCAGAGTGGCACTGTGTGCGTTTGGAGCCTAGGCCTCCTCTGGCCTCGGCACTCCTGCCTCTGCCCCCTGGGGATGCTATCCTGAGACCCCCACAGATGGACGAGGTGTCTAACCGACAGGAGGAGGAGAGGCCTCGTGACAGAGAACAGAGGTGCCTCAGTGGACAGCCAGTGACAAGGGCTAAAGCTGTGAACGAGGCGGATGTGGACATTCCGTCCCGGCCTACCCTGCAGCCCATGTGGCATGCAGGTGAGCCCAGAAGGAACCAGCAGAAGAGATGCCCAGTCCACCTATGGAAAAGTGAGAAATAATAAATCGCTGTTGTTTTAAGCCATTAAATTTTAGGATAATTTGATACATAGTAAGAGAAATCTGTCATATCTAGCATGACTGACCCAGACAAAAACAGACAAAAGGGAAACATGAAATACTAATATCAGGAATGAAAGAACAAAGGGAGACTAGTGACGTTAGGGTTACTAAAGGGATATTGTGAACCTCATTATGCCCCAAATTCAATAACTTAGAGGAAATGGATAATTTTCTTGAAATACAAAACTTTACAATTGACACCAAATAAACAGAAAATACAAATATCCCTATATCAGTTTTTTAAATTGTATCTGTAATTAAAGAGCTTCCCAAAAGAAAACTCTAGGCTCCGATGGCTTCACTGGTTAATTCTACCAAATGTTTGAGGGATAAATAAGACCGATTTTGCACAGATTCTTTCAGGGAAGAGAGGAAGAAGTGAACATTCCCAACATGTTTTATTAGTCTAGCATAATCCCGACATCAAAACTTGAGAATGAAAGAGGAGAAAAATTATAGGCCAGTATCTTTCTTGAATAGAAACACAAAAATCCTTCACAAAATTAGCAAATAAAAATCTAGTAATATATAGAAAATATGATACATTATGGTCAAGTGAATTTATTCCATCAACTCAAGACTATTTTAACATTTAAAGATCAATTATAATTTGCATTAGCAGAGTAAGGAGAACAACTACACTATCACTTCAAGAGGTAAAGAAAAAACATTTAATAAAATCCAACTCATTCATTTAGAAAACTTAACAAACAGGGAATGGAAGAGAAGTCCCATAATGAGATAACAGGCATCCATACAAACACTACAGTCTACAGTCCACATCATGCTTTATGGCAAGAGCCGGAATGGTTTCCCCCAAGGTGGGGACATGGTAAGGTTGTCCATACTCCCCACTTCTATTCCATGTTGAGGTCATGGCCAGTGGAATAAGGCAAGAATAAGAAATGAAAGATATAAAAATGTCACAGATGACACAACTGTGTCTATAGAAAATCCTAAGTAATCTAAAACAAAACTACTAGGACTAGTTAGTAAAGTTTTTAAGCTCGTAGGCTTCAAGGACATACTAAACAATTTAATTGAATCAAGGTCTTAAAAGGGGAGTCTGAGAAACTGTCACAGATGGGAGGAGACTAAAAAGCTATGATGAAAAAAAAACAATATGAGATCTTGGAATGGATCGTGGGACAGAAGACCAACATTAGTGGAAAAACTGGTGAAATCCAAATAAAGTCTGTAGTTTAGTTACTAGAATGGAACCATTGTCAGTTTCTTCATGTTGATAATTGCAGCATGGTTATATGAGATGCTGATGCTATGGGGTCAAGCTGGGTGAAGGCACATGGGAACCCTTCATATTATCTTTGTAATTCCTCTTTTAAGTCTGAAATTACGTTAGAATAAAAAGTTTAAGAACACAGAAGACAGCAGAGGAGGCTTCTTGAATGTGACAGAAGCAAGGTGACGGTGGTGGCAGCGGTTCCTCCCCAGGCCAGCTCTGCCGTTTGCATCTGGAAGCTATTCCTGAGAGCTCAGCCTCTTAGATCTCCTTCCAAACACTCTGAAGATACTTAATACTCTGTAATAAATCCCTTGCTGCTTAAAAAAAAAAATCACCGCTAAAACAATGAAAAGCCACAGATTGGGAGAAAAATATTCCTAACACATATAACTGATAGAGGAATTGTTTCTGGAAAATATAAACAAAACTCCTACAATGCAATGATGAGATCAAGAGTATAAAAACAAGCAAGGGAGCAAAGCACCATGCCACCAGGAAGAGACACAAAGAGCCAGGAAGTGTAAAAACAGTGCTCGATACTATCAGCCATGCAGGAAATGCAAAATAAAATCTCTGTGAGATCTCCCTCCACACCCATCAGGGATAAAATTAAAAAGAGTGACAACCCTGATGTCTGGCGACACACATCAATGGCGGCGGTATAAAATGGTACAACTATTTTTGGAAAACTGACGGTGTCTACAAAAGGTAGATACACGGGTACCCAGCGATCACATCCTATGCATGTGCCCGGGAGACGTGCATGTGTGTGTGCACAAGACGACGTGAACGAGAATGTTTACAGCAGCTTTATTTATAAAAGCCAAAAGATGGAAACAACTCAATGTCCATCAAAAAGAGAGGCAGAACCTGTGGCACGTTTTTACAGTGGAATGTTAACCAGCAATAAAAACACATGGACTTTTGTAGGCAGTAACGTGACTGAATCTCAAAGCATCACGCTGTGCGAGGGGACTCTGACATAAAAGCTCCTACTGTGCGCTCCTACCCAAAGTTCACAATCAGAGCCGACCCACGGTGCTAGGAGGCGGAACGGGGGCTCCTCTGGGTGTGGGACTGACTGGAAGGGGAGGGTGGGAGGTTTCTGAGGAGATGGAAAAGTTCTGCATCGTCTTAAATTTTAAAAATTGTGGTAAAATATACATAACATTAACCCTTTCCACCATTTTCAAGTGTACGGTTCTGCGGTGGCATTAAGCACATCCACGTTGCTGGGCAACCGCCGTCCACCTCCAGTGTCTTTTCGTCGTCCTAAATCGAAACTGTCCCCATTAAACAATTCCTCATGTCCCCGGCCCCAGTCCCCACCGTTCCGTCTCTACGGATTTGCCTGTCCCATGTCAGATCACATAAGTAGAATCACACGCTTCGTGTGCTTTTACGTCTGGGTCATCTCCTTCACAGCAAACGTTCTCAGGGGTCACCCACGCTCTGGTTTGGGTCTGAGTAACATTCCACTATGTGGACGTGCCACCTTCTGTTTACCCAGTCACCTGTCTACACGCACTTTGCGTGGTTTCCTCCTCTCGGCTGTTGTGAACGGTGCCGCTACGGACACGGGTGTGCGAATATGTTTGAGAAAATCTCTGTGTCCTGGCTGGGTGCTGGTTACACGGGGGTGCGCATTTTCAAACAAACGCTCCACTGAAAATCCACGTGTCAGGCTGTACGGAACGTGAACTGCCCCATTTCCCTCGTGCCCACCACGACACGCCCTTAGGTGTGGTTTTCCGCCCCTCTGCGCCACCTCGGCCCACCCCCTGACCCCCTCCATGGGGGCCTGGAAGGAGAACCCCTCCTGCCTCCTCTCCAGCCCTGGCTTCGCCAGGTGGCTCCGTGCCCGAGGAGACACGTGCCTTGTGAGCGTGGCCGAGTCTCCACGGAGACCTGGTGGTGGCCCGTGTGCCACACAACACTCAGGGCGTGGTCTGGTCACTCCAGACTCTCACACTCTGCAGCTGAGCCCTGGAGACGGCACGAACGCAGAGTGCCACGGGGCAGGCAGGGCCTGCGTGTGGCTAGGGACGTGGTCTGTGCACCCCTCCGCCTTTGGGGCCCTGCGTGGAAAACACCAGCCTCCTCCAGCATGTTGGGGGTGACACTGCATATTTTTTAAAACAAATCAACAATGGAGTTGCAATAGGCTTAAAGCCTTCCTGCTTTTCTTGAAGAAAGTTCTCTATTGCATTAATAAAGAGAAACAGTAGGAATCGTGGCAAAAATAATAAAGGAGTAGCTCGGCTGGAGAGGAGGGGCTGGAGCCAGCAGTTCTCTGGGGGACCTATGCCTACTCTTGAGCTAATTCTTTTCTGAAATAAGTTTGATCTGTCTTAAAAATAATTAACACAGCTCACATCTCTGAGAAGACAAATGGAGCGGCAGAAAGTCTGAAGGAGAACCAGCTCTGCCTCTCTGCCGGGCGTCTCCCCTAGGTCGGGGTGGGCCACGTCCTCCGTCTCTGCCGTGCACGTGCTGGGGACGGGGCGAGGGACACGATCCCAGCGCGCTGTCATCGGCTGTGGGCAAGGCTGCTCCCGGGGGTGGCTCCCGGAGCTCAGGCAGTGGACAAACCCGCCCCGAGCAAGGCCGGCTGCCCAGTCTGCAGCTCGAGCTGCCTAGAGGGCCCCCGAGCACCCCTCACCTGGCAAACCCAGCCCAGGTGGGTCCCGGAGAACGGAGCTGTTCAGAGAAGGTTTCGGAGCCCACTGGGCGTGGCAGGTTGTTCCTGAAGGTCCCGGGATCTGGCCGGGGCTGGTTCCCTGCACAGCACGGGAGCTGTCCACTGGCCCCCCAGCCACGTCCTCATTCCAGGTCTCTCTGCTTGAGGTCAAGGGGTTGAAGCTGCTCTCTCTTCCAGTCTAACTGGGAGGGCCTGTCACATGTCCCCTACACGGCTGGCCCTGAATGGCCATGGCCGGCTATCCTACCGGCCTTCACGTACTTGCTAATCTTCCTGCTTGTTCTTCGTGGTTCCTTTTTCTCCTCCATAAATTGATCCTTAAGAATGGTTACTTGATGCACAGAGCACATAATTTATTGCTGGTAAATGATACCATATCTAAATGGTATGTTAGGATAAGGGACATACCAGCAATTTTATAATTGTTAATACCCATACATAGAACGTTGTCAGTGATATCGAGATACTGTTACTATTAACGCCAACACCGTCAGGATAACTTTGACTTACTGAACTGTACACCAAGATTAGGGTTCAATTTGGAAATAGCACTGCATAAAAATTCCAGAGGAAGGCCTTTTTTAGTGAAAAATAAAAGTAAAAATGATTCAATATAATGGTAGGTTGTGTTATTACCGTAAACCCAGAGAGCCTTTCTTGAGGTTGCAAAAAAGAACATCTGGTGCCCATTTAAAATTCACCAACCACATAGGAGAGGGAGGATGGGAAACCGTTTACCAAAGTCAGGAACCGCTGAGCAGAGGCTGGGGTGGCTCGGTGGGGACGGCTGCACCACGCAGCCGGCACGGCCACCAAGACCTGCCACGTCCACACTGCTTTAGGCAGAGGGGAACATACCAGGCGTGGTGGGTGGGACGAAATGAGTCTCAAACTGGGTCATCTACAGCCGCTGCAGTTGACAGCGTCACCATGGTGGTGGCCAACACAGCAGACAGTTCTCCCGTTCTTCTGGCCTTATCACTTATTTTGGGGAATGGGAACCGGAAGATGTATTTACTTTTAAGCTGATTTTAGTTTTTCAGCATCATCTTTTGTCCTTAAATGTCTTTCCTTAAAATCACCTGAAAGACCCTGGAAACTGTCAGGTTTTCAAAGACGTTGCTCACATCTTCTTGTCTCCTAGAGCCAGCGAGCCCTGGTCTCCTTTGCAGCGCTTGTGTTTGTCACACTGGCTAACAGACGCTGGAAGACACAGCCACCCCCTCTGAGAAAGATGTCCAGCTCCAGTGGATGTTAAGAAAGCAGCGCAATTATCCCTCAGCCATTCCCAGATACCATCTCCGTTCAGAGATTCCTCTCGAAGGGAGCGGGCACAGCACTGCCATTCACCGACCCAGGAACATTCCCAGGGGACAAAAGGCCCAAAGACAGTGACACTCAGCTCAGCTCACCAGATAGGAAATTCGCTTTGAACATAAAATATTTTTTGGGGAAACACATTATTTCAAGTTTTGCACTCAAAGCGAGATCTTATTAAAGTGTCCTATATTGCATTATTTCTCTTTTTATATGCTAAACGAACACCAGTCTCTTGCTATGGAGAATTTCCAGCACGTGGGGAGCACACGGCATGGTGCCATGAGGCCCACACACCTGTAATCCACCTGCAACCACCACCGCCATTTTGCCATCCTCGCTCCACCTGTGAAGCAAAATTTATACTTTGAAATGCACAAATCTTAACTGTGTGTGTTTGACAAATAAAAGATACATTCACTTACCCACGTGCCTATCAAGAATAGGAAGTTCCCTCACGACTCTTCCCGGTTTAACCCACCTCACTCCCCCCCCGGGCAACCGTCCTTCCGAACATTTTTGCAGCATGGATCATTTTTGTGTTTTCTAGAACTTCAGATGAATGAGATGGGCGAGATCCTTTTGAGTTCCAATGCATGAACACCCTGTGTGCCCGTCATTCTGCAGGGCGATGTCATGGTTGTTCTCAGAGCTTGGGCATCATGATACAGGCGCTAACGTCTTCCAGCTTTGGTCTTGTCCAAGCTTGTCCGACTTCTCTAGGTTCCTTGCATTTCTAGATAAAATATTTTCAATCACGTCGATTTCTATAAGAGCCTGTTGGGGTTGTGGTTGGAACTGTGTTTTGAAATTTTAGATCAATTTTGGGGGAATTGACATCTTAACACTATTGATTTTCCAATCCATAAACATGGTATCTCGCTCCATTTACGTTTTCTTCAGTTTCTCTAAGAAACGTTTTGTAGTTTGCAGAATATTGGTCTTACACATCGTTCATTCTGTCCCTTCCCAAGTATTCCGCTTTTTGATGTTATTTCATACATAGCACTGCTTTAAAAATTTTCCGCTCGTTTGCTGACAGTATGTGGGAATGCAACTGGTTTTCACATATTGGCCCCATGTCCTGTGACCTTGCGAAATTCACGTTATTAGATCTGTTGATTTTTCCTGGTTGATTCATTCTGATGTTTTGTGTAAACAATCAGGCCATCTGCAAATAGGGACTCATCTTAGTGAATTCTGCTGGACTTGCTTCACGGCAAGGCTGGCCCGTGCATTCCACGCTGGACGGGAGCGGGGAGGGCAGGCATGGGCTGTGGGGACTACAGGCCACCTCTTAGCCACTGAGTGTGTTATCTGCGGGCTTTCCGCAGACACCTGCAATCAGATGGAGGAAGCTCCTTCCGGTTTCCGTTTGCTGAGAATCATTACAATGAACGCGTGCTGAATTTCATCACAAGCTTTTTTTTTTTTTTAAATCTATTAAGATGATTATATGGTTTTTCTCCTTTATTCTGCTACTATGTCAAATTATATTGATTTCCAAACCCCAAACCGACCTCACATTCCTGGAACAAACCTACTTGTTCATGGCTTGACTTGACTTTCTTTGCTAATATTTTGTTAAAGATTTTTTTTTGCATCTATGTTCATGAAAAATATTGATATACGATATTTTTGTCATAGCATCTTTGTCAGGTTTCGGTATCAGGGTCATTAAACAATCTTTCAAGTTCGCTCTATTTGGATGTAACTACACACAACGGAAGTGGCGGGACAGAGAGGAGGAAGGCAGCAGCGTGTCACTAGGACAAGTCTGTCTCTGCGGAAGGGAAGACCGTTCCGGGCCGAAAGGAGGGAGGAGGACACAGCCGCAGGAGGAGGAAGAGGAGGAGGAAGGAGGAGGAGGAAGAGTGGGAATGAGAAGCTCGGTGCTGACAAAGTGCTGCCAGGGGCTTGGGCTTCTCCACTCCCTCATCTGTGACGCCTGACCTCCAGTTTAACTGTCATCCTAAAAAGTTTCCTCTCGTCAGGTTTTCAGTTGTCTAGTTACAGTGGAAGTCACAAGGAGAACAGATTTGTTTTCAAGAATTAAATGTAGAAATCTGCTAAAGTAGAGGCACATCAGATACTGCCTATAACACGGCATTTGCTAAGCGACTGAAGGAGTTACCTCTCTTAGCAGGGTCTCCTTAGCAGGTGACACCTAGCGAGGGCCTGCCACACCTGTGCAGTCTCACCGGCGGCTAGGGACCAGGGGACAGAGGCCACGGGAGACACGACCGGCCCTGCTTCCAGGGAGCCTGGGGTCTGGCAGGGGCACGGACGGGAGTCAGTGGCCAGGACAAAGGGGGGCCACAGCCCCGTGCAGGGCTGGGAGGGCCGGCGTGGAGGGGCAGAGCAGGGGCAGCAGCCAGCAGCGGGGGAGGGCAGTGGGACGCAGCGACAGACAGGTGCGCCCCCAAGGACCTCCACGAGCTGGAGGCGTCCTGCGGAACATCACCGTCTCCCCGGCCAGACTTGCCTGCCCTTCCGGCACCCCGTGGCGTGGGCGTGCAAAGCTGAGGCTGCGGAACGCAGACACCAAGCAACCCAGTCGCAGTTGCCAGGGTAACCACACTCTAATATAAATAGCAGAGCAAAATTAATCAGGACCTGCAACTAGGGTAACTTCCTCCTGCGCCAGCTTAGCGTCTCTCCGCGCGACGGCGTTGGCGAGCTCTACACGCTTGCCTAATTTTTGAACGTGGAAAACATCACAAGGCCCATTTTACTGAGTACCATTGAGTCCACTGGTTTGAGCCGGGGTGACCGGGTCCACATGGGCAGATTGAGCCCTCGGGTGGCAGGCAGGAACCATTCATTCTGGGGACCCAGGGCATCTTTGGAGAAAGGCAAATGCTGTCTGTCATCTGCGCTCAGCATTCTGGTTTCGGAACCTGGGTCCCATCTTCAGACTTGCAAGACGATAGGTCACGAACATCCAGGTCCGACCCGTTCGCCCAGTGCCTGCACTCTCTCTTCGTAGCTTCGCTGTCTTTTGAAATTACATCACTGACCCTCTTCCCCACTGGAACGTAAAACGCCACTGGGCAGGCGCCTCATTGGTCCTGCTCACACTGACATACCCAGAGCTCACAAGAGCGCCTGGCCCTCGGCAGGCAGGCAGGCACTTGCTGGAGGAATAAACTCATCTATTGGTGAATAAAACAGCAATTGTTGAATTTCATCGATTGAGGGCCCCTTTGAGAGCATCCACTTCAATTCCCTAGATACGGCTGAAAGCACGAGAGACTTGCAGTCAAAAAGTCTGATTCAGACCCCTCAAGTTACGAGAATCCACGGGCCTTGGCAATTTTTAAATCCCAGCCTCAGTTTCCCCACCATAAAAAAGATGTAGCAGTCCTCACCTCGCAGGCCTCCGGGGGATTCAGTGAAAGAACGTGGCGAGTGTTGGTAGGTTCTGCGCAGACGTGAAGCAGCGAATAGGATTTTAACATGAAGGGAGAGAATCTGTCCACGAAAATTATGTGGTGGGTCCAGGACCTCATGGTTTACTTAAAGGAGTGGTTTGATGGGGCTCAGGTGTGATTTTTTTTATTTAGGGATTTTTTTTTTTTGGTCTTGAAAACCATTATAAAGGGACTGGAATTGCATTTTTAAAGATTGCTTAGCAATAGAGGTTTCAGTATCAGCTGTTCAGGAGAGACCAGGACCCACTGGTTTTCCTTGGGATGACCATTGATTTGTATTAATAACTCACAAAAGGATGTACGTTAACTCTTTCAGGACACGAGTCCAAAAGTCAACAGAAATTTGGGAGTTTCCCATTCTCGTGCTGAAATTTAGCTCATCACGAGTTGGTCCTCGAGCGCAGGATTTTACGTGACTTTGCAGGGAGAACGCGGTAGAGGCTCGTCAGAAACCGACGACGGCCGACGGAGCGGAGCTGTTCAGTGTAAATATTTAGTACGAGGGCGGGCGGCTCTTAAATTTGCATCTTGATCTAAATGTATCTGCTGGTTTCCCATCTGCTAATATTTTCCCATCTGCTAAATACCTGCTACCAGGGGAGGAGGACGTCTTTGTCATCCGCCCCTGCTTAACCTCCATGTCCCCTTCACCTGAACTTGGGAATAGCTCTGCGTGTTCGTAGGGGCGCATAGCACGCATGCGTGCACACACACATGCACACACACACACACACATGCATGCACACACACGTGCACGCCACACGGCCACGTGAGCACTGCCCCAGACAACTGGGTCAGCCCGGGGACTTGCCTTCCCCCAAAGGGCCCCCTGGGGTGTCTTCTCCTTCCGTGGAGCTAGAATCCCAGGAAACAGCAGCTCTGGGGACCCAAGGCCAGCGCTCGAGAGGAGGGTGTGTCTGTCAGAAATCCACCGCAAACAACACAGCCCCACAGGCCGGGGCACCTCACTTAGGGTCCCTCAGGCTTCTGGGCCGAGGCAGGTGAGGGGAGAGGCAGCTACAGCTGTGGCAGGAGGAAGCCCGCGGGTCGTCTCCGTGGTTACCCCTGGAAGATCCCCCTCGCGGGGATGGGCTGTGTTGGATTTGGCTTGGGTGCCCAGGAAAGGCCTGGAGCCTCCTCCCCGGCACAGCGCCGGGCCCCAGCAGTGGCAGGATCGGAGGTTTGCCAGTAGCGGACCCGGGGCCCTCACGTGCTCCCGGAACCCGCGAGGGCCTGTGCCAGCCATTTGCTCCTTTTCCACGTTCAACCCCACGAAGGGCCGAAGAGTGCAAGCTGCTCACCTCCAGGGCTCTGGAAGGGACGGGCCAGGGACACAGCTCGTGACCTGCGGCTGCTCCTCAGAGGAAGGTCTGCTCCCGGTGTCCAGACCACCCACCGCAGACCCCAGGAGCAGAGAGCGGGATGGCCCCAGGGAGCCAGAGTTGCGTTCCATGCTCCAAATCAAGGCCGTCCCACGAGGCGCCAACTACGTAGACACTTGATGGATGGCGGCAAATAATTATTCTCAGTGTTGCTGTGAGCTCGCCTCCGTAGAAAGCCAGAGATGAATAAAATATATGAGAGCACATCAAAATATAGTGCAAGGACAACATATACAAACAGTACATTAAGCATTATGGAAGACAATAAAGAGAGCTGGAAAACAGAGCCGCGTTAGCAGCTGGGCCCGGAGTCCGTACGTCTCTGTGCAAATGGAAAACGGTGCCGCAGACGACTTTTCGTGGCCTCTTCAGTCCTGGGAATATTTCATTAGTTGGAAAATCTGAGCAGATTAATTTCTACCACCTCATCCTTCCTAAAGGACAAGTTCCCGGGTACACAGCGCGGCGGCGGCGGCGGCGGCGGCGCCTGCTCCGCCAGGCCCTGGGCTTCCCTCTGCGCAGAGTGCAGTGTCAACAGAAACGCTAGTGACATTTCTCTCTCTCTCTCAATTACTTGTAGGCTTTTCACTGCCCGTATAAAATACATATTGTGCTCCGGCGAGATCCATTGTACCGAGGTCAGCGGGAACTCATTGTCCTTCTCGGCTTTGGAACAAGACAATACTGACATCTGTAAGATTTGCTGTAAATAATCCGAATCGTGCAGGGTACAGAGCGAGGGGCAGGAGGAGGGGAAAGAAGAGGGAAGGAAGCGGGGGAGAGAGAGACTGAGGTGGGGAGGGGGGAGAGGAGGAGAGGGAGGAGAGAGGCAGAAAGGCCTCGAGAAATTTACCGAATGTTAAATCATTCAGAGTCCTGACTTTGTCCGGAGAAGGCCTCGCTGAACGGCTTGTGCCCTTTAAGGGGAAAATAAATATTTGGCTAATGTCCACGGGACAGCGTCCGGCTTCCACGCTCGTGGCAGACAGTCTTTGCTGCGGTGCAGGTCTGCCCCGAAAGGCGTCAACCCGAGATGGAGGTGCAGCGGCTGTGCCCGGCCCCCCCGCGGAGCCGCACACACGGGGTTCCAGGGCACGGGCTCGAATTCTGATTGGGATGTGACCCTGATTACGTGCAATGCGGCCATGTACTCGACAGCTCGAATCAATAAGCTAAAACGGGCGGGGGTGGTGGACGGAGCTGCTCGAAGATTCGAGGGGCAGGGAGGCCTACCGGGTGGCGGCTCTGCCTGGAACCGCCGCCTTTTAAGCCGGTGTGCGAGACAATCGAAAGCGCACTTGACAGCCAGTCAGGGAGAAGCTCTTCTCCGAAGGAGATTTTCCACGGAAAGGAAAATTTGGCGACAGGCAGGAGACTGTGCCTGGGATGACAGATGAGCAGGAGAAATTCTAATGGAGACTCGTGGAAGCCCCACTTGTCTTTTCTTTTCTACTCGCCCAAGAGGCAGAGACCGAGCGCGTGTGCGTGTATGTATGCGCATGCACACGTGTATGAGGTGCGAGAGGCAAAGCCTGAGCACGTGTGTGTGTGCACGTGTGTATGTGTGCAAGAGGCAGAGACTGAGGGCGTGCAGGCACGTGTGAGCACGCGTGTGCAGGACAGAGGGGATGTGCCATGTGCACATGTCTGTGCATGCACGCAAACGTCCCAGCGCCTGTCCCCAGCACGTTCTCGCAGCCTGTGGCCGGGACCCTGTGTGAGAGGTTCAATGGCAAGATAGCTGCTTAAGGACTTGGTTTCCGCCACACTGGGGCTGCTTCTCTGGGTGTGAGGCGGTCTCAACACTTCCTGAGGTCACGGGCAGGGCTGACTTTGACGCTGGCCCGGCACCGAATTCATTTCCACTCGGGACGTTTTACCCTTAAAGACAAAAAAACCTCTTCCGCCTGTACCTTTTCCCCTTCAGTCATATCCAGAAAAGTGAGCATGTGATTTCAATTTGAAATTAAAAGTCATGTCTGAATAACAGAACTGCATTCTCATTTCCTAATACCCTGGTTTTTACTACTTTGCATTCAACTGTGAAAAGTCTTTTAAAACTCGGAACAGCAGTAAAACTTGAATGAATTTTTGACCCATTATTGCATAGCGGGTGCGCCTTCCAAGTTGGAGAGACTGCCAAGTTCTCACCACCTAATATTTCCACTTTAATTGTGCCACTTGAGAAATTTACGTGCCTCAAAATATGGCATGAATCTTACGCTTATTGCAGTATCATTAGCGGCAACATTTAAGCAACATCTGTGTGCCATAGAACTAATTGAAGTAGCAGAAGTGGCAGCTGTAAATCCACAGGAAGATGGCAGTTTGTGCCCAGCACTGCTGAGCTAGCTACTAACTGTCAGCCTGTTCCCGCAATCTGCTCTTCAGTGCCGCGGCACAGCCACACAATGTCCAAAAAAATACAGGGAGTAGGCTAATGACCCCATTAACCACTTTGCTGCACCAATTTGGCTGTTTTTCCAGTTTCCTCGTTGAATTTCATTATAAATTTCGCCATTCCTGTAAAAAGTCCGGTGCGAGACGCGTCTGACTTTAAACTACTTATACCTGAGCCGAGAAACGCTCCTCTGGCCAGACCGAGCCGAGGATTGATTTTTTTTGTTATTTAATAATTCTGCCCACCACCACCCCCTGGACTCCTTGAGATTGCTTAAAAATTTTTATCACACACGTTTCTGTAAAAAAAAACAAAAAAAACTTTTGAATTCCTTGTAATGTTGATATTTAAAGCAATGGCATTTTCTTCCCACGGACGTAACATTTTCAATAATCAATACAAGATGGCAGCCGTAATTTATTATTGGCTGGGAGTGAGGAGCAGGGCAGGGCGGGCGAGTCCGGTGGAGTCTGCGGAGGTGCGAACACGGTCAGGTGACGCGAGGGTGTGGAGCATCCACCCCCCACGGACTTCCCAAGTTCACGTATCAGGGCCGACGGTTTAGACCCAAGAAGCGTTGACTGTTTTTCTTCCTCTGATATCAAGAAAAATGACACTGATCCTTCCACCGGAGAGCGAGCTAAGTTGGGGGTGCTTCTTCCTTTGGGGAAATGAAGGCTCTGGAGCCCCTGCTTTTATTCAGAGGATTTCCTCCATCGAGCACAACTGGAGAGAGTATTTCTGACGCCTCCTACAAACCCCAGCCCCACGGTGCTTTTAATCCTGCTTGTGCTTGTTCTGGCGTTGGCCGGGGACGGACGCGTCTCCCCCGGCACCTGGCCCACAGACAATGATGTAACTGGTATCTTGCGAAGCACTCGAGAGCGCTGGAAACGCACAAAAGAAGACCTCCTTCAATATAGGATGACTGGTGTGTTTGCCAACAACCCGACTTCATTAGAAAATTGGCACGTCCACCCGGCTGCCATGTGACACGCCGTTAACTCCGGACATTTGCTGTCTTAATGCTCAAGTACTCAGGGACTCGACTGATAAGGGAGAAACTGTTTGGAATCTGCTGAACCCCACGCTTGGGGTGGCACGCCACCTCCCGGTATTGAAAATCAATAGTCACGTGGCTGCTTAAAGGTCGGAGGTCTCCAGAATTAACTTCCTAGTACTAAATTACTACCCCTTGTTTCTTGGTTTGTTTTCTAACAATAATACATTTTAAGAGGCCCTGGTTAAAACCACTTATGACACACACACGGTGAAAAAAACAGAATCGCTGGTGGAACAGCTGCTGGCTCCTCCCACCAGCTCAGACAACGTCGGGATGAAAGGATGCAGAGAGCTCCGCTGGTCTGCAATTTGGAGTGTTTAAAAAAATTTTTCTTTTTGTTGGTTGTGCTTTAATCTCTATATAAAAGGATAAAAGCTAGTTTGGAAATTATCTATCTCTGACTTATGAAAATGATGCGGTTCAGTAATAACCTGGGCACGGCTACTGCCCCGAGATCTTGTCTGGGAAGCCACGGCACACAGCGTGGACACCGGAGAGGAAGGTGCTCCTGGTATTTCGTTTCAGCTGAGAAGTAAGCTCCTGTGCCTAATCACAGAGCGCTGTTTTCTTGGGATGTGACTTCTGTGCAAAGTTCTTACGCACTGATGCCGCCACCCCTCGCGCCTTTCAGAACACGTGTGCTCTTCACCTGCATGCGTGTAAACATTGTCACGGTGCCTGAGAACAGATCATGGGTTACGTCACTGATAGCACACTGGAAAAGGAAACAGATATAAAGAAAAAATTACTAATTTGCTTAAAAAAACAAAAAAACCCCCCATTAATAAGTAACAAATATATAATGGAAAAAGCCATTTTCCAAAGTAAAAAAAAAGCTAGCAAGAGGAGTGGCGCTGTTTTCTGCCTATACAAATCTTCTTAATGCCTGCCTTACCAGGGCACAGCTAGACTCCCCTCCACTCAAGCTGTCGTGATTTGCCTTTTTGGTTGACAAGGATGAGAAAGACCTGCCTTCACATGGACATGTAGCTGGAAAAGAAGTGAGTATTTTGATAGCCTTTTCAGAAAACTGTGGATGTCCTTCTCTGATCCTACACCCAAACTCCACAAGTGGGAGTTTCTTCAGTGCAGAACCCGAACCCCCGTTTCACTGAACCCGGTGGCTCCATCCTGCGCTGAGAAAGCATCTTTAACCCACGCGGGTTTTGTGACATCGTGGGCTGGTCGTCGGAAATACCGTTATGCAATCTTCCAAATGTTGACATATTTCGTTACACTTTTTAAAAAAAGGCATTCGTTAATACCACCACCAATCTCGGCAGAACATCTTTAAGCACAGCTGGCCCCTCTGTATCTGCGGGTCCTGCAGCGGCAGATTCGACCAACAGTGGATGGAGAATACAGTATCCCAGCGACGCGGAACCGCAGATGCCAAGGGCTGACTTTCCGTATCTGCGGGTCCTGCAGGGCTGACCGTGGGGCTTGAGCAGCTGCGGCTTTGGTATTGCGGGGCTGAGGATTGACTGGTTCTCCGAACCCATCCCCTGCAGTCACCGAGGAATGACTGTTAGGAAGCGTAAAGCTCGTGGTGGTAGATGCACGTTTCCAAAAACTCAAATTTTTGTTCAGAAACAAATTTTTACCATTAGCAACAAATGTTGCCAGTTATTCTCCTTGAAGGTACCGGTTCACTTAATTCATTTTTGAGAAACTGTCCAGCAAAACACACGTCTCGGTGACCACTGCCGGCCAGTTGGTCTCTGAACGTCAAGGCTGCCAGAGAGAGCGTGGCGTGCGGAAGGGCGGGAAGCAGCAGCGTGCTCCACTTGACCCAGCCTCCGCAGCTCTCCTGGACATTCCCTGCCGGCCTGGAGTCTTTCCAGGCCGCTAGGTGAGAGGCACTTAACCGTCTTTGCATGGGGTCGACGCGCTGAGCCTGTGTTTGGGATGAGGTTTCTATCCATATACGCCCTGTCACGTCTTGTGCTGCTGTGGGTCTGAATACTCTTGGGGACAAGCCTTGTTCCCCAAAGCCCAAGCCCTTGGGAAGGAGGGCCAGACTCCTGCTTGCCCCCTGCAGACACGTCTGGTCCTATAAGAGGGAAGCGACGCTCTTGCAGTGTGACCGGAGCAGCCGGCAGTGCCAAGCGACACTGCTGCGTCTGGGGGCAGCTGCGGAGCTTCTGACACCTCGACTGTGCTGAGAACGGGCACCTGAGACTCCTCCCAGGACAAGTGGGAGAGGGCTCTACCCACTGCTCCTGGTCAGCTTGGCCTCTGTGAGGCTGGTGCCGGCGCCCGAGGAGGGGCCGTCCTCGATGCTGGAGGACCGGGGTCCTTTGCCGGGTAGAGCTGGCGGGACACTGCCCGGCTGCTGGGCCAGGAGGACAACTCCCTCACACAAAACCAGTTTGAGGGGGTCATCGTGAACCTCCCTGGAGTCACCTGCTGTGCCAGGAGTCACCAGAAACAGGCACACAGCTGTCCTGAATCATGGCCTCACTGACATGCTTAAATTTTTAAAAATAGGATGGGACATTCGATACAAAATAGCAAACATGTATAACACACATGTTGTGAAACTCTGTTACAAGGCACCAGCGAACAGGCAGCCCCACCCAGGCACACCCGCAGAGCCTGCCTGGTGCTACCGGGGTCCCACCCGCCACCCCCGCCCCGAGGGGACAGGTTGTGCTTTTACTGATCACTTCCTTGCCCTATTAAAGGGTCTATCAATACAAGTGTATATGTGTGTGTGCATGCTTTTATTTTAAGGGCTATATATCCCTTACAAGAGATGTGTGGATCAGTCTATACCATTAACATGTGCCATCTGCGCTTACTGGGCTTACCCACACTTCCCAGCTTCATTCACGTCACGGCACGTATCCATAGTTGTTCGTTGTCACTGCTGTGTGATATTTCATCTTGTGGCCACACCACTGCACATCTGTTCGCTGTTCTCCAGGTGGACGCGCGGAAGGACTGCTGTTCCCGCGATCACAGACGGCCGTGCTGTGGGTGGCGGTGCTTTGGCCCGGCTTCCGCGCAGGTGTGCAAAGCTTCTCTGCGGGAACGCGCTTGGCAGAGGATGGCTGGCTAGAGGGCACGCGTGTCTCCAACTCCACGGGACAGCAACAGATGACTGTCCAAAGTCAGCGCGCTCACAGGCCAAGCCTGCTTTTCAACATTTCGTAGACACTATCCTTTAACTTCCAGGAATGTTTCACCAGAGTCGGTGCTACGATGCGTGGGCATCAGTGGGTGATCCTAGACCTGACTCCAGAATGACAAGGAAGGGTGTCGTCACCCGGTGGCATCGGTGCAGATTTTGAGGTGAGGGTCTCGGGCTCAAGTCTGGGCCTCCTGATGTAAAAGCCAAGTGATTCCGGGCGAAGCACTTGCCCTTCCTGTGTGTTGGGGGAAGACAGCACCGGGCAGGATGCTGGGAGTACAGCAGGTGTCAACATAGACGGAGGAGCTTGGGAAAGAGCGGACACGGTAGCTTTTGTTGGTGATGTTATCTATGGGCTAAAACACCTGTTGAAGACGCCAGTGAGGAAGAAGCCCCCAAAGCACAGGTGCGGGGCCCACCATGCGGAAAGCAGCTCCACTGGAGTATCCCGAGGCCCTCGGCAGACGGGACCCACTCGTCCCCAGAGCCCTGGGCAGACCCGTCAGGCACTGGGGTAGCAGCGAGAACATGAAGTACCAAAGGACCGTCACACGAGGAGGGGCCCCTGGAGCTGGATGGCCCATAGAGGGTCTTTCTCAGAATACACAGCTTTCCAGAATGTTCCTACGTGCTTGGTAGGTGACCTTCACCCCTGTAGTGACCCAGTTGATTTCCAGATTGTCTGGGCACAAAATACTTTTTTATAAATTAAAAACAGTTCTTTTCAGAAGCGCCTCCCTACAGCTGGTTGGTCTGAGTCCCGTTCCCGTGAGGCTGGGCCTGAGCGCTCAGCCCCTGAGCACATGACGCGGGGCTCATTTTTCTAGAAGCCTGGATCCTTCTGCGGAGAGGAGAGCCGACGGGCTCTGTCAGAACACTCGCGTGGCGAGCGTCACCCTTTCTAATCCTCCGTCCCGTGGACTGTCTCCCGGTTATTCTTGGCCCAGGACGTGGCTCCGCTAACCGGCTTCTGTGTTTTTCCAATTGTGCGAAGAGCTTCCAGGGGAGTTCTTCAGATAATCATCATCTTGATCTTAAATGTAAATATTGTCGCCGTGGTTTAAAGAGAGATTAATGATTTGCTGACAGCTCCATACATCCTTAGGAAGTAATGCACCGAAGAGAACGTTCAATCATCTATCTCGTTTCCAATAACACGAGAGGAAGAGCCACACCCCACAGGTGGCCGGCTGCACCCCTGGAGCTCGGGGTGAGTGAAGTCTGAGTCTCGGGCTTGGACGTACCTTTTCTGAGAAACTGCCCAGCTGAGAAGTTAGTTCTGCGTTCATCCTTTAAAGAGGAAAACAGCAGAAATTGCCATCTGCCGGGCTCCGTGGCAGGCGCCTCCCAATTCCGTCTCTACCTTCTGGAGGAACTCCCAGGTGACACCACTGGCTCCATTTCAGAGAAGAGAAAGTTGAGGATGCACCAGGTTTGCTGAGGCACAGCCACCGCCCAGAGCCAAACCCAGGGCTGACCACCCCTGCCCCCGGCACGGCCTCTGTGCAGGCGCCGATGCACCCGTCTTCTGGAGCTCCCGGTGCTCGGGCCACCTCGGTCCCCCATGGCTCCGACACGCTCAGAGGCCACGGCCCCTTCCCTGGGGACTCAGGTCACCCCCACCTTGAGGTCCTGGGGCAGGGAAGCGGTTGCCCCCAGCTAATTCCCTTGCTTCCCTCCCCACACTGACTTCCGCTGAAAAGCAGGGCAGGGCAGGGCGTGCCGCCAGCCAGCAGCCCTGGGGCTTCAGGACGGTGACTCGTTCATGTCACCGCCTCCAACGACCCACAGCTCCCAGGGGCAGCTGGCCCGCAGCTCCGTCAGGGACATGCGAGAGCGTCGATACCAGGAGGACGAGGCAATTACACTCCACATCTGAATTTCTTATATCTTCAAAGTGTTCTACACTAATTAGTTAGTTCTGTTAGCTCTAAGGATTAGTAGCTTCTCTAACAAGACACAGCGACGCTAAGTGACTTACCTAATTATGTAAAACACAGGACTCGAGTCGCGGAGGCAAGCTCCTCTCGAGCTGGGCTTGGGCCTGCTCTGCCCGGCTGCGGCGTCCACCCGGCCTGTTCTCGGGGGTGCCAGGGGCCCAGGGACAGACACACGGGCCTGCCGCGGAGCCTGCCCACGTGTGGGGCCCGCCCTCCTCACGGTCTGTCTCCCGTGCAGGACCGCAGGAGCCTCCCAGGTGCCACCGGGACAAAGGAGCCAACTGGGCGCAGGACCTGTCCCGTGGCAGCAGGCTGGGGGAGGGGGCTGCGCTGTGTGGGCAGGGGGAGGGGGTTGCCCTCAATGTGGTCGGCACACTGGCCCCACCATGTCCCCTTAGGCACTGGGCTGGTGGCCGCCATGTGCTGGTCTCCACTGATTTGTCACCATCTAGAAGTCACCAAGAACTGACCCCACGCTGCCTGTGCTCACGGCGAGGGGGTCTGCCCTCCCTCTGGCCCTGTCTTGCAGGGCCCGTGCCATCTGTGACCTCCTCTGCTCTCTCCTAAAGCACCCACTTGTTCCTGTCACTCAAAACACCTTCCACTCCCTGCCCAGCTCCAGCAGGTGCAACGCAATTCCCACCTCCTCCAGGAAGCCCCTCTTGACTTGCTGGCCCACCCTCCCCGACTGTCCTCTGGGACCTCACGCCCTGAGGTGACGTCACACAGCCTGTCCCCAAGACTGCCGCTGTGTGTCCCGTGACCTCACCTGGGCATTCTCAGGTGTCCTGCACGTGGAGAGGAAAAGCTCCTCGGAAGAGCAGCTCATCCTGGTGTCCCCGTGCCGAGGTGACAGCCACAGCATCTCGCTCTACAGATGGTCTGCTAAAAGGACGACGTGACGTGGATGTACATTAGTTCTAAACAGAACCACGGATCATTTTCGAAGGGATGATACATATTTTCTTTCTTATGAAACAAACACATACGTTTCGTAAACATCGAACACCAGCAAAAAGCAACACAACATACACAGACGCTCTCCGGCACACACCGAAGCAACTCTCCCGGCCCTTCCTGCTCAGGTGCTTCCGTGTAGAAGTTCTGGTGAATTCTCTTCCATAGTCTTACGCCGGAAAAACCATGTGCACAGTCAGAAGTTTTGTTTTATGAAGCAGCATCAACGACAACTTACGTTTTCCCACGTCAGCCGGCCTAGAGCTCCCTGCCCATTCCTGATGGAGCCGTTCTAGGCTGTCAGGACGCGTCACGGTTTGTTCAGCCAGCCCCGCATCTACCTGTGGGACGTTCGTGCCGGTCCCATCTGCTGCTATCACGAGCAATGGGGCCGCGAGGATCCCTGTAAGTCTGGCCGTGTATGCTCACATAATTAGCTCTGGAGAACAGAGCCCCAAACGTGGAACTGTTTGGTCAGATGGAATAGTCGTTTCACATTTTAACCAATACTGCCCAACGGCCTTCCAAAGACACGCCTGTGTCCCTGCCAGCAGGGTGTGCCTGCCCTTCACTCTACACTGTGGACAAAGGAGTGCAAGTCCTTTCCCCTTTTAACCAGACTGCAATACGACGCTGTCTCCCATCCCAATCTGTGACATTAATATTATGATCACTAGACTAGTGAGGTGGGAAATCTCTCAGGGGATCACTCCAGGTAATCCTTGTCGATCTCACTCGGGCCCCTCCTCTGCCCTTTCTAGAGGCTTCCAGTTGCTACTTTTTATTTTTTCCTCTGTGAATTGCCTGTCTGTATTCTTTGCTCATCTGTCTTTCGGGTAGTTTGTCTTTTGCTTATTGACCTGCAGATACTCTTTATATATTATGAATACGATCTCCTCGGCTTACCTGTTGCCAGAGCTTTCTCCCAGGGGCCATCTGCCTTTTGTTTCCAACAGCTTTACGTGGTCGAGTAAGCCAATCTTTTCCTTTATGGCTTCTGAGTTCTCGCCATATTCCGACACACCTCCTTTAAATGCAGATACGGATGCATTTGTCTTATATTTTCATCTGATACAGTAACAATTAAAAAATTCAGCAGATGTTTAGAACTCTAAGGTCTCCAGAATTGTGTTACTTTCCAAATAGCTTGCCCAGTTGTCCTGACGCTAATTTATTGGACGACCCTTTCCCCACTGCACTGAATGGCATATTCATAACGCTCTAAAATTCCACCCACCTGCGGCTGTTTCTGGACTTGCCGTCTGACTCCACCAACCGACTTACGTTTGTTGTTGCGTCAGCCCTACACGGCTTTACCGAGGTGGCTCTAAGGTTTGTTTTGGTTTCATTCGTGCTGCAAACATACCTGGCTATTTCTGAGCACAGTCGTGTTTCCACTGACAAAGCTGAGCTGTGGACACCGTCAGAAACCCGCAGGGCCGGGCCAGGCCTGGCCGGCAGGGAGCGTGGGCTTCAGGAATCCATTTCTGTTGCTGCTTTTAAAAACGTGGGTCCCAAATGCCTCTCAGGTTCATTGTCAAAGGCCCATTCTCAGAGTCCCTGGCGTAGGGTGCAGTCTCTCGGGGTGACCACCCAGCTGCAGGTTTGTCAAAGACTCAGTTGTGACACTACATGCCCATTCCCGGTGGACACCCAATCCCAAGGACCTTCCTCGTCAACCTTTCAACCCAGAACGAGGTGATGTGCTCCCCACCCCGGGGACGGCCTGGGCCGGGCTCAACGGCCAGAGCGTCACGCCCTGGGTTTTACTTGACATGACAGGTGGCAGGAGAAGAATGGACTTTCTCCATTCGAAAGGCCATGCAAGGTGGATGCCAGTCTGTGTCTCCCACAGGGAAGGCGGCCGTGGCTCGGTGAGGCTGAGTATGTCACAGAGGGTCCCACCGCCAGTAAGTGGGGTTCCGACCCAGGCTCCTCTGATGCTAAAGCCCGGCCTCCAGCACCCAGCACCCGGCATGCGCCAGGCCCTGGGCTGAGCGGGTGAGCCACTGACGTGCCCACCACGCAGGCGAGGTGGCTGCGTGGGTGTCCTTGGGCTGCTGCAATGAAGTTCCACAAACGGGGGGCTTAGAACCACAGAAACACTCTCTCTACAGGAATCCGGCCGTTGTCGGGGCCACGCTCCCTCCGAGGGGCTCTGGGGAGGAGCCTTCTTGGCCTCATCCGCTTCTGGGGCTCCGGGTGCTCCCCGTCTGCAGCCGCCACGCTCGCGTCTCTGCCTTTGTCTTCACGTGGCCTCCGTGTCCGCACCTTCTCTTCCGTGTCCTGCAAGGGTGCTGGGTCCTGGACTAAGGACCCACTAGGACGATCGAGCATGACCTCGTCTTGAGATCCTTGATCACATCTGCAAAGACCCCTTTTCAAAATAAGGTCACATTCGCAGGTCCCCGTTCAATCTGCACGGATACCAAGGCGTGGCGAGGCCGTGTGGCTCATGCCAGACGCAGCCTGTGAGGCGGACACGCTGCACCCCGGTTCTGACCCCTCACCCTCGAGGGCTGCTGCCTCCTTCCTTCCCGACGCGCGGGCTTCCGCGTGGACAAAGCCCAGACGCGCCACTGCCCCTCTGAACACTGCGGTCCAAAGGCCACGGCGGCTCCACCACGGCCTGAGAGCTCAGGGCCCGCAGGGTGGAAGTCCACGCAGGGTGAGGGGCAGGTCAGAGGTCCGTGTAGGGGGCGGGGTTTCTGGGGAGCCCTCCTGGAGCGGGGAGGGAGAGGTGGCGGACGCTCGGGCCTAGCACGCGACAAACTTCTACCCTTTCCTTGTGAAAATCCACTCCTCCATCTGAGACCAATTTGCTTGAAATCACAGAATAGCTGTCGCACTGCTTCCTGGCACAAAAGCCAGACGTCTGCACAGAGAAGCACCGACAGCCACACTCCTCTCGGTGAGGCGACACTTAGACGTGTCACTCTGCATCTGCAGGAAGAGGCGGCTTTACGCACATGAGTGTTCTCGGCTCGGGGCGAGTCCTCCCGGCCCGGAGTCCACGCGGGAGCAGCGGGCCCGGCAGAGCCCCGAGCACGGCTTCCTTGACGTTGCGCTAAATTCAACGCCAGGGCGGCCACACCGCGTGCGGTCTCAGCCTCCAGTCTAAGTCACGTTGAGGACCAGACGTCTGTCTGTTTGGGAACCGGGTCACCCAGCATCTATGACCGGAGGACACACCTCTCGAACAAACGATCACACGCACGCACACTCCCACCTCCCAGGAGGGCTCGGGGGAGGGGCGCGTGTCTCTCTGGGGGCCCTACGCTAGGTGAGATCCCGGCATTCGCAGAACATCACACGTCCCAAGTCGGCAAGGAGAGTGGATTTTCTTCCTTTATTAGGCGGGGGAAGAAGGGATTTAGCGACTTTACGCCGAAGCAGCTGCCCACAGGCCATTCATGCCGGGCGTCTCCCGCTGCCCACACTTCCCACGGGCACCGCGCTGAGACGCGGCCGTGGGCTCCTCCTCGGGGCAGAGAGGGCGGGCGGGTCCTGCAGGAAGGAACAGCAGCAGGGAGGAAGGTCGCCGTCCTGGAAGCTGGTCAGGCCCGCGTGGCCTGGGGTTTCATGTCCTTCCCGGTGGAAAGCTTCATTTTTACCAGCAGCATCGAGGGGGAAGAAAAGACGACGCCTTCTCACTCCTTCAGACACAACTCCAACAACTGGAGCTGTGGCCAGGCTGCCCCAGGGGCTGGGCTTTCACCGTTTTTCTGACACCTCGTCAGCTTCGGGGGCTCCTGACCCCTGCCGACCTGGCCCTGGCCCTTGTGGGATGGCATCTCCGAGTCCGTGCATCTCTCTCTCCCTAGCGCCGGCACTCGGGGCCGTGTGAGTCCTCCTCCCCGTGTGCTACCAGCTGCCAAGCCTCCCCGAGGCGGCCGTGGACCAGGACGGGACCTGCTAGCCCACCTTCTTTTCCACGACCCACTAGAGGAAACCCGCACAGACCGGGGGCCTCCGACTGCTCATGGCCTTGGCAGGCCTGTCCGGCCCAGCAGAGCCGCGGACGAGCCGGGGGCTGCGGAGCCCGGGCGGCACGCAGCGCTGGGCCCGGCTCCCACGGCCGGGGCTGTGTCTCGACACCTGCCCGCTGCTGTTCGTAACAGAAACGGCTGCAATGACGACAGCAGCAGTAATGGGCGGAACCTGCAAGAATGCTACGGTAAAAAACCAACTCTTCTCCCTCCTTCCCCCTGCGCCCCCGTCTCCTGAGTTTTTTCTCCAAGCAGATGCAAAGCCCCCACATTTCTCGAGGCCTCCACAGCAGCCATTCAGCGCCCACCTCGGGTCGCTGTAAATCGTAAAACCCTTAAAGAAAACAGAGGCGTCTGAGTCGCTTGGGGAGACGGCCCTGCACCAATCCCAGGTTGTGCTCCTGTTCGGGGCACATGCTTCTGTCGACCTTCTGGAAACCGGCTTAAACGCCGCTGCCTCTATTTCATGAAAGGCTTTTCCCAAGAAAAGTGGTCCAAAGGGAGGCTTAGGAGGAGGCCGTTTGAGTGAGAAGACTTAAGTTTTGGAAACAGCAAGACTCCTGGGAAAAGAACATTTTGGGAAGCCCTGAACAGGCCGCGCTTGTGTGAAGTGGAGGGTGGGCTTCACACCGCAGACCTGGGTTTGAAACTGCACCACAGCCCTCTCCCCTGCCCCTGCAGGGCCCACTCCCGACCCGACACGTCTCCACCCCCGCGGCAGTGCTGCAAGGTCGAGGCAGCCCCAACAACCCACTTCCGCGGCTGGGCGGGGCTGCTGGCAGAGGCCACCTGGGAGGGGGAGGGGGCCGGGGCAATTGTGTCTAAGTGACTGTGGGTGTTTGTGCCCGTGACCTCACGTTACTGCTCAGTCACCGGGGTGGCCCTCGGCGAAAGGGACCCCGTGGCAGGCAGGACGCTTCTGCTTTGCCTTCCTGGGCACCGTCCCCATCAGGCCACCTCCCTGCCAAGCAGCACCCGAGCCAGGACTCGGGTCTCTGGCCCAGCAAGCCGCACCTCCGAGGAGAGGAAGGGTCCTGCGAGACCCACCAGTGCCAGCGGAGTTGTGAGCACAAGGCAGGCAGAGGGGCCAGGGCTCGCACCTTATCCGGTGACATATGCATGGTCTTAAAAAGCCACCGTGTGCTTCAGGGAAGCCGAGGTCTGCGCCTTCCTGACAGCCCCAGGTGAGCAGTGCTGGCACACGGGCAGGTGTGAGCAAGGACATAGGTGTGCTAGGTTGCTGGGCTCACGCCAGTGACGTAAACCCTGACTCCTTTCATCACAAATGTTTTCCCGACGACAAGGACACTTCTCAAGAGTCGTCCCAGACCTGCAGAGGGACTTATCTAGTGGGGTCTCTGGTTTCCAGCCAGCGCACAAGGAAGAGGTTGGGGGCTCACGTCGAGAACGCCGCTCGTCTTCCCTGGGGTTCACCGGAGCATTCTCGGAAGTCAAAGCAGAACCACAGAGGAAGCACCTCTTGAAGCCGCCGGTCCCAGCGAGCACCTGCTCCCCCCGCAGGGTGCCCGGCGAGCGTGGGGGCTCTCGTCCCCGCACCTGAGAGCAAGAGGGCTGTTCGGCAGTAATACCGCCGTACGCTCGCACGTTGGCTTTTACCTGGAAGGATCTCAAAGCTTCCATAAAACGTAGCTCTCCGTGGGACTGTTTCACCCTGCAAAGAAACATCCACGAGCAGCAACTCAGAGTGGAGGAGACCACTTAGCCACGAAGGCTCCTGTCCGGCGGGGACCGTGGGCAGCCTCCCAACCTTGGGGACCACGCCAGGCGCAGATGCTCTCCGTGTCTGGTCAGAAAGCAGGCAGTGAGAGGACAGTGACCGTCCCCACCTTGCTCTGAAGAAGCCACTCACAGTGACCGGCCTGGAGCACAGCACTTTCCCTCGGAGGCCCCGGGAGGACCGTCCGCTCGGGGCTCCACTGCGTGCCCCGTGCCTGCTCCCACGTCATCTGCCAGAAGTCTCACACGCGCACCTACTTCTCCTGCGGCTATGGCAACCGCAACATGCAAAAGCAGCGTTCTGCACAAAATCACGTGCTGCTCAGTGTTGGGACGCTGATATCTTCTCCAGGTGGGTTTTTCTTAATATAAGTCAACAAATCAACCTGGAAGCTCACATATCGCTCGTGTTCAGGATCCAGACAGAAATGGCGTGTAATGAGACGACTTAAAAAACAAAACAAAACCCTTGAGCGTGTACACGTGGGGTGATGCGTGTACACTGGGGTGGGGGTGGCTCGACCCATCTCAGAAACAAGGAGAAGGGGCGGCACCCGCCTCGTCCGGGGCTGGAACCACACGCACCGCGCAGAGCCCGCGTGGACGCGCTCCTCAGGCTGACTCAGGGCCGGCAGAGCCGCTCCGGGCTGTGACGAAGTTGGCAAGCTCTGGTCCGCATCCTCGGGCCATGGCGAGGACAGGTTCCCGTGAGGCTGACCACGGCACGTCCACAAAATGAGCCCTGCTTACCCACCCTCCCTGCACCGCGTGGCGCTTCCGAAGACCCAGAACACGACAGCTCGAGAGTCGGCATTTCGCAGGAGGGTTTTAAAGCTCCCAGCAACACGGACACCACACTGTACGGGATCCATCTTAATTACTGTCCGTGCGGAATTTTTTCCTGGTGGCTTTTTTTTTCAATGAAAAAAAACATTAATGAGAAACTTTAAAGGCTTGTTAACAACGTCCTTTCATCAATCAGAGGCGCTGTCAGGCCGGGCTCTGCCGTCAGTTTGCACCTCGCCGCCCGGCACCCGCTTCCTGCGTTCCCATCCCCCACCCCGCGCTCAGCCCTGTCGGCCGCCCGGCTGATGGAGGCCAGACGCTCCCCATCTGTCAGCAGCTGGAGCCGCGGGGTCCCGAGGACGCCGCAGGGTGCCCTCGTCACCGGGAGGCGCGGCGGTACCTGCAGTTTCTCCACCTCCCCAGCCCTCCAGACAGACGGACGGACAGACAGACGGCGCTGCTGGGCAGAGGCCTCTGTCCCCCTTTAAATCTCAACGTCTTTCAAGCTGATAAGTAAAATCGATGTGGACTTCAGCTTCTTAAACGCAAACTGTTAATCAAATGCTCATGAACAAGGAGAAAGCCCCCACGTGTCCCGAGGGTGGCCAATCACACCTCCACCCCAAGGCCCACGCCCGCCTCCACCCCCGCAGGAAATGGGGCTGGGGGCTGCAGGCCCAGGGCGGTTTCCCAACTGGTCTGTTAGGAAAATTGTTTTAGTAGAATAGAAAGATGTCTTCCCCCTACGTCCCACATTAAGCCAATTTGCCACTTCGGAGTCCTCTGTGCTGTTTGAAGCCCTGATTGCACCAAGGTCTCCAGGAAGCTCTGCAGCGACACGAACGATTTCCACCTCAGTGCAGTGACGGCCTGCCTGGCCCGACGGGGCAAGGTCTGGGCTGGCAGCACTGCCCATGGTCATAGCGAGGGCGTGACAACGCCAAGGCGGGCCCTCCGCCGCGCAGCGGGAGAGAGCGCGCACATGCAGTGCCGCTGTGCCCAGGGTCGGGCCGGGGGCTGCGTGGGACCTGCGAACGCATCTCTGGAGGAGGGATGCTCGAGGCCTGGCGGGACTCTCCCGAGTGGCTCCCTGGAGGTGGCCCGCCCACAGGGCTCGTGCGGGATCACGCCTGTTCTAGGTGTTACGCAACCTGCAAGCACGGGTTTTATTCTTACTCGGCGGCTTCGTGGCAAAGAGGTTCTGGGACTGACGCTGTTGCTCACAAACGGTTTAAGAAGCAAAGTCAGTGTTCTCAACACAAACATATCTACACCGCACACGCTTGCCCCTCCACACAGAGGGTTCTGGGTCACCACGCGGCACCCAGGGAGCATGGGCCATGGGGAAGAGGTGTGCTGGGAAGAGACAAGGCACCGGGACGACTTCCATCGCTAGCAGATCATCAAGCCGCCCCACCCGCGGACGGGTCAGTAAGCAGTTTGTGTCGGGCGAGATGCGTGTGTGTGTGAATTAAAGATCCCAATTGTACACAAAGCTCGCCCACTTCCTCCGAAATACCCACTGCCTGGAACCTCCGCACCCAGAACTGTAAGTCAGCGATCCCACCTAGGGCTGCAAGCCCCCACGCAAGAGCCCTTCCAGATGTCTAGACTCAGCACTGCCAGCACCGCGACGCCCACGTTTCCACGGTCATTTCTCTTCTTTGGGCCTGAAGAAGTTTCATCAGTCCACGTGGCCACAGGACGAGCTGAGCGTGGTGGGTTTACCCGACACTTTTGCACCTAATGGGGGAGACACACTGGGAGAAAAATATACACCCCTCCTAAAACTCGGTCTCCCACATGGCCAACGGCACTACTTCGTTTTAAGTACGGTTCTGCGAAAACAAGTATTTCTGAATCTTTTGTTGTCTCAGCCTCTGGAAACAGGAGACCAGCGTGGCTGGCAAGAGCGGCTGCAAGGAGCCAGCGGCCACGCCACCGCGGGTCTCCGTGTCAGCCTCAAAGCACCGTGGGGCCGGACACGGAAACCCGACAGGTGAGGCGGACCCGGGGCCAAGGCCGGAGAACACAGCTTTCTTGTTTCGACATTTCTTTTCATTTGGAAAATATTTTTGTATTTCTTTGTGCCTTCCCATTTCCTTTTTATTTTCACAAGCTGCGCTGCGACTCAGAGCTGAGCGGCTCCAGGCAACCTGCGTGCTGCCTTTTCACGCCGGCTCTGCGGAGCTCGCCCTTGCAGCGGTACACGGCCACGCTGGTTTGAGCCCTGCTGCTGCCTCCGTCAGAGAGAGCCTCGGGGCATCTAGCAAGCCTGCTACGACAGGCCGAGGAAACCCTCGGAGACGAGGCAGAGCGCGGCTTTGGTCACGCACCAAGGGCACGGCCTGAACAGGCCCGAGCACGGTTCCAGGCTGCATGACACTGGGTCACCACGGCTGGCTTTGATGGGGCGGGCCGCCTGGCCACTGACCCGTGCTGGGGGCTCAGCCCTCGCTGGATGCAGTTGTACGGGCCCAGGACCCTCCCTCAGAGCCTGGCCCCGCTTGGGAAATTGGAGATGACTTTGGGAGGCTGTCGTCCTTGATGGGCCGCGACAGGGAGGGCGGCCTGTGTGCAGACCACGTGCCCGGGTCGCGTCTGGGTGCAGAGGCGGCGTGCACAGTCTCGGAGCCACACCGGGAGCTGTCAGAGTCCCCCTGGCCGCCCACTTCCAAGTTCATGCTGAAGCTGGGGACATGGCGGGGGTCTCCCAAACAGCGCAGTGCACGGTGCTAGTGCCCTCTGTTGGAAAGTGCTCTCTCACCGCACAGCCCAGCAAGCCTGGAGCTGCTGCCCTGGAGAACCCCAAGGTTCTGGTCTGTTCAGGCAAAGCCACAGCGTGACGTCACCCGGTGCCCGCCAACTGCTGGGGAGCAGCACTGCCCGGAACAACGCAGGGCACGGCCCGAGGCAGGGTGCATCTAGCTCTTCCCACCCACGCACCTCCCAGCGACATCAAACACACAGAAACGGTCCCCCCGGCCTTCAGAGTGAGAGAACCAGAAAGGCCCCAAAACAGCCCCGTGGCCGGAGCACAGTGGCTTAGTGTGCGCCCAGCACCGAGGGGCTTGCGGGAGGGGGGCGGCCCGGGCTTTGTCCCGAACACCAGACCCCCGTGGGAACCACCGTGAGTGTGACTCACCTGGCTTCAAAGGTACTGAGAATGAAGATAACAGAGGGACAGGTGTATCACTTTACGTTCCAGGGAAAAAGATCCAGAATTTGGCTGATGTGAGAAAAGGGTGCACTAAATCTAAGTCACCGAGACAAGCCCGAGGTTTGTTTTCGTCAGGCACCTGCCCTTCTGTGGGGGGGTGACGTGAAACGCATGGCACATCCAAACTGCACAGGTGACAAGGCTGTATCTTTCTCCAGGTCTTGGTGACCTGCACGAACCACTCGAGCTTCCCTGCCGAGGTTTACACGCAGCGGGAGCCCCGGATAAAACACGCGTTCCGCGGCACGGTTGGGTACGGCTCGCTTTCTCCATCTATCAAATGCTCCCTTTTATTTCTCCGTATGCACAGCTACGAGTTTCCCTCCGCTTTTTGGGTCGCGTTAATTACACAGCTGACACACGACAAGGTAACGAAGTCTCGGACTGCGGCGCCTGGCAGACACCGGAAACCCTCCCCACTGCCGTCGGCAACAGGAGCTGTCGGGAACGACCTCCGACTTTCAGGATCGACACCGGGCGGTCGGGACCCTCATAGGCCACGGGTCCTGAGGTCCCTTTGTCACCCCAAAGGCTTCCGGGAGGAGAGGCCTGCGTCCCTCCCCTCCTGCTGCCCAGGGCACCACGCTAAGGAGTGGCAAGAGGGGCTGAGACCCGGGGAGAGACTTGAGCTCCCAGAATGGTTCTGGTGCAACCAAACCCACGCCAAAGAGCTATTTCTCTTTCCAGATCGTCACGGCAAAGGGTTACCTCCCATTCAGTTCATACAGACCGTAAATGGACGCATCTTGCATTAGATTTTCTGGCAGCTGGGAAAACGAAGCCACAAAGCCTCTGCTAAGCATCTACTTCCACGGCCTGTTCTCTGTCCTCCAGCAAGCCCCGAGTGCGGGACAGTGACCACGGTGACTTGGGTAGCAGGAACGGCCAGGAAGTAAGGGCTTCGCGGGACCGTCCTGGGGTGGGGACCTTCCCGGTGTGGACAGACACAGGTGCAGCCCGGGACAGCCGCGAGCCGGTCCTGGGAACATCTGCGGCAGACAACTGTTGTCAGTGGGCACCTCTGTCTTCTCCACTTTTGTCCCTGTTTTGAAAGACATTAAAAATGAAAGAACAGCACCAGAGAGGGGAACAAACGACACACATGGCAGCTGAGCCTCTGAGTTTATTCTGCTGTAAGACACAGAAACGAGAGGGCCAGCACACTGGGTCCCACCGGGACACACCCGCCTCTTTCACTATGGGCCCCTCCCCACGTCCCATGCAGCGTGACATTCGCCCGCCACCACTGGAGTGCTCGCTCCCGCTGCGCTCAACTCCGGCCGGCGCGCTGGGAGCCGGCGCTGTCCCTCGCGGCCCCGAGCCAAGCCCTGGCCGGGCCCAAGCGCCCTCCCTGGGTTGGCTTCCCTGCCTGGCCACCTTGGCCGCCTTCGTGCGCCAGAAGCCACTCCTTCACGGCCACGCCTCCGGAGTAGTTGCCCAGGGCTCCGCTGCTGCAGACCACGCGATGGCACGGGACGAGGATGGGGACCTGAAAAACAGGGGGGCAGCCACAGTCAGTCCGGGTGGGCTCTGGGCCCTGAGGCCTTTGGGGGCCAGAGTCAAGGCCAGGCCACGACAGGTGCAGCACCCCCAAGCAGGGGCTCATGGCGGGTGGGCTGTTGACGGCACCAGGGGTGGGGGGCAGTGCTGGCTCTGTCTCGGCATCAACACCCCTTCCCCAGGCCAGGCCCTGAGTCCCTGGGGGTCTCGGCATGGGCCAACGGAGGGACTCGTGCCCTGAGGCGGACACAGGCATCTTCTGCAAGATGAATCCCTCTTAGGCCAAGATTTGGGAGGAGAAAACAATTTTAAGTTCCAGGTGGTACGTGACATTCTCGATGTTTCCCAGACAACGGGAAGCTTCCACGGCAGCCGTACCGCATAGGCTTAAAGCCCCTGGGGGCAGGCGGACCCCGTGCCCGATGCTGCACGGTTACGTCCCACCACCCCCAGCACCCCCACCAGGTGCGTCAACCTCGTGCCCCGTGGAGTTTCTCGCCCAAGTTCACAAGGCTGCGAAGAGGCAAAGGTGGGGTTCCAACCCCTGCTCCCCTGATGGCTCCAGGCGCTTCGTCTCCTGGACCCGGGGCCCTCCTGCTGGCAGGTGACGTGGCTGCGAGGTGGGGCTCTGGCTTCCTTCACGTCCCACGGCTGTGCCTGGTCTGCCTACGCATTTGCGTCACCATGGTAACGCACACAGTGACGCAGGCTGAGAGGGCTCTGACGACTGCCCGGGACAGCAAGGCGGACGCAGAGCTGGCTGCCGGCATCGCCTTCAACAGGGCGAAGAGAAGCCACTGCCACGTCCTGCCTTCCTCAGAGAATTCAACCTTCTCAGAAGGAGCAGCAAAGCATTTCAAGAATGGGATATTTACCCTCACTGATGATTTTTATCAAGTAGTCACATTAATAATTGTAGCAAGGGCAATAGATAATATACCATTCGTATTTTTGACTGATGGAGAGGTATTTAATTCAATCTAGTTTTGCAAGCATTTAGCCACCGATTCAGTTTTCCTACCTAACAGCACATTTCACAACTGAGCTTTGAATCTTCTTTCCTCCCTCTCAACGAGCTACGAAATCATAAAAATGGGTAAAATAAACATCTCTTCTCCTTCTCTCTAAATACAGACGCAGAGGCTAGGACAGGTGGCACAGGACGATAGTGGCCCTGACGGCCATGACCGGTCTCCGTCTCACACGAGCCGTGGTGGGGAACAGGTCACCTACCAAACACGGGCGCCATCTCCACCATCAGGAACGAGAACGCTGCTTCCGCTCACGTTAATTTTGGCGGCGGGTTTCAGGCTACTAGAATGATAAGACCTGCTAAAATTTATTGGGGCCCTAAGGACGTTTTCAAAGGCTCCGCACCCTCTGTGCCCTCTCCTTTAAAGCCTGCACTGCATAAAATGTAATTTTTATCAATAACCAAGAAGCTCATAATATCACAGCTGCATTGAAATCTTCATGCTGTGAAATCTAATTCTTCCAATACACGAATCCATCACTTAACGCAGCCCCTTTCTCAAATGCTATAAAACTTCCAAACCCATAGATTTGTCTCCAACAAAAATAACATGAAGGGGCCTTTCAATCAATAATGGAATCCCTCTGATGCTGGTATCCGCTGAATATTTTTTCCAACTTCGCCTTTGTTCTTCGGGGCAGCAGCCCACAAGGGAAAGGGCTTGTTTTCACTCGCAGCCTCATCAATACCTAAATCCTGGTGAACAAGTGACACCGAGAAGCTGTAATCAATAGCTCCCTGTGCGTTTTTTTCTTCTGGTCAAATGGTTCAGCTCTACTGACAACCCTGACACTTAGAACATGATGCTAAATCTTTATCAACAGCCATCTGGGTGACTGGCAGAACAAGACTCGGGGGTCATTAGCGCTCACGGCCATGTGTGAATAAACTCACTCCTCAGGAATGCGTTTGTTTAGAAAAAGGTGGGGAGACTCTCCGTGCAATGTATTGATTGCCTTTGAACTGCATTTAGCGAATTCTGTCTGAGGATGAAGAGGAAGGGTGTCTTGAGGGGGGGAGGCCTGTGAGATTTCAACTCCATATGCGGGGAAAGTGACTGTCCTCTCGTGCTGGGTGGAGGGGCAGAGAGCCTTCTAGAAGGCTGCCCGACCACTGCACGCGGGCTCGTGAGTCCTCCCTGGAAAACTTTGGAGAAATCAAGCTCCTCGGATGGAGGAAACTTCCACACGGCAAAAATCATCCCCTACCCTGGCGGGGGAAGAGAGACTCACGCCAACAGCAAGCGCTGTAATAGGAACCAGCGTGGGTTCACGTTTATTGCGAGCCACCTAAGGAATTAGCGCACAATGCGCTTTATGGTGTTTTCTAACATTCCAAATCTGTTTTTCACTCCCCTCTCCTAAATGCACAATTGCTCTATTCAGCCTGAACGTAAGAGATGTTGTCAACGACACGCCGGCTGGGCTAGCGTGGACGCGTGCAGTCCTCCGGCCGAGCCGCTGCTGTCAGCGCCAACGGGAAACACGCACGGAGGACATCGGTGGCAGTCATGGCCCGTCACTGACCGGGGCCCCTTCCTCCCTCAAGTCCCGGGGTCACCATTTGATCCTCCAAGCCCATCGAGTGAGGTTTTTAATGGGAACTTGATGGGACCCTGTCAACCTAAACCACAGTGAGCCACGCGGGTGAAGACGTTTTCCTGCAGGAGCATCTCTGGCACGGCTGTGCTGGAGCCGGGGGCATCTCCATGGTACTGCAGCTGCTGGCACTGCTGCAACCTTCTGCTCAAGTTCAAGGTCACTGAAGGCACTGAAGCCCATAAAAAGGCCACCGGAGGACTCACCACTACCGGCTGCCCTTGGCACAGGAGTGATGCAAGACGTGGTGCCTGTCCGACGCCTTCCTGTCCGATGCCGTGGGCACCTCTGGTCTGGGCTGTGGCTCATGACGTGGGTGTTGATATGTGGACTTTATGGACATTAGAGTTTTAAACCCTACAAGATCCTATTTTATAAATTTCAGTGGCTGAGGCCACATTGGAACAGAGACACTCATAGAGATTAATAGCAGGAGGAGAGAGCCAGCCTGGTTTGCAGAACAATAAATGTTTCTGAATGTCGCCGGGAGCAGGGCTGCTAACCGGCGACGGCATCTCCGCTGCAGAGCGCGAGAGACTGGCGTCACAAAAGGCAGGTGGGGGGTGCGCGCGTTACTAATTCGTATGTGTCAGTTAGTGGAGCTTGTTCTCAAGGCAAAAGATGGGAGCTGCACACACTGAGGAAGCGGGCGGGTGGGCACCTGCCGACAGGCCACCTCTGCCTTGGTCTCCAAGTGCTCACGGAGGGCATGGAACCAAACCTCGGTGGGGAGGGGGACAGCTAACTGTACCCAACGGGCACGAAGAGAAGAAACTCTGCCCGACACAGTAATTGCAGTGACGCGGGAGGAGGAAGCCAAACCACGTCAGCATCCGACGTCCTCACGGGACAATAAATGAGACCGTAGCCCGGCGGCTGCCTTTTTATCTAAAGCAAAGTTGAATTTCTCAGCACTGAGTCACAACCTGGGAGGAGATGGTGGCCTTCCAAAGGGAAGATGTAGATTAAGCTTTGTTGGGAAATGTCAAAAACCTTCTTCCGAAATTTGATCAGAACATCCCATGTGCACCGTGAAAACACGAGCCTCAGTGCGCAGAGGGTGTTTTCCAGCCATGTAGCTGAGCACTCTGCAATTAACACGCAGCAGGTGCAGAAGGAAACGCCACCGCACCCACCCGCCATCGCGCTGAAACTGAGGACGTGCAGGGATCCGAGAGGCGGGCGTGGCGGCTGTCCCGTTATCCCGCTCCTGACAAGTCGGGATATTTTAACATGGTGGAAAACGTCCCCAGATTAGGGTGTGTGTAACGACAATTCTATCCACTACAGACCTACAGCAGCTGCTTTTAAGGAACAACAATGCGGTTTTGTGCAAAAGGCTACCTGACTGCCATCTCCTAGGGACAGGGGACTGCCCTGGGGCCGCGGTGGAAACGCCTGCTTCTCCCTTGCGAGCAGGGACGAAAACAGCTCTGGAAACACACAAAAACCACAGCCGTTTTTCAGGAAGTGGGGTCTGATCTGGCAATTTCCCACGCGTGATAGGACGGTCACATTTGCCCTCCCTGATGAATGAGACGGCTTTCGTACAGCTTTAGGGAGAGGCCATCACTAACGGGACAGCGTACCCTCGCCGGGCCCTGGGCGGGTAACGAGACCAGGAATGTTCCGGTGACACTCTTGAGGTGGTACGGACTCGCCCAGAGGGACCTGCAGACTGGTGTCCCTCCTGCCCACCCGCAGGGTCCCCAGGCGCGCATGGCCCCGGCCAGGCCCACGGCACACGCCACGCCCGATTCCCTTCCTCACGCTGGACGAGGCACAGCTCCGGCTCCCCAGCTGCGCAGCCAACCCCGCGCCGCGGCCCAGCCCATCCTCGGGGAGCGAGCCCATGGCTTCACGAGGACTAGGAGCCTACAGCTCGGTACACGCTGAATGCAGACACACAGGGCCCTGGCGCAGGGCACCGCCCCTGCTGAGGTGCGGCCCGAGGTGGTACGTCGTCCCAGGCTGCAAGGACCCACACCTCGTGTGCCCGCGTGTTGTGTTTTAACCCTTGAGATGCGGGGCAGCCCAGGCGTTGGTGACCAAAACCACAGGCTTCCTGTGGGCAGGCCTTGTCGGGGCTTGTTTGTTGCTGGACTCTGGGGACCACTGTGGAGGAGAGCCCCAGCCACGCAGCGGGCTGCCGAGTGAGTGAGTGAGCGAGTGAATGGAGGCCGCCTACCTGCCCGCCTCTTCTCCAGGCCTCCCCTTCTGGTGCTCACTGTGACAAGGGGCTCGTGTCGTGACTCGAACCCAGAGGTGGCCTCGGTGGTGTGTGGTGCAGGGGCCGGTTCTGGCACCACAGCCCTGGCACAGACGTTTCCCCCGTCCCTGCCCAGCCACCCAGCCGCCCAGGAAACACGTTTGAGGCAAAGGCACTCGGCCCCCCGGTGCGGCGCGGCCCCCACCGGCCGCCAGGACTCACAGGATTGCTTCTCATGGCTCCTCCCACGGCCCGGGCTGCTTTGGGGTTGCCTGCCAAGGCTGCTAATTGCTGGTAAGAAACCGTTTCTCCGAATTTCACAACCTTCAGCAGCTTCCATAACACCTGTCTGGTGAACGAGTCTGAAAGGAAGAATGCAGAATGACGTCATTCGGACGAACGGCTCCAACAGCTCTGATATAAATAGCTGCCAGTCCCGACACAGAAAACGCATCCACACAAATAGAGGTGTCGCGCTCGATTAAAACCTGGCCCCCATACCGCTCTGTCACCGTGTCGCCAGGCAAGGAGCGAGGCGTGCAAGGCAGGGCATAGGCAGGCTGGCCCCATGGGAGATATCCCCAATTCCCTCTTCCCTACGTTCCACGCAGGACCGTGTGGGACGGCCTTCCGGGATCTGGGCACGGCAAGTCAGCGCACGGCCCGGTTAACGGGCCCGGCAGCCCCTGCCTGCCTACCGACTTGGAGACCTTTTGTCTGGCTGGTTGTTGTCCAACTTCTGCTGGGACAAAGAAGGAGAAAGCAGCCGTGGGCCAGGCGGCATGATCACGCTAGCTGTCCACACCCCGCAGCGCCAGGCATCCCCACAGCTACTGCTCAGAACGCCAAGCCCTGTGGCACGCAGGGGCTGCCGGTGACCTTGGCTACAGGCATCTTTAATGAATAGGACTGCAAAAATAACATAACTTTATTCCCATTTTAATTGACGAACCACATCAAATTGCATTTGCACTGCACCCTGCTGCAGGGACGAATAGGTGGACGCAAGAGAACATTCTCTGTCTCTAGGTTTGAAAGCCGTTTCCCCGGCGTGGAGTTTGCGGGAGAGAAGCCCAGGCACGCGGAGGGGGCTGGTCTGAATCGATACCTATTGTCTCTACAAGGGGCGACCCGCGGCTCAGGAGCACTGGAGACCGAGCCACGTCCTCCGTCTCAGGGCCCAAGCCCTCCGGGGTGGGGGTTTCTGGCCACACAAAGGGAAGGGCTCCGCAGGCAGGAACCGTGTTCCGAGTGTGTCCGCAACAGCACTGGTGACACTCGGTGCCAGGCTGGCAAAGTGCGATTTGGCTCTTAAAGGAAACACACCCTTACGTGTGTGTTAAATAATAAAAATCACTTCTTAACTGAAGGGAACGATAATCACTTCACTGGGAGAAAAAAAAAAATCTGTTTAGTCTTTATTATAACATTAAGCAAATTAAACATCAGCATAATCCAGGTGATACTAGAAAAGGGTCATCAAAGAAATTAACTTTGTTGTTCATTAATTTACATGGATTAGTAGAGGGCAGAAAGATAGCAAATGTGCTCTAGTTTTTTATGATATAATTTCAAACTGTACACCATTTGTGGCAGGAGGGTGACTTTGGGGTTAATCAGACTGATTTGTCCTTTTAATTGCTTTCTATTCAAAGAAAATTCATTAGATAATGTTCTCTTCAAAATTCATGAATCAATTTAACTGAAGAAACCACATTAGCAGCTTTGGGTTCATTAGCACATGCAGTTGTGTTACCGGCTGATTGCTGGGGGGGGTTTCCTTGTGCAAACACACTCTGTTTACTGTCATTTCTTCAGAAAGCCTTTTTGAAATCAAACTGTTAATCATTATTGTTGTTGTTGTGCCTAACTTCAAAAAAGGGAAGAAAAGCAAGGTAGCCGGGTGGCGACTCGGAGGCGGGGAGACTTCAGGGGCAGCCGTCTTGGACAAGAAACAGTGAAAGCAGCCCATCGATACTGCAAGAAACAGGCCGGTCTCCTGCCTTCCTCGCAGAGCACACAGAGTCGCTGGCTTTGTTTTCTGCGCTTTGACCTGGGGAGAAGACGCTGCCCAGGTTTTCTGGGAGAACAGCCTGGAACTTTACTAAACCTGCAGGAAAAAATAGAGGGAGGTGTGTGCAAACTCTCCTGGCGCTCGGAGCAGTTCCGAGAAACAATGGCACGGTGCCAACCCGCGCCTGAGCGCCAGCCTCGAGTGCCGCTCTAACAGATGACTGCCGAATTGCGGAGCACCTTCCTCTCCAACTGTAAAAGTATCTTATAATAAAACAATTACACGTCCGTATATGAGCAGAGTTTATCACACATGTTCAGCTTCACTGTCGGTTTTTCATGGGAAACCAGCCCTTAACCGGTACACACCAGGCCAGGTAGCAGGAAGCACAGCTCAAAGAATGCGATATTTAGCGATCGAGTACATCATCTCACAAATGTATCTGAACACTCAATTCCACCCTGTAGGGAGCAAATGCATTAATTAGTTTAAGCAGCTCTCAAAGACAGTGCCTTTCATCCTAACCTGCACAGAATCGGCTGGCTGAACTTCACCCATTTTTGGGGAGGAGCCCACACTTTAAGTATCATTCTAAAATGGGAGTGAAATCTTTTCATAAAAATTAACACACGTGGATATGGAAAATATAATTTCTTGAGGTTGAGGAGACTACATCAAGTCCTCAGCAGCTGGCCTGATAATTTCACGTGGCCCAAAGGGACAGCCATTAAAATACCATCCTTCTCTCTGGTCCCGGTCCTCCCCACGGGGCAAGCCCGAGACCCCGGCGCTCTGTGACGCGGCCTCCGAACGCCATGTTCTGGATGTCCCTTTCCTTTGCTTCTCTCCTCCTCTTGTTTTCTCTCCAAACTCATCCTTCTTCCTGCCTGTTCTAGGGTCCTGCGTATGCCGCGCTCTGTTTACGTGCCCGGGGTGAGGGGAAACTCTGCTGGAGGCTGATCTGCTTCGTATAGCTTCCTCATCTCACAGACACGGGACGTGGCAGCTCTCACTTCGGGTGGCTGCTTAAATACACCCACCGTGACAAATCTAACCGGCGGAAGACTGTTTTCTAAATTCTCTCTTTGCCTGGATTGTACATCTTCAACCTGGAGGGGGGGATGCCATTTCCTCATGCTGGCCACAAGAGAAGTTTTGGGTCACGGACATCAGGTTTTCATGCAAGTTCTTTTCATGCCACGCCACGGGAGTGGAGGTCAGGGTTCCGAGCAGGGCCGACTCGCGTGCTTGGACCAAGTCAAGCAAGCCCAGCTCTGACGTGGAAGAGCCGCACACCAAGAGCCTGGCAGGAGGACACAGAAAGGACCAGCTTGGCTGAGTTGGGATGAGTCGCTTCCTTCTCCTGGGCTTCTGTCTCCCCCTAGGATCAGTATCATCTTAAGAGCAACCGTGACAAACACGTCTGTGCCCCACTGCATGTGTCCAGGCCCGGCACAGCTGGTGGAAGGCAGGGCTGGCCTGGAAGCCGGCTCTCTCTCAGATCAGGACTTAGTCTCAAGGGCCGAGAGCCTCTTCCCCTGTAGGGCAGAGCCCTGCACTTGTGAGTTCTTGGAAAAGAGTCTCTTTTCCTTCCACCACCACAGCCCCCTGTGTGGTCACCTTTGTAGAGCAATGTGGTTTCCCGAGGTGGGGCCTGCCTTCAGCAGCCCAGGCCTTGGGGCTCTTCCTTGGCCAGGCTGCAGCTAGGGGGACACACTCCAGCCCAGGTGTGGCCTGCAGGGCCGTGCCTGCCTGAAAGCGTCACAGTGGCTCAGCCTGCGGAATCCCTGGCAACAGAGAGCACTGCCCAGCTCCTGCCTGAGTGCCCTGTCGGAGCAACAAGTGCCTGGAAGGGGTCCCCAGGAGCTGGCGTCCACGGCACACGTTACAGCTATTCGACCTCCTGTTGCCTGGCCATCGACAGTAGCCAGAAGCAGCGTTTTTGAGGAATGAACCCGAAACACCGAGCTGGAGGGAAACAGGGGCTCCGGTTCCAGGTAAAACGGAGCAGGCACACTGTCTTTGGTTTCTCCCACTGGGCACCTTGACAAAAACCCGGGCAGAGGGCACAGAGCAGCTCGGTGAGGGCTGAGAGGAGGCGGCAGTCTCAGGCAGACCGGGGAAGATGCCAGGCATCGGAAATACTGCCGGGACGATAAATGTGCTTGTCATTTCCCCTCCTCGTCCCCAACCTGGACGTACCACAGCCTGAGCCCTGAAGGTGGCCCTGGCACACACAGAGCGTGCCAGGGGCTCTACTCCACCTCCAGGAGGAAAGCACCTCTCCTCCTGCTGCGCTTTGAGTGTGTCCCCAGAAAGTTCACTTAATTCCGTTGTAACAGTATTACCAGGCGATTGGGCCACGAGGCTCTGCTCTCACGAATGGATTGATGCTGCTGTTGGGGCAGTGGGTTAGTTATCAAGGGACTTTGGCCTCTCTTTTTTCTCCGTGCCCCATACTCTCTCACCATGTGACAGCTTCTGCCACGGGATGACCCTCACCAGACGCCAGTGTTTCGCGCTTGGACTTCTCAGCCCCAACCGTGAGCCAAATAAACGTCTGCTCTTTACCTGACCCCCCGTTTGTGGCATGCCGTTATAGCAGCAGAATATGGACTAAGGCACCTCTGCTCAGGGAGAGTGGGGACTCACCCCTTTTTGGTATCATCTCTGAACTTCTGCACCATATCCCCTCCCTAACAATCCTGTGGTGGTGTGGTGTGGTAACAGGGGCCACAGGAGCCTAAGCTTCTGAGGAGGAGATGGCCCCTTCCTGATGGGAGGAGGTATTGTCCTCCCAAGAGGTGGGAACCGCCCCTGCCCTCCCTCCATCGCTTCTTTTCCTTTCCTGTGTTTCTGCCGCCTAAGCACATCAAGGTTCAGCCGCAGGACGTGTACACTACAAAAGGGTAAACAGAGTCCTAGCTTTCTGTCTAGGACACTGACTGAAAAGGGAGCCCCGAGAACTTAAGAGTATCAGGAGATTGTGGAGAAAGAGGAGTTTGTGAAAGCAAGCCCAGAAGTTTATAAATTCCTGGATTCACCTGTCCATGTGAGCTGGCCACTTACCCATCTGTACACATGTGGATCTGAGCCTAAATCAAAGACTTTGAGAGTAAGAGTTAGGCACTGCCAGGTCTCATAGCAGCTGCTGAGTGATGAATAAAAGGATTGTTCTGAAAAGGCTTTGAAAATGGAACAAACATTAAAATCACAACACACAGAAGACAGATCAGAACTTATGGACTAAATACAACCAGGTTGACTGCCTCCTCCTAAAACAAAAATATCAACATTATCCATAGGATTTATATAAGAACCAGAGTCTCATAATATTCAAAATACTTGGGAGACAATTCAAAATTACAAAACATGCAAATAATTAGGAAAATCTCAACTTACCAGGAAAAGATAATCAACACATGACAAGTCTGAGATGACATAGAAGTTAAAATCGTCTGACAAAAAACTTTAAAGGATCTGTTATAAAAATGATGCAAGAAGGGAAAACACTCTTGAAATAAATGAGGACAGAAAATTTCCATAAAAAAATAGAAGCTATCAAGAATCAAACAGAAAATTTAGTACTGAAAAATACAGTAACCAAAATAAAAAAAACTGCACTACATAAGATCAACAGCAGAATGGAAATGTCAGAGAAAAGCATCAATAAAAAAACCAAAAAACCAAAAACCAGAAAGAATCTTGGGGCCATGTGAGACAAAGTCAAAAGATCCATTATGTCACTGGAGTTTCAGAAGGAGAGAAAAGAGTGTAGAAAAAAATTCAGAGAAATCATAGCTAAAAATTTCTCAAAATTTGGCAAAAGATATATAACTACTGATTCAAGAAGCCCATCAAACTGCAAACAGGATACTCCCAGATACATCATGCTCAAATTGCTGAAAGCTAAAGACAAGGGAAAAAGTCTCGAAAAACAGTAGAGAAAAACAATTTATTATGTATAGGGCATAATGAAGGGCAAGTGAATGACTGTGGAATTCTCGTCAAAAACTACTTAGGACAGAAGGAAGTAAAACAGCAATTTCAAAATCCAGAAAGCAAAAAAAAAAAAATCCCTCTATCAACTTGGGATTCTATATACGATATTTAAAAATACTTTCAGCAATAAAGTTAAAGACATTTTCAGATAAGAAAAGAAAAACTAAGATAATTGCCAGTAAGACTTGATTTTTAGAATGGCTAAAAGAAATTCTTTAGAAAGAAGAGAAATAATACTAGAGAGAAGTTTTGGAACATTAAGAATGCAGGCAGAGTAAATATATGGGTAAATCCCACAAGCTATTCTTCTCTTGAGTTTTTCAAAATATGTTTGATAGCTGTAAGCAAAAATTATAACATTGTCAGATGGGATTTTCAATGTGTATGTAGATGTAATGCATAAGATACTATTATGGGAAAATTAAAAGGATCTATGTAGTCATAAGGTTTCTATATCCCACTTAAAATGGTAAAATATAGATTCTATTTAGGCTGTGAAGGTATGTAAGTACTATAATCCATAGATTAATCATTAGAAAAACTACAAAGAGATATAGTAGAAAACAAAACAATTAAAACAATACTAAGGAAAGTTAAAATAGCCCCAAAGAAGGAAGGAAAGGAAAAAAAGAGAAACAAAAACGAGAGAGAACAGAAAACAAACAATAAAATGTTAGACTTAAATCCAAACATATTAACAGTTATATTAAATGTAAATGATCTAACCACACCAATGAAAAGAGATTGTTAGAGTGGATAAAAATTAATCCAAGAAAGTGCTGTCTATAAGAAATTTATTTCAAATATTAGCTACAGATAGGTTAAAAGTAAAAAGATGAAAAAGATATACCATGTAAACACATTTAAAAAGTTAACATAATATAAAGTATATTTACCTGCAAAGAAAATTCCCAGGAGTAAAAACGAATATTCCATAGTAAAAGAGTCAATTCACAAAAGAACACATCAATCCTAAATGTATATATGCCTAACAACAGAGTTTCAAAATCCATGAAGTGAAAATCATCAAAATTAAAAGGAGAATTAGACAAATTCACAATTATATTTGGAGACTTGAACACTTCTCTTTCAGTAATCAATAGAACTAGGTGACAGAAAACTACCAAAGATATACAACTGAAAAATGCCAACAACCAACTGGATCTAATGGATATTTATAGAACACTCCACCCAATAACAGAATACACATTCTTTTCAAGTTCACATGGAACAATGACCAAGATATACTAGGCCATAGTCCATATTCTAGGTCATAACTTTAACACATGTAAAATAATCGCAAATATACAACTTAATGTTCTCTGATAACAATGAAATTAGAATAGAAATCAATCAGAACGATAACAGAAAAATCTCCTGAACATTTGGACAGTAAATAAACCACTTCTAAATAATCTATGGGTCAAAGAGGAATTCTGAAAGGAAATTAATACACTGAACAGAACGAAACTGAAAATGAAGAATATTAAAATATATGGAACATAGCTAAAGCAATATTTAGAGGAAAATTTATAGTTTTAATTGCTTCTATTAGAAAAGAAAGGTCTCAATAATCTAAACTTCTAACTTAAGAAACCAGGAAAAGAAGAGCAAAGTAAATCCAAAACAATGAGAAAGAAAGAAATAATAAAAGTAAGGGAAAACATTGATAAAACTGAAAACAGAGAACTGAGAGTAGAATCCATGAAAGTAAAAATGGGTTCTATAGAATGATCAATAAAACAGATAAATCTCTGGTAAGACTGACAAAGAAAAAAGAAGAAACAAATTATCAGTATCAGGAATGGAAGAGGAGATACCACTACAGACCCCACAGATATTAAAGAGGTAACACATTCCTATGAATAACTCTATACAGAAAAATTCAACTACTTTAGGTGAAATAGATCAATTTATCAAAAACTACAAACTACTTAAACTCATCCAAGATGAAAGAGATAACCTGAATACTCCTATAACTATTTCAAAAGTTGAATTCATAGTTTACAATCTTCTGGGGAAAAAAGAAGTCTCCAGGGCCAAGATGATTTCAACCAATGAATTCTATCAAATGTTTAAAGAAAAAATAGAATCAATTCAACATAATCCTTTCCAGAAAATAGAAGAGGAAGAAACATTTTCCAGAGTATTTTATGAGACCAGCATTACCCTGATACCAAAACTAGAAAAGTAAAAATCAATCCCTAATGAATACAGATGTAAAATTCTCAGAAAATATTAGCGAACCAAATCCAGAAATATATAAAAAGAACAAGAAACCAAAATCATGTAGCGTCTCTCCCAGGAAAGCAAGGCTGATTCACGGTAACCAAGACACGGTGGTATTTGTAGTACAACAGACACAGAGATGGATGAAACAGATCCACACAAATACACAGTCATCCCTTGATATCTGTGGGGGATTGGTCTAGGGCACTGTGTGGATACCAAAATCCACAAATGCTCAAGTGCCTTACCTAACATGGGGAAGCACTTGTATACAACCCATGCACATCCTCCCATATACTTAAATCATCTTTAGATTACTTATGATACCTACTATAATGTAAGTGCTATATGAATAGTTATTATATGGTATTGTTTATGTAGTAACAAGGAAAAAAGTCTGTACAATCTCAGTACAGATGTACCCATTCTTTTTTTTTTTTTTTTAAATATTTTTGATCTGCAATTGGGTGAAATCAGTGGAATGCATAGACACGAAGGGCCAACTGTAGACTTTGACAAAGATCTCTAACAAAAAAGCAGGGTGATTCAGTGAAGAAAGGATAGTCTCTTTAACAAATGGTCCGGAAAAATCTAGATACAGACTTTATGCTTTTTACAAAAATGGACTCAGAACGGATCATAAACCTAAATCTAAAAGGCAAAATCACAAAACTTTCAGGAGATGATACAGGAGAAACTCTAGGTGACCCTAAGGTCACCAGGACCCAAGGATTTGCAGAAGAGGTTTTAGATAAATATGATTCACGAAAGAAAAAAAATAAGCTGGACTTTATTGAAATTAAAAACTATACCACAAAAGACGCTAAGAGTCCAAAAATAGAAGTCACAGATTGGGAGAAATTATTTGTAAAACACATATCTGATAAAGGACTTGTACTGCAAATTAGCAAAGACTCTTAAAATTCAACATTAAAAAAAATCACACAACTCAATTTAAAAAATGGGCAAGTCTGAACATACACTTCACCAAAGATTATATACAAGATGACTAATAAACATAAAGAATGATATTTAACATAATTTGTCTTTAGGGGAACTACAAATTAAAATGAGATATGCTTATCCACCGATTAGGCTAAAATCCCAAAGCTGACAGTACCAAAACCTACGGCAAGCAGAGCAACAGGGATGCTTGTTCATTGCCGGTGGGAATACGAAATGGTCCAGCCACTTTCAAACGGTTTTGTGATTTCTTACAAGCCGGAGTCTTACCATGTGATCCAGTAGTTGCACACCTAGGTATTTACACTCAACTGATTTGAAAACTCACAGCTTCACAAAAACTTGCCTGTGAATGTTTATAGCAGCTTTATTCATATTGTCAAAAACTGTACACAATCAAGATGCCCTGTGATAGGTGAAAGGATAAACTACGGTATAGCCATACAATGAAATATTATTCAGTGACAAAAATACATGAGCTATTGAGACATAAAAAGACATGGAGGAAACTTAAATGTACATTTCTAAGTGAAAGAAGCCAGTCTGAAAAGGCTACATATCATGTGATCCCAAATATATGATATTCCGGAAAAGGCAAAACTATATAGATGGAAAAAAGATCAGTGGTTTCCAGGTACACGGATGGGGAAGAAGGAGGGAGAAACGAAGAGGTGGAGCGCAGGTAATGAAACGACCTTGTATGCCACCGTAATGGCAGAAAGGTGGCATCAGACATTTGTGAAACGCCGTAGCACCTCATGGCACAAAGAGTGAACCTAGGCAACGTATGCACGTTAACAAAACAATGAAACATTTAGAAGATGAGGGATCCTGGGAAGGAAATATCGACCATGACAAGAGACTCTCGCTGTATTACAAATGTATGAAACATCCTCACTGAAGGAAGGGGCAGGTGGGGACTTTTCTGAAAGTAACTTTGGAAATGAGTGGAGACGAAGATTCAAGGCAAAAGGAACTGAACTCCAGTTGATACGATCGTTTCCCATGAGCATGTGTGTTAACATTTTTGATGCTGTTATACATGCATACTGGGCTCGAACGATTAAGTGAATGGGTGGAAGAAAGTGGGAGCCGGGTTACTCGCCGTGAGTGGGTGTTTACAGATAAGCAAGAGGCGGTGGCTAGAATAATCCATGTGATGATGGATTAGAGTTGTAGACATCAGTATGAATGTTTTGGCTTAATACAAAGATAGTTGCATATAGAAATATTTATAATATGTGTCTAGGCATGGGTTAGGGCACACACATCTATTTCTCTGATCTGTCAACAGAGAAGACTTAGAAGCAACAATACCCCAGTGGCGATGAGCAAACCTAGTGGCCACACTTTGGTTTCTAATACTATTTTATAATAAAAGGTCCTTCAAAGAAGTGACTTTTTCCCCTAGGATTAGGGCAGGACATATACAAGATGAGCCTGGAGCATCTTGCAGTGTCAGAGAGTAAGGATAAGCTGAAAACTGAGATGAAACAAACAACAAAAACCATCCCTAAACAAATCACAATGATTTAAGTCAAAGGGACACAGGAGCAGAATGAAAAAGCTTCCCATGGCCAAAGCTGGAACAATTTCAGCAACAAAATCAAGTAGTATTAGATTACAATCCAACATATAAAATAAATATCCATCAATCTATACAGTATAATCATTAGATTGAATAAATAAAGGAGAAGAGAGAAATCTCCCATGCACAATTCCCAGTAACTTATGTAGGTAGTCTCCTCTCAAGGCAAAGCATAACTCCCTGTTCCTTAAGTGTGTTAAGTACAGTGACTTCCTTTGAAAGAGAACAGTATTGAGGGGAGGGGGAGGAAGAGTAATTTTCTTGGTGGAGAAACCTGACAAACAACACTACTTCACCCAGGTGATCAAGATCAACATTGACAGTGATAAATTATATTGACGATATGAATCTTTGATATGATTTGATAAAATGGAACTTTACCTATGGGTTTTCCTCCCTAGTTCTAGTCCAATCATGAGGAAAACATCAGACAAATTCCAAAAGAGGGACATTCGACAAGATGTTAACCAGTACTCCTCAAAACTGTCTAGGTCATCTAAAACAAGGTGAACCTGAGAACTGGTCACAGCCAAGAGGAGCTGAAGGAGACAAGATGAATAAATGTGATTAAATGTAACATAGTATCGTAGGTGAGATGGTAGAATGGAAAAAGGACATTAGGTAAATACTAAGAAAATGTGAATAAAGTATGGACTTTAGTTAATAATAAAGTATTGCTAATTGTAATAAATGTACCATATTAATGTAAGAAGTCAATTACAAATGTCATCATGATAAATATAAATGGTATAATTATAAATGGGAGAAATGGGTGTGGGTTGTCAGGGAACTATCTGTATTAACTTTCCAATTTTCTAGAAATCTAAAACTGTTCTAAAAATAATGTCTATTAAAATAAATTATTTACTATATTAACATCTTTATGATGAAAAATGTATAATTATATCAATTAACACAAAAAAATTTAATATAATTCAACATCCATTCATAGTAAAAGTTCTCAGCAACCTAGGAATAGAAGGTAATTTCCTCAACCCAATAAATGTATCTACAAAAACCCTACAGCTAACATCATAATTATGGAAAATGGAATGTTTTTCTCTCAAGATTGAAAACAAAGCAGTGACGTCTGTTCTCACCAGTCCTGTTCAACATGTCAGTGGGAGATCTAGACAGTGCAAAAAAGAAATAAAAGACATTCATGTTAGGAAAGAAGAAATAAAACTGTCCCTATTTGCAGATAACATGATTCTCTATGGCAAAATACACAGGAATCTATAAAAAACAAAGTTTTTAGAACTAATAAGTGAGTTAGGAAAGTCACTAGGTACAAGGTCATTACACAAAAAACAATCACATTTCTATGTACCACTGATAATGGTGCCAACCAAAACGTAAGGCTTAGATATAAATCTAACAAATTATATTATAGGATCTGTCTGCTGAAAATTACAAAATGCTGACAGAGAAATCAAAGAATACCTAAATAATAACCAGAGAGGCATACCATGTTCATGGAAGTCCTAATATTATAATGATTTTAATTATTCACAAACTGATCTATAGGGTTGTTATTCTAATCAAAATCCCAAGAGAATTTATTATAGATATAGACAAGTTGATTCTAAAATTTATATGGAAAGGCAAAGATCTAAAATAGCCAAACCATTTTACAAGAAACAAAAATAGTTAGAGAAATCACACTGACAGGTTCCAAGACTTTACTATGTCATAATAGTCATGTATTAAGTATTTGTAAAGGAACACATACCCAGACTGATGGAACAGAAGACAAATTTCCAGAACAGACTCACGGGAGTATGGCAAAATGCTTTTTGACAAAGGTGCAAAGGCATTTCACTTCATTTGAAAGTAAATTATAAGATTTTCAAAAATCGGAGCTGGAAAACTGGATACTGATATGCAAACAGTTGAACCCTGATGTAAACCTCATGCCTTATTTAAAAAAACCCTCATAAATTTAGCATAGATATAAAACACTAGATAAAAAAAGAAAAAAGTTCTTAGGTATGTCCCCCAAAGCATGATCCATCAAGAGAAAAATAAATAAATTAAACTTCAGTAAAAAGGAAAAAAATTGTGGAAAAAAAATTGGTCTGTGAAGGTTTATGTTAAGAGAATAAAAGACCAGCAACAGACTGGGAGAAAAATATTTGGAAATAACGTATCTAGCAAAATAGTCACATCCAGAATATACAAAAAATGTCCCAAACTCCACAATTCCAAACTCAAACAAATCCAATAAACCACCTAATTAAAAAAAGGCAAAAAACTTGAATGGATACTTTCCCAAAGAGAATATAAAGATGGGTCAATAAGAACATGAACAGACGTTTGACAGGAACAGCCTTCAGAGAAATGTGAAGTAAAGCCATGATAAGATACCAGTGCGGATCTATTGGAATGGCTAAAACAGATAAATGGGATGTATTCATTCTGTGGAATACTACTCGGCAACGAAAAGGAACACACTATAAACACAAGCAACAACTTGGATCAGTCTCAAAGGCATTATGCTGAGTAAAATAAGTCAGGCCAAAAAGGTAAAATAATGTCCCATTCCATTTATATGACCCTTCCCCAAACACAAAGCCACAGTGATGGAGAACATGTCAGTGCCTGCTAAGAGGGGGTGGGGGTGGGGCTGGGGTGGGGGGCGGCGGAAACTACGAAGGGGAGCAAGGAGCTCTTTGGGTGCTGGAACCCCTCTCTATCCTCACGATGATGGTAGTGGTTACAGAAATCCCTGTGTTAAAATTCACGGGACTGTACAAAGTCAATTTTACTACATGTTAATTTAAAAAATAGATTAACAAAGACGAGGGAAAACACAGTTTATAGTTGTCTTCTTTAATCAAAGGGAGTTTTCTCCTCCAAAGTTCGAGACGCCAGGGAACTCACTTCCTATCGAGAAGGGAATCTAGGTCACGTTTTCTGCAAGATCTCCCCCCCCCCGCGAGCCCCCGCCCACGCTGTCACACAACACTGTCACCACGGTGGGCTCTTCCAACAGAGGGCACAGGGCACTGCTGCCGGCACCGCCCGCTGGCCGACCGGTGAGCCTTCAGAGCAGACGGCCTGTCACGCGGTGGACTCGGCTTACTCGGGCCCCACTGTTTCTGCTGGCCTGATGACCGCGCCGGGCAGCGGAGTTTTGGACCACTTTTTGAAAGTCCAATCCATTCTTGGATAAGAAAATTTGCCAACACGGAGTATTCCAGGGCACCCGACCTCGTTCTTGGTACACGGCAACCAGCCACCACTCGCCTGGTCAATCACACGTGATGCGAGGGCTGATGGCCGGCTGTCAACACAAGTTCCCCAGGCGTTTTGAGCAGCGCCGGGGAAACGGGCACGGGCGCTGTTTTGAAGATAAAATTCATCTGGGAACTTCGGTAACTTTAAGGAGCAGCATCACAGCAAGCGTGGATGTTCGCTGAGCACTGGCCACGCGTCAGGTGCCGTGCCACATGCTTTCTCCTGCTGAGGCCTCCAGCGGCCCGGCGACTCTGGCACTACCACCGTCCCCGTGCAGGTGGAAGTCTCCCAGGCCCAGAGATGGAGTGGCCTGTCCAAGGTCACCCTCAGGAGCCTCTCTGCAGGCATCATTGCATGCTTGCTGCCGTCCCCCCGTGGCCACCACAGGACGGCCACAGCGGGGCTGCCTCCTGGACAGCTGACCTGTCGCCCTGAGGTCCCCCCGCCCCCTGTAAAGTGAGGGCCTGGCAACGGCACCTGCCGTCAGAGGGTGAAAGGCGCTCACCTGCATGAAAGGTTCTTTCTACCTGGGAAGGACCGTGCGGATTTTCAGGAGTGATTTTTCATCCCCCAACTCTCCCGTCCCCATGGCGAGGCTCTCTCAACCACAAGGCAGCTGGGACGGGACAGGGGCCCCCACGGCCCCTCTCGTCCCTCCTGGTGTTCCAGGGCCCTCCTGCCCTCCTCGCGGTGCTACCCGGACAGCTCCACTCGGGCTTTAACAAGGCTCGTTCCCAGCAGTGCCGTTCACCAGGCACCCCAGCTCCGAGCAGGGCGAGGTGGCCCACAGCACCCCGGGTCCCCGGGAGGCCACGTGGGGCACCTGATGACATTAGCCTGGGAGACAAGCACCCCCTCTCGGAACCCTGACCCCTAATCCTACATGCACACGCTGTGCTCCCTGAAAACGGGCTCCCGGCTCTGCTAACAAGAAAATACATAGTGTTTAAAAAAATTTTAAATCTCCCTTTCATAAGTGGATTAAAATGGGTCAGGAGGAGGGAAGTACCCAGGCCCCAGTGGCCACATGGACATCCCGTTTCCAGCCCTTCTAACCTGGGGACGTGGCTCGGGGCTCTGACCCGGCTGACGCAGGCCCAGCCGGGGCGCAGGTCAGCAGATATGGGTGACACAGAGGCTGACAGACAGGCACCGCCGTGCGTGTCTCTAGCTGCGGGCCAAAAAGACTGAATTCTGCTATAATTAAAAATAAAATAAAACCAGGAACCCACGTGAATATATAAGGTGACATAAATAATATTCAGGTATAATAGACATTTTTTAATTTTTTAGAATAATTGTCCTTAAAGTGTAGTCTGGGGACGCCGTGACTCCTTTAGGGGATTTGTGAAGCCGAAACTATTTTCACAGTAATACTTAGATGCCCTTTGCTGTTTTAGTTCTCATTCTACCACAAGGGCACAGAAGGGTTTTCTGGGGGCTACGTGACATGACCCCACGACAGAGCAAACGCAGGAGCAGCTCTGAGGACCCAGCTGTCTCCGCTAAGACAGGTGGCAGGGCACTCCGTTCCGCAGAAGTGGACAACGCCAGTCTCCTCAAGCGTCTGTTTTGGAAAATAGTTACTTTCGTAAGTATGTTATTATGATAACCCGCGGTGGATTTACTATCTTTTTAATTCGGTTAATGCATTTAAAAAATTCTCAGGTCTGATTTCCAATAGGGTAAATGTACACGATATAACCCACATCATTAAAAGCTCTTTGGGGTCTCAATAATTTTGGGGCAGCAGGGTCCAGAGGGACTGATGGTTTGGTGGGCTAGACCAGTCCCCTCCGAGCCTGGCTGGCCCAGCAGCTGGCCTTGGCTGCACCAGGACACGATCCCAGGGCTCGCCTCGCGGACGGATCCTACTATCAGCCCCCAGAAATGAACCTTCTGCCGCGCCATGGTCTAGGCGGCTCACTCAGGTGAGGTGAGGTCCCACGGCCTGGCAGCACCACCCGGGCGTCTTTATAGTCACTTTCCTCAGACTTAGAGCCTCCAAACTTATTTAACAAAAGAATTATGCCTAAGACTTTAAGCACAAACTTAAAGAAGCCTACAGAGAAATGATTAAACTGTGACTGTCCTGGTATGAATGTGAATAATTATGCATTAACACCCTTTACCATTCAAATAATTGTCATTCAGCTCAAAGCCGAATAACTGACTTTTGAATAGGTGCTAATGGTTTCTGAACCACGGCAGAAATACAGAAAAATACACCGTGCAAAAATCTGAGGGCAGGAGGGAAGGCAAGGCAGAGAGTGAGTGTCTGAGAACGAGGATCCTCGTGTTGTTAAGGTATTTCTGAGGTTAATTACAAAACAAAAGGAAGTTTTTCCAGTTCTAACTCCACGTGACGTGCTCAACCCGGGCAAACCTCATCTACACCGTGTTCTGCTTCGGAGCGTTGTTTCCCCCTCACCCCACCAGAAGGACTTCAGACCTGCAGACGTGGGACGCTCTGACTCCCGACCAAGTCTCCTCTACAAGAACAACGAACAAACCCGCTCCACACGATCCTGGACTCACAGGGACACAACCTTGTCATCAAAACAACACGATGGCAGGAAACCTCCCGCAAAACAACGTTTTCCAACAGAGTCAGCAACGGCGAGGCCGGTGCCGAATCACATGTTCCCTTCGTCGGCGTCAGTGTGTGACAGGAAAGAGACGCGCTGTGCATTTCAGACCCGTGTTGTTTCATGCTAAACATATCAGTCGTCGTTAAAAATGCCCTATGCATGCACGCAGCCCCTTCCAACCCAGGTCAAGGACTCCCATGCATTCCATTAGAAACATCTAGAAGCCTCCCACTGGCCTTCCTGAGCGCAGAGGAGGAGGGAGACACGGAACCGGCTTTATTAGTAGCTGTTTCACGCTGCTCCCGAAAGGCTACACACGAGCTTCTCCGGGAACCGGGGCGGCGCCCCACTGTCTCCCAGCCCAGCCGACACCTCACGGTCAAGGCCATCCGACTCAGTTCCCGGGAATGCTGACAACTCCGAGGGGTGGGTGGGTCTGACAGATCCCCACCCAGGCGGTGTCTGGAGCTTGTCTGAACAGCCCTGAGGTCTGTTAAATAATTTTTCATTGATAATCACGCCGCCGCCGCCATAGCCAACTTTTGAAGACCAGCCCAACGGAAAGGAGCTGAGCCCTTAATTTCTTAATGAATTATTCTTTACCACAGGACACGGAGCACGCCACGGAGAAGGCATATCATTACTGACAGAGCTGTCAGAAGGACAGGCAAAAGGAAAACTGGCAAGCTTTAATTTCTCTGCAGAGAAATGAGGGGCTCTTTGGGGATTAATCTCAGTATCAACATTGAGCCTTTGCCTCAGGGCAGCTGAGGAATTCAAAAGAAGTTGTGACTGAAATTTGAGTGATGGAATCTAGCTCAAATTGTGCAGCTGACTTTGGTTTCTCACCTATTCAAATGAGGATGAGGCTGCACAGGTGAGCGCGGCGGCTCGGCGGGACCGGGGTACGCGCGCCGGGGTGGGGGCCGGGGGCCGCACCACGGGCCAAGAGAGCCCCGGACGGGAGCAGCCGGCCAGAAGGATGGTGCGACCTCTGACCCCCCGCACCCCCAGGCAGGCTCAAATCCCCCCAACTCCTCGCCATGGGCGGGGGGCAGCCCTGTGAGGCCACGCCCCTCTGGTCCCTTTAGCTTCTTGCAGTAGGCATCGAAATTCGTCCCTCGAGAAGTCTCGCTACGAAGGACGAGACTGTGGGCCTCCCTCTCCCTGTGGGTCAAAGAGCTCGTACTTATTTTGTGGCTGAGGGCTGCACCCTCAGGCTCCAGGGTGTCACGAGAACGGTGTGGCTGCTGTCACCGCCGGCTGCTGTCTCTGGAGGAAGAAGGCACAGTCTGCCCCCTCCCCTGCCAGTGGCAGTGGAGGGTCAGCGGCAGGTCACCCCCACAGGGCCGTCCTCCTTCAACGTGGGGGTTTCTGACGTCGCTAGGATACGAGCAGCCTGACTTACGGAAGAACTGACGTTTCAAACTCAGGCTCATACAACGTGGGGGAAGCCGACCCGGCGTCGGCGTGTTCAAGTTTATCAATTAGCCCATTAAGTTGTTTCTTACTCCTTCACTCCATCAACATTCAGCAAGCAGCCGCCTCCCGCCGGCCGGCCACAGGGTCGATGTCGATGGCATTGGGGGTGCAGGCGCTTGGCAGGTGTCACCACCAGGTGTGCCCTAGAGCAGGACAGCAAGGCGCAGGTTGTAAGGGGGCTGCACCACAAGGAAGGTTTCCGAGGAGGTGACGTTGGCGCTGAGACCGCAGGTGGGCCCTGGCGGGAGGGGAGGCAGGTGGAGTGTGGCTTGGCCAGGAGGGAAGGCGGCCGGTGGGGGTGCAGCTGAGACCCCGGGAGCAGCACCGGGAGCATGGTGGGCCGTGCAGGGTCCTCGGTCCTGTCCCGACAGCACCGGGAGACAACACAGAGTTCAAAAGATGGGAGGGCACGATGGAGTTGTCTTCTGCCAGGGCTGGCCTTACACCCACCAGGCAGGAAAACATCGTTTTACTTACAGGGGGAAGTGCCTGAGCTCCCCCAGGGCAACCACCCAGCGTGGAGAAACCCGGCTGCAACAGCCCAGCGCTCGCGGGGTCTGCTGCTCCCTGGTCCCCCTCCTCCCCCAGCCGCGCCACGTCACCTGCCACTGGCCCGGCCGCTGGCGTCCTCTGGGTGCTCCTCCCCGCACCGCAGAGCCACGTCTGAGAAGGCTCTTCCCTTCAGCCCCTTTTCTCACCCTGTCCCGTGGGTTCGCTGATCACTTCCACGCCAGGGACCCCAAACTGTCTGTGTGCGGTGCTGAGCTTCTCGCAGCTGTTTTTGGTCTCGAGTGGCCACCGCAATTCCCACGTTGACGCCGCAACGAGAGGCTTGGTCTCCTTTCTCACACGAGCCACGGGCGTCGCCCACCATCGGTCCTCGTGCCGGTTCCACGTCCCGTTTCTCCCCACTCGCCTTCGTTTCCCGGATGTCTGCTGGGCCTTCCTCGGTCATTCCTGCCGGGAGAGGTTCCTCGGCGCCTCCTGGTGAGCCGATGGCCTTCTCCGCCTTGGGGGAGGCCCCAGCCCCTCTGCACGCACCCCTGCTCCAGCCAGAAGGCGCCGTTGTGTCCCGCACAGGCCTGGCCTCGATCTACGTCGTCTGCCCCTTATTTCCACACACGTCCGAATCGCGTCTACCTCAATGCCTGGTGCACATGCCACCTCCTCCGTGAAGTCCTCTCCGCACCTTCCCGCAGGGCTGGCTCACAAAAGGCTCCTCGCGCACCTTCCTGGCGGCACCTGTCAAGACTGGACCTTCTTAGGGGACTCTGTGTGCGAGTCACCTCTGCATCCCCTACGGTGTTTGCACTGCTGAAGGGCAGCGGGAGAGTCTTCAGTCTGTATTCTGTACCGGAGGAGGGAATGAGGAGCAGATACAAAAGGAAGTTTGATGAATAAAAAATGCTGGGGAATGCTTCATGTCTTGTACAGGTTACGACGGATAAGTAACAAATAATCCCAAAACTCAGTGCCCCCAGTGAGACCCACTTCTCATCTTTCATGGCCCTGTGGGTCAGGAGTTCAGGAGGCCTCGGCTCAGCAGTCCTCACTGGGGTCCCCGTGTGGCTGCGCAGTCATCTGAAGGCCCCACCAGTGCTAGAGGATCTGTTTCCAGCGAGGCTTATTTCTGTGGCTGGGGAGTCTCGGGCTTCTCTGAGGGCTGCCGCGTGTCCTCTGGCACCACGGCTGGCTTCCCGCAGAATGAGAGAGCCGAGAGGCCACCAGGAGGCACGAGGCCTTTTATGACCTGGCCTCAGGAGTCACACGCACCACTTCTAGCACATCCCGCCGTCCTCCCAGCCCTCGGGCAATCTGAGCAGGGACAGGAGCGTGAACACCAGCAGTGAAGCTCACTGGGCCAGCCTGGAGACGGGGAGTTGCATGCCTGTTTTCTCGGCAGCTCCGCTGCATTTCAGGATCCAGTAGGGAGCTCTGGATGGACCAGACGTCACAACCTCCTCCGTGATGCTTCGTTGACTGACTGGAGGAACTGCACGGTGTAGTACAACATCCTAAAATCAGCTCCATAAGTTTTTGCCACGTCTCCCAAGTTCTTAAAGTCAGAATTAATTATCTCAAATGTGGGAGAGTGGACGTTAAACACAAAGACAAAATCTACAGTTACGGGAAGAACCTCTACTACTGGTTCTAAGAGGTCCTGTGACCCTCTTAGACACCACTCTGTTCCCCTTCAGATTTAGCAACTTAGTTCTGATTCTTTTCATCTGGTTGGAACTCCATTACCATACTGTGGGGTAGGGGTGCGGCAAGGAGACTTTTCACCTTCACCAGCAAAGAGACAAAACTGAAAACGTCTAATACTTGAATTTGCAATATCAAGTTTCCATGTATCACTTAAAACTTTAGAAGGTCTCAAACGTACATTATCAGAAGTCTAAATTCCTCCAGAAGGATGTCTGAAAAACACCAATACTTGCACTTTTTACGCTAGGTCCGAATGAGGCTGCTGCCTTATGGTGCTGCAAGAATGAGCCAAACTACTGAATGTGACCTCTGGTGGAACGTGAGACCCTCCTGGCAAGCAGGTAACATCACCCTCGCGGAGCCCACGGGGCGGTCAGCACAGGGACCACAGCCAACCTCGAAACCAGCTCCTGTTCCCAAGTATGAACCGCGGCCAGACGTGACCTGCGTGCGGCTCTGTGCAGTCAGGGGCTCGGCCAGCAGCGATTTCCCCGGCGCATTTACCCCGCTCGGCACGCCAGTGAGCAGCTCGTGCATGTTCTGGATCAGAAAGACTCGGGTTCAAGCATCATCCGTGCCATAAATCGGCTGATTGAGCTAATTTACCCTCTAAAGTTCAGTTTCCTCAACTTGAAAATGAGGATCATGGCTGGGTGTGCTGGCTCATGCCTGTAACCCTGGCACCTTGGGAGCCCGAGGCGGGGAGGATCGTTTGAGGCAAGGAGTTTGAGACCAGCCTGAGCAACATAGCAAGACCCCATCTCTACCCAAAATAGAACAATTAGCTGGGCTTGATGGTGCACACGTGCAGTCCCAGCTACTTGGGAGGCTAAGGCAGGAGGATCGCTTGAGCCCAGGAGTTTGAGGTTGCAGTGAGGTCAGATGATGCTACGCTAGCCCTGGCAACAGAGAGAGACCCTGTCTCCTCCCCTCCCCCTCAAAAAAGTGCCCTCATGTCAGGAGGAATACAGTGACAATCAAGTCTGCACCAAGGAGCACTCAGCAAAGGCCCTGCCACATGGATGTGCTCAGCAAACACAGCCACTAACCCGACCCCTGCCGCAACGAAGGTCTGCAGCCGACCACGGAACCGAACCCGGCCAGGAGCAGGCTGTGAAGCAACACACTCCTCTTCAAAGACTGGTTCCGCCCAGAGAGGTGGATTCCAGCACGAAACATGGTGTTGGAAGATGAGGTGAAGCTTCAGCTACAGAGAGACCAACCGTCCCAGCAGCCGAGCAGGCGCGGCCAGGGGGTCTGAGCGGCTCCAGTGAAGACCCCTGACGGCAAACGTGAGCCCGGGCCGGATCCCGGCAGTTCACACGGTGGACCGCAGAGTGGGCTCGTGTGCCCACAAATCTCCCCGCCACTGAGGGCAAAGAGCCACAGGGATGTGTAGACTGTGCTCTGCCCCGGGAGGTGGGAGGGCTCCACCCGGCCCCAGGCGCCACCTGCAGACCTCCGGGCCCGGGCAGCACAGCCCACGGCAGCGCCGGAGCGAGGGCACGCCGTGCGCAAACCCCAAACCACGCCTGGGAGGAGGTGGAGGAGGAGACACGACGATTTTTCAGGTCTGGTAATGCTGTTTATTTGATGTTCAGATTAATGAATCTCCGTGTTCCACGACAGCAGCAGGCTGTGGGGATGTTAAATAAAACGCTCCACAATTAGATAACTCTGACTTAGTTGCTCAACCCGCAGCTAGTGACACAAAACCCTGGGCTGGCCCAGGTCACCGCCAACCCCTATGTATGGCCAAGTGCTGGCGCCGGCAGTGAGGTGCTGGGTGGGGGTCTCTGAGGACAGGCACCCTGCGCTCCACACACCGGCGCGAGCGACGCCCCAGCTGGGCCGGGATTGTCACGGTGCTGCGTGCAAGAGGGAACCCCACTCTCCCCGCAGGGCCTGGGCTTAGCTCGCGGGAGCAGCAGAGTCAGGCGACAGAGCCCAGAGGCCTGGCCTGGTGGCATCTCTTCCCTTCCCATAAGGTCAGTGTGGCCACCCTGTCCCACAGGGACGTGAAGAGGACGCGGGACCTGGGGACTCACAGGCTTCTTCTGTCTCCAGGTTTCCTGGATTTGCCCGAGCTCCAGATGCAAATCCAAGGCGTCCTTTGCGGAAGTCTCTAGAGCACCTCACTGTCAACACGTCCCAGCAGAACCCGTGCTCTGGTCCCCAGCTGGCTTTCCCCATCTCACTACAGCGGACGGCGCGGCTGTTCACCCTGCTGCTGGGCGAAGCACCCGGGATCTGCCCGGACTCCTGAACCACCTGCCCTGCCTGATCCACCTGCACGTGCCCTGGGCTCGACTGGAGAACGCGTCCAGTGCCACAGTGCCCACCTGCCAGAACCTTCCTGGCATCACAGCCTTCTACCTCAAGTCACCCTGGGCTTCTCCCCTCCCAGAACGCGCTGTGCTCGTCACTGCTGTCTCAGCAGACTCGCACCTGCCAGTCCCTGTGCCTGCCTGGGAGTTTCTCTTCCTAGATCTTCACGGGGCTCATTCTCTCAACTCTGTTTCGGTCTTGGCCTGAGCACCGTCTCCTAGGAGGCCTCAACCCGCCCTCCCCCCCACCCACCTGCAGTCGCACCTGCTCCACTGCCCTTCTCACCATTCAGTGGTGCTGCTGGGTGAGGCGTCCATCGACTGTGGCCTCCAGAGCTGCTCCGGCCCACCTTCTCCTGTCTTTTCCCCGCACCTACAACAGGGCGGGCAGTGGAGGGTTCCCAGTACACTCCCGCTGGGACAGGCAGACACGAATCGGCACACAGGGTGTCAGTCCATGTCAACGCCCTCCCGGCCGACCCTGAGTCTGCAGGACATGGCCGACAGGAGGCTCGCAGAGGTCTGGCTACACGCAAAGAGCCACGGAAATGTTGCATCTTTACACTTGGGATTGAGAGACCAGATTCCCTTATCTTTTCCCAAAATTTGATTTCAAGGAATAAGAGCCTATAATATTTACTTTAGTCTTCCAATGTGTTGCTATGAAAAACTCCAAAGAGTTGAAAGAATTTTGCAATAAATACCCAAATACCTGAGCCCGATTATGCAATTAGCATTTCTCACCGTACTGTTTTATCGTGTACCCAGCTATCCAATCCTCTACCTGCCTTATTTTTTTTATGCTACTTCAAAGTAAGCTGCAGACATTAGTACACTCTAAGTACTTCACATGTGCCATTGATTAAAAGTTCAACATCCATTTACAGTTCTTCCTTCCTTTGAGGCAGAATTTACATACAATGAAGGGCATACTCTTTGGCCCACCCTGTGATTAGTTTTGACAAATGCACACACCTGTGTGACCTAAACTGTTAAGATACAGACTCTGGCTGCTGTGCCAGAACATTCCCCCATGCCTCTTCCCAGGTTAGTGCCCACACGGCCCCAGAAGCAGTTACTCTTCTGATTTTTCTTCTTCCATCATGGATCGTATTTGCCAACTGCAGAGTTCCAGCAAATAAAACGAGAAGTGCGTGCTCCTTGTGTCTGGCTCCTTGTGCTTGGCGTCATGTTTCCGAGACGCAGCCACGTGGCTGTATCTGCAGTTCATTCCACTTTATTGCTGAGTATGCAGACAGGGATACGGCTTTCCAGGGATGTGCCGCACCTAACTCATCCATTCTCTCCCCGGCTGCTGGCAATCACAGATAAAGCCACGACACACACTCTTGTATGTGTTTTCGTGGACACAGGTTTTAATTTCTCCTGAGTCAATACCTAGGAGTGGAATTGCTGGGTAATGGGGCATAGGAACACCTAGTTTTATAAGACACTGCCAGACCTTTTGCTAAAGAGGTTGTAACACTTCACACCCCACCAACACGCAGGAGGGTCAGGCTGCTCCTCAGTGTCCCCAGCACCTGATGTCATCAGCCTTTCTAGTCTGGGCCACCCTGGGGTACAGGTGGAGCTCTTTCATGGGCGTTTTAATTTGCATTTGTCTCATAACTGATGACGCCAGGCACTTCTTCACGCGCTTATGTGCCGCTTCACATACATTCCTTTGTGAAGACAATGTTAAGTTTTGCCCATTTATTGGATTGTCTTTCTATTATGGAGTTATAGGAATCTTCATATATCCCGCTTATAAGTCCTTGTCAGATGCACGTTTTGCAAAAGTTTCTCCCTTGCCCAAATGGCTTGCCCGTTTTCTTAATGATGATGCCCTTTACTTTCAATAAAGTCTAATTTATTGACAATTTCTTTCATGGCTTTGCCCGTGTTACAAGAAATGTTCGCCTACCCGAATCCTGAAATCACTTTTTGGGTTTTCCTCTGAAAGCTTTAGAGTTGCAGCTTTATGCTTAGGTGTATGAGACAGTTCAAGGTAATTTCTCTGTGTGATGTGAGGAAGGGGTCCAGGTAAAATTTTTTTGAGAATATCCAGTTGTTCAAGAAACATTTGTCGACGAGACTTTACTTTCCTCGTTGATCTACTTGGCATCTTTCTCAAAGATAAAAACCACAGAAGTGGGAGTCTATTCCGGCCCACTGCTCTGAGTCTTGAGTCTCCCTGCGTCGTCTTATCTCAGACTCGTAGGAAGTCTTGAATCGGGTCAAGTCCTATGACTTCATTCTTCTTTTTCAAGATTGCTTTGAATATTCTAGGCCCTTTGCATTTTGATATAATTTTAGAATCAGCTGGAATTTAAAAGCATGATCAAACTGCACACAGAAAACTGACCTCTTTGCAATATTGGCTTGCCCAATGGCCAAGGTACACCCATGTATTTAGGGTCTCTTTAATTGCCCTCAGCCAAGTTTTATGTTGCTCACTGGAGAGCTCTTGTGTATCTTTTATTAAATGTTTAAATATTTTATATTTTTGACACTTACAAATTGCTTTTTAATTTACTTTATAATTTTATTATATAAAAATACAATTTTTTCTATGTTAAAGTTTTATCCTAAAACTTCTTAAATTCACTTATTAGTTTTAACAGTTACTTTAAAAAATTTTCAAGGTATTCTGTGTAAATAATTATGTAATCTGAAAATAAAGACAGTTGTACTTACACCTTTCTGATATGTATTCCTTTTTTCCTTCCATTTCTGCAAATGACTCTTTCATCTTTTTAAGTTATTTGTGTCTTGTGGAAAATATACAATAGAGTTTGGCTTTTAAGTAGTCTGCTAGTCTATGCCTTTTTATTTGAATTTTAAGGACATTTATAGTTAATGTAATTATCAGTGTGGCTGGGCTTAAGTCTACCAACTTGTTATTTGTCCTGTGTTCTATTTCCCCCTTTCCCTGTTTTAGATTTTTTTTAAAAATTAGCATTCTACTTTATCTTCTCTATTGGCTTATGAGCTACATGTTTAGGGTTTTTTTTTTTGAGTGGTATTCTAGGATTTTTAATATGCATCCTTAATTTATCTAAGTCTGCCCTCAAATATTATAATACTTGCTTACAATAATGAAAGAAAATTATAATATGCTTCCATTTCCCCAGACTAATTTTTTGTGCTATTGTCATATATTTTACTTCTACATATATTTTAAAACCTAAAATTCACCCTTAATTTTACTGTGAATAATCACCTTTTAAAGAAAATAAGAAAACAGATAAAATTATTCATGCTTGTCCACATTATTTTCTAGATTTAGTGATGTTCATTACTTTGGATACTGTTCAACTCACAGTTCCCTGGTAGTCCCTGCCTGTCTCATGTGGTTTCCATATGCACGGATGACTCAGAAATCCACCACAAACTCACAGGGACAGCCTGCCGATTTCTGGGAGCCTTTCTCGGTTTAGCTCCCTCTTCCCCAGCACTCTGCCCACAAATTCCAGCCAGCTGGACCACGAGGGCACACATACTAGAATCTGCAGCATCATTAATTTTAAAGGCAAAAACTGAGAAGAACCCAAATGTCCACTGACAAAAAATAGGAAACGAACTGTGGCACATTCGTGACATGGGATACTATTAATATATAGCAGTTATTAGTAGTAAATCATCTCTGCAGGATTCAAAACACATTAGTCTCACAAAAATATTCACTGGAAGAAGTCGCAGGTAGATTTCAGTATCATCCATTTCAAATGCAAGACTTGGAGCTGGGCGGGGAAGGCGGTCGTGGGACTTCAGCGGTGCTGGTGACGAGCCCTCTCAGCCTGGGTGGCTTACGTACAACGCTGCCCTTTGTTGTGTATGCCTCATATGTCCATTTTGAATGTTTTGTCCAAAGTAAATATTTCATAATAAAAATAATGAACACAGATTGCCACCAATGTGTTCAACAATTCTTCTTAGCGAAACTCTGGCAACCACTACTCTTCTCATCTGATAAAAGATGATTCAAAAGTATTTATTTACATGATCTTCTTGCTTTTCCCCTGGACATTTAAATTTGCAACAGGCGAGGGCAGAAGAGGAAATACACAAGCATTCTCAGTCCATGCTCAGAGCCCTGGGTGGGGCCGGGAAGGCCGGGACTGTGCTCACTCTCAAGAGAAACCCAGGCCCAGAGACGTTAAACCAAGTCCTGAAAGTGGGTTGACGCTTTGTTTATTCACTTATTCACTGTCACGGCCATTAGCCAGGCACTGGCTGGGTGCTTGGAGAGAGAAGATTCCAGGAGCACACACCGGCAGGTGCACACACCTATCCACGGTGCACCCAGCGACACCAAGGTGAGCCCAGCAACGTTTGGTTGTGTACGATTTGTCCCTCCACTCCCGCCCTTGCTGCCTCCGCTAGAACTCGTGTCCCCAGCAGCACGTGGAAGAATGTTCCCTCGTGCTCGAGAACCGTCTATGAAGGAGTAAACGGGAGAGCTAAGGGCCAGGTGCTATGGGAGAAGACCAGGGGGCGGAGATGGTGACTAGAAGACCCCAGGCTCTGCTGAGCCAGGAGGGGCTGAGGCTGGCTCCCCCCAGAACCCAGTGGCCCCCCACCCCGCTCACCCTATGCGGGCACACGCCTGACCTCCCGGAGTCCACGAGTCCCTTCAAGTAGCCATTTATTGTGGCCGAGATCTTAAAAGTGAGGAGGCAGAAGGAAGGACAGATTGAAAAATATTCTTTTTCCAATTAAAATACTAATCAGCTCCATTAGTTAGTTTCGTGTGAGACGCACTACAAACCAAACGCTCTCCCTGAATAGCTGTGGCTTTGCAGCAGCCACAAGAGGGTCTTAGGGCAGGGTCTCTTTGGTGAGTTCTGCTGGATGCAGAGAAGGACACGTCAGAATAGCGGCCTAGGTCTTCGCTGAGTTAAACGGAGACCGGGGCAGAGCCAGTCGTCGCGGGTTGCTACCTGCCGCTGGGACCTTGGAGAAAACACTCCTCTGTGTGACACATGCAGCTATTTCTTTTGCTGAGTCTTAGGTGGCCTCACTGCACCTTCATGACAATTTTATCCATCGTTACTATTGTCCACGCTTCGCAGAGGGGAAATCAGGGCTTAGAAAGGACATTATAGGCCGAGACACGTTCTGCCGAAGTTCTTATGCGGAAGTCCTAACCCCAGCACCTCAGAATGGGCTGTTTTTGCAGACAGGCCTTTGGAGAGATGGTGCAGTTCACAAGGGGCTGCTGGCCGGGCCTCATCCGGTCCGACCAGGGTCCTGGTGAGAGCAGGCTGCGAGGGTGGAGAGGGAGACAGCAGGGAGCTGTGCACAGGACAAAGGCCACATGAGGACGCGCCACAACGACCCACCTGCAAGCCCAGGAAGGAGGCCCCGGAAGAAACCAACCCTGCCGCGCCTTAGTCTGAGACTTTCAGCCTCCAGGTCTCCGAGACAGATTCCTGCTGCTTAAGTCTCACCCCCCCCACCCCCCACTGTGACACTTCGGTACGGCAGCCGGGTCCACTAATACAAAGGCTGAGAGTGTGTCCCCAGGGTGCCTGGGCAGTCGGGTCTCCCCGCCACACGCCGGAAGCCACCCCACACCGAGGCTTTTGCAAAGAGCTCCCGAGGCCCCTCGCGGGCCGAGTGCGCCACCGAACAGCCCCGGCAGAGCGGCGGGGGTCCCACGTGGTGATGATGGCACCTCTGAGGGGGCACCGGCCGAGCCCCCAGACGTCTCGGGAAGGCATCCCCTGCCTGGAAGGGCAAAGGAAGGGCTTCGTTGGCTCGAATCCTGCAAGAAGTGGGCTGCGTCTCGCTCCAGCCAAGGCAGTGCGGAGGTGGGCAACTGAGTCACGGCTGCTCAGCAGCTTTCTTGGCTCAGCTGTGCGGCCCGGAGCGAGGAACGGCCCTTGAAAACCTGGGGCGCAGGCTGCGCCTCACCCACCTGGGAGCGATCACCGCTGCCCCATGAAGCTGGGTAGTGCAATTCCCCAACCCGCTCTGCCTCGGTTTCCCTGATTACACAATCCAACAGGGCTGCAGGATTCCAAACGGCTCTGATGCAAGGAGCCCCCAGCCTGAAGAACGACTGCCGTTTCTTGGACCACTGCTGTGTTACAGGTCAAAGCCAAAAGCTCCCTAAGCACGTGCAGCAGATGGAGCAGGACAGGTTACTCTAGCCTTGTTGCTCTGGTCATGTAAATTACACACACCTCTCAGGGCACTAGAGGTCCTGGCCTTAAAAGCACGACATCATCTCAAAGGCAAACCAAAGTCAAGGGCCCCGTGTTGAGGTCAGGCTGTGGTCGGCCGCGGTCAGCCGGCTAGCACAGCAAGAGCCCCGTGCGTCTCTCCCACCGCATGTGGGTTTACACCGCAGCGTCTCCAGGGGTGAGGTCAGGCTCTGCTTCCGAAATCTCCCTCAAGGCCAGGCCCAGGGAGCAGAGCGAGGAAGGAGCTTTGAGCACCATCCACCCGGACACTGAGGAGAGCAGCTTCCTAAATACAAATTGGGCCATTAATAATATTGAAATGCATTAACTTTAGCACAAATAAACATCTCCACCCAGTGAAATTTTACACGGGAGTCCTGTTTTCTAGAAGAGGAAATGGGCCTTATGGCCGCGCACTGTCCCCAGGTGAAGAGTCCTCGGGGTCCCTGGCCAGGTGTTCCACACGGTGAGACTAGAGCATGGGTCTAAGACGCAGGCTGTAACGTACATCAAAAGGTGTTAATGGTTTCAATATTTATCTGCTGCAGGGAAGCGCTCTAAAAAGAAGACAGGGAAAAAAATTCTGCTAATGGCTGTGTCTTTGCCATTAAAATGAAAAGCTTAATGCATCTTATAATCAGAGGACAATTTGCAAATCATTAAGAGAAATGTAAAATTCCATTAAAATACAAATCAAGAGACTCTCCCCGGACTAATAATCTTTTTGATATTATTTTGCATTTCACTATTTCTGTTCCAATACCCAGGTCCCACAAATGATCAGCTCCTGAACACACTATTTACCACAGCCTACTTCTTTAACGAGAGCCTGAGAGAAGGGTAATCTGCTATTCAGAGCAGGTACTAATGAAGAATTCCATATATTCTGAAATTTAATTAAAACCCCAAAGATTTCAAATTAGATGCAATTTGAAATGCCTGGGGCAGAAATACATGCACTTGCGTGGCAAGGGTATCACACTGGAAGTTGATACCGTAATTGGTCTTGATGTATTTTTGTGTTGCCGGGCTGAAGCACAGAACTCATAACCATATAAAAATTCTCTGTAGATTACCTGCTCATTGAAAATGCCATCACTCAGGTAGTCTCTACTAAATTACCATGCTACTAAAATGCACAAAGTGATTCGGAGAGTGGAGCGGCACAGCTGGCCGACGCTGCCAATGAGTTATGCATGCGTCAGTGCGGCCTTTTTTCTTAGTAAAATATGCTCAGTTGAATATTAAAATATAATTGGCATTCAACCTAAGTAGCTTAAACCATTTTGTTATCTTCTTTTAAACCGATTGGGCTTCTCCACAGTTATTTTCAAGGATGCGACTCACAAACTAATGACACCATCATATTCAGCTAGATTTGTGCTGTTTTACATTTGTCATAAATAGGTGCGGTTTCTACGGCCTTCTAGGGATGGCCTTTACTATTAGCTGCTCTGGAACATCAAAGGCCCAATTCTTGTGGAAAGAGGGAGGGGGGTACGCCGTTTATGTTGGTTCTTGCATATTTTATTCTGAAAAAGAGGAAGAGATGCGGATTTTCTATGGAAAGTTTATGTCTTGGCCAAGCAGTAAGTCCTTACATGTCTCTTGAGCTCAGTTTCTAGGTCTTCCTAAAACTAGCCAAGGAAGGAGAAAGCTGGAGAGAAAACTGTCCTGTTGGGGGAATAGCAGAGCCCAGTCGAGGAAGTAACATGCGCGCACACACCGAAACCTACTAACGGGCCCCCTTTTCTACACAGAGTGCATTTGTGCAATGATTCACAGTAGCACTCAAGAAAAGAAAAAGTAGTTGCCATAGTAACAGATACACTGTCGATATTTACGCTGGCTGAGAGGCAGGGCTCACCAGAGCTACAACTTCCCAAACACTACCGATATTTACTGTCATATTTCAGAGGGTAGAAAAAACCCAATTTGAACTTACCTAAGAGCTCTGTTAAAAAGAGAGAGAGAGAGAGAGAGAGAGAGAGAGAGAGAGAGAGAGAGAGAGAGACTGACTTCCTTTTCCTCTATTTTGTTTGTTGATTTTCTTCTGCAGAAGTAATTTATCATATGGAATTAAAACAGGACACAGGGCTGGAGACGTCCCAGCCGGGCCTCCAGGAAGTCTGCCCTGTCTTGGTGACGTCCCCACCTCCACACGGCCTCGGAGGCTGCAGTGACAGCCATGCGCCTCCAACAGAAAGGGACTGCTTTCCTCTGTGTTGGATTTCTCCGTTCTGACACACCGACCCCTAACGAGGGGCAGATACTCGTAAATTTCACACTGAGTCAGCCTGAACATGAGGGTTGTAGGAAAAATCGTGTGTGTTAAAACGTTTACATTAAGTAATAGTTTTACACTTTTGGCTCCTAGAATAGTTTTGCTGCATTACTGCCATTAATTTTATATCTATATTTACATATTTAACATACTGATAATTTATAGTCTAATTCCATGCACATTTTATTAAAACATCATTTTCTCCATAAACATAGCTAGAGATAATTCTATTTATTGCTAGAATGAGTTCAAAGTGCATCAACATTATCTGTAAAATATGAATGTATATCACTTTGTAACAAAATATATCAAGGTAAACATTCTCTTTGGAAGTAGCATACATTTAATGACTACAGTGGGAATAAAAATTTTAAAAGCACATTTAAGTAAAAAGTCTGCTTTTTACTTTAAAATACAGACTTGATAGGAAATTCCTATTTTTCAAAGACTATTTAAAATGAAAAATTACTCACGAAAGTGATGATGTAATTTACATTTCCCTGTAAGCAGACACCTGATTACTTGTTACTTTTTGAGAAGCGTATCCAAGCCCAGCACTAGGACACCACAGATGATCTTTCTAAAGGCACTGAAGTAATTAAGGATGACTTATTTCCAATAGAAACTGTCATGATTTATTGTTGAATTATTATGCCAGAGGTAAGTTATATTTTAATGTACTTTCCCATGAAAGCAGCACTCATAATAATTTCGAATACTGTTAAGTACTGTGCATTGTGATAGAGACCCTACTTATATCCAACGAGGTTTGAAAGTCCCCGATTCTCAAACAGGGCTTTTGGTTATCTTGCAAGCTTAGTCAAACATGCTACGTGAGCCCAGTAGACTTGAGTCTTCGTAAGTTCATTTTTCCCAATTCACAGAAACCTCAGGGAACCGAGGACCTGACCACCTCTTAGATTCAGGGTGAAACTCACGTAACCAGGCTTCCCCGGTGCCCCTGGGAACTGATTAGTCAGGGAGCTCTTCACACAGGGACACTGAGTTTCCTGGGGTCCAGGACGCTGGGGCTCTGCTCTAGCCGCCACCAGCAGACCAGGAGCCGAGACCTCCTTTCCTCAGGAGAGGAGGGGGGTTCTCTGACAACCTCCCCCTAGGGAAGTGGGAAGGGGCACCATGGGCCATGTGCATGTTGAAACTCCATCAGCACTCCAGGCCTGGGTCTACATTGGATAGGATTAATTGGCATCAGTGCCTACAGCGATCTTTTCCCTTCTCCTAGCCATTTCATTGCTTAAAGTTCTCCAGAAGAATCTACAGTGTCACTCATCTAGCAATTTTAAAGAAAAAACACATTTTTGGCCAAAAGTATCTGGAAGCCCTAGGCCAAAAGTATCTGGAAGCCCTATGATGGTGTGGTAGCTAAGTCTAAGCAGTGGCACCCTCCCGCCCCCCAGATGTGTGCAAAGTTCTAGATCAGGCAGATACATGCACACACGACCCAGAACCTACACTGTCTACTTAGCAGCAAAGCACTCAAATAGGCACAGTTATGTCTTAAACAAAAACAGTTATTTAATCGGGAAGGTTAAACTTAGCACAAGGTAATGTACAGAGGACAAGTATCCATGAGATTGCCGCATCCGTTTAAATATGTTCCTTTAGAACGGTAACTCTCAAAATGGGTGTGTATGTGTGTGTTTTGCCTACCCTAAAATTTTGGTGTATCTTGGGGAGGGTAAGTAGTATAGAAATTGTAGGTATAATATTATGAATAAGATTTCTAGAGGATTCTGACATGCCCCACATGAAAAGACTGAGAGTCAAGAGTGAATTGAAAAAGCTGTTTGCTCGCGTGAAGCATCAATCCAACTTTAAAAATGCTCTCCTAGGCCAAGATGTTGTTCACAGTACAAACAACAGAACAAAAGAGTAGCCGAGGCAATTACCAGGCAGGAAGCTCCATAATGAAGTATGAAACAAGGAACTAAGACATGATCTGACCCTCAGGCTCTCTGGCCCATGAAATTCACCAATATGCCAAAACGTAGCTGCTCAGTTGGTTCCAGAGCTCAGAGTGAAGTGTGCGGCTGTACCAAGCTGGCTCAGACAGGTGGCCAGAGCAAACCAGGAGAGCTACCCCAATTCGGGGTTCTGCGGGGCACCCCCAACCTGGAATAGCAAACGCTCCTGTTCCACTGAGGAGCTGGGAGTGATGTAGGTGTTCAAATGAGCCAGGAGAGGTGACAGAGCTAACCCACTGGGAAAGGAGCCACATCAAAAAGCAACTCCCATCAAAAAGCAACTCCTGCAGGGCAGGTGAGATGGGGGGAGGGGCGCTCTCCTCCCGAGAACTGTGAAAGGGAAGGGCCACCACGGTGTGGGGCTGGTCCTCTGGCCCACAGGGGATAGACTCTTAGGGACAGGGTGACCGAGCCCGGATGGATGAGTGGTAAGCAGACGTCGCCAGTGAGGGAGACAGTCACCCACCACCTGCGACACCTCCAGGGCTCACTCTGCACCGAATCACGCTGCAGATCCTTCACTGTCACCGACGCCTGTCCTACTTTTGTTTTCAAACGTTCCACCACCTCTCCTTCGTGTCATGGTTCTAAATCACAGAACTGTGTCGGGCTTCGCTCTCCGTGACAGCAATGACGGGTGTTCTGGCAGTGGCCTCCGGTATCGACTCCAGACATGTGACAGTCCTCCCGGCCACCTTCCAACCCTCGGGCTGCCACCCACCCTCCGCCTGCGGGTCGGGCCTCTTTATCCTCAGAGGGCTGCAGACCTGCGTTCCCACGCTTGCCGCCCCGGAAAGGAGCTCGGCAGCTCTAAGGTTGTGGGAATTACATTCTTACCAGCTGTTTCTTTCCACTTAATTTAAGTGCAGTGTTGTTAGCTTGTTCTGATCAATAAATGGGCATCGGAAGGAGGTTTACAAACCTTCCCGCTCCACCAGGTAATATCTCAGCAAGGTCAACGATTTTTATGAGCCCTCGTTTAAAATAAGGGAAAACAGTGAAGCCTACAACCAGAACCCGCAAAGGCAGCTGCTACGTTAGCTGTTACCTTCTCTGTAAGTTGGTAATTTTTTTAAAAAAAAAAAGTTCAGGGAAAATAACAGTACCAAGTACCTGAAAGCACAAAGCTCGCCTCCTGCTGTGGATCCGGGTGGGGGAGGCTAAAGAGAAAATATCCCCCCGGCCCAGCTGCGCCACCTCTGTCGACACTCAGGCCGGAGTCCCGACTTACCGGGCACACTTGAAGGTCACCGAAACAGGCCCTAGGACCTTCAGAAGCAGCGGTTCAGTGTGTCTGTCCGGGGGAGACCACCTGCCGGCTGGGCAGGGGGTACAGGGTGCCGGCCAGGACAGGAGTGACGCCAGGAGGGAGTGGCCTCGTTGGCCCTGCGAAGGCAGCAGGGTGCCGTGGGGCAGGGCCGGGAGGACGGGCCCTCGCTTGGCTTTCCAGGGCAGGTTTTTAACTGCAGAGGGTTCACCCCGGTAAAGACGCAGGGTAGCGACGGTGCTCTCCCCCTGCCCCTTGTCTTGTAGGACTTGCGCCTTCTGGGGCACACACGGCCCCACTGGGAGGCATGTGCAGAGTGGGACCCTCTTTCACGACACATGGGAAAATGAACGAATTTACCCCAAAAGGGCCTGCCCCGTAACTCCGGCAGGGCTTTTGTCAGAGGCCCCTTTGAAACGAGGGGTTCGACGGAGACATCCAAGTACAGGAATACGAATCCTTCCCGAGGCTCTGCGAGAAGTCACAAAACTTACTTCTAGCCAGCAGGCTGAAAATGCACATTTTACTTCTGTCATGCAACTGGGTTTCATAGCTACAAGCTAATAGCTGTGACGAAGGAATTATTAAAGTGTTAAATATTTCATTTAAAAGGGAACATTGCAGTCACTTTAAAAAGAAAACTCAGAGCTCATCTGCCGAAAGCCATCATCTGTGAGAAGGCTCAGGGCCCGGCTGGGGTCCCTGCGAGGAGGCCTCACGTGGGCAGTGCCAAGGAACCCCGCCGCCCACACCTGTCACCCGCACCTGCGGGGAGGGTCTCCACGGGCACAGGGACGGGAGGACGCATCTGCACACAGCCGGCAGTTGAAAGTCCGTCTCGGTTTTCTAGGGGTCTGCTTTTCTTGAACTTATCTTTTAAGCCTCTTTTCGGCAAACTACTCCTTTTCTTATTTCTAACCTCTTCCGCCGCTGACCTTTAAGGACGCGTGTTATACACAAAGCAGCTAAACAGTTTTTATAAATAAAGAAAGCAGGGCATGTTGAAAGTTTAAATGATATTTCATTATGAAAGAAACATTAAGATGTATTTCAAAAATAGCAGCATCACTAAATAAGTATTTCTTGGGAAAAATGGATTAAAGCAGATAAAACGCTGACCTTTGTGAGAAGCTTACGGGGAGAGAAACTGACCTTGAGATGGTTCCTTGTGTGACCAGACTGCTGGGTCTCGGTCACAGAGTAGCCGGAAGAACAATGTTGTCGGCATTTTTAATAAACTAGAATAAGCAAACCGAAAACAACGATAAAAAAGAAAACTCTAATTTTAGGAAATGACCTGACCGCTATCTAAAACTACACTCTAAGGAGAAATCAGAATGCATCTTATTCACCAGCTCGGCTTACAATTTAACCCCCTTGAGAGAAGGATGCGTCTTCCTCGCAGATCTCAGTCTCCTCCCCACTGGGAACTCCTGTCTGTGTGGCCCAAGGCCACGGCGGCCATGGAGACCTCCGGAGTTCTAGGCAGCAGGCGGCCACGGAGACCTCCGGAGTTCTAGGCAGCAGAGACAGCGTCGCTGTCCCTCTGCAGAAATACCCAGATACTCGCTTGTGACTAATCGATCTTTGGAAGCTCCCCAATAAGCTGAACCATATGAATTTCCAGTATTTGGTAAGTCTTAACCTACAAAAACAGCGATTTCATATGGTTCAACTTAATGCATAGTTTTGTGGTTAGCCTTAAAAAAACAAACAAATCAGGAACAGCACGTTCCTCTCGTAGGACCCCTGGGAAGAGGAGGAAGGGCCTGTGTGCAGGAGAGAGGCCTTTCAGCAGCTCCACAGCCCACGCTGGGCCTCGGGGGGCGGGGAGGAGCCTGGCACCGAGGCGTGAGGTGTTACGAGCCGGGTCTGCCCGACGAAAGGTACCTGTGCTGGACTCCGGGATGAGCTCAACTATGATCACGTTTTAAAAGAACAGCATGAAATGGACAGAAGTGGGCTAAATCTCAGAAGCAAGAGCATGGAGAAAAATAATATGTAGAAGTATGTTAAACATATTCAAAAATTAAAATGCACAGAAAATGTGCATTTTATGGGTCAAGGAAACGTTTACTCCACGTTAAAACAGACCCGCTCCTTCCCGATTGCAGACTGATTATAGTGCCCCGCGGTGCCAGAGGGCTGAGATGTCAGATTTTCCCTGCCCCTCGCGGTGATTTCACTGGCGTTGTAAGACACAAACTGGACGGAGAACAAACCCAACCAACACTGGACAGAAAGGGGCGCCGCGCATCTGGGCAGTAGCAATCCACTCCGTGTTGGCAGACTGTTGCGTAACTGTCTGCCACCTCCCCTTCCTGAAACCATAAAATCTGTACGCCTGGTCCTGGGGTGGATCATTGTGCTGAATTTACAAAACCTGGCGTGCACATGCTACGGCGTGGGAGACCCAGCAGCGACCAGGAGCTGTCGCCGGCAGGCCTGGCCCAGGGCACCCCAGCACCCTGGCTCTGCATGGCACCTGGGAGTTCCCAGGGCACCAGGAAAGAAGGATGCAGGATGCTGAGCCTTCCCGCCCAGGACCCCGGCCCAGTGAGAAGCGCCACCAGCAATGCAGGGCTTTCCAGAGGGCTGGGCTGCGGGGTAGCTGGATGGTCTTCATGCGTATCCCAGTGGCTACTTCGAAGTCTTCCTGGTCACCAAGACCCGCCATGACCTGCTGGCCCGGGCCCCAGTGCCAGGGAGGAGGGATCAGTTTGGCCAATGCTGGCTCCCTTTAAGTGCTAGGGACGTGATGGAGGAGCCCCAGGCCCACTGGTCCCAGGGGCCAGTCCCCAGCTCTGGGAGCATCCAATGCAGTGGTGGCCGGAGGGAAGCGGCAGAGCCAGGTCGGTGACTCCCATCCTGGGTCACCATCAGTGGCCACCAAGGCGGCCTCCTCCGGGCCTTTCCTCCACGTGACTTGCTGGACCCTGGTGGGGCCAGGTCAGTAGAGCCTGGCTCTACGGCCGGGATCACTAACTGGCTTGCAGAAAACTAGTGGTTTTCTCCCAACTTCTGCCACTGCATTTTTCATTAAGTTCCACAACGAACCTTAGGTAAAATTCAGGATTTAATAAGGTAAGATTATGCAGATACTTCCTGCCCTGGTTTCGTCACTTTTCTATTCTGAGACCTCACATTTCAGCTCACATATCCGACAGACTGAGGAGAAGGTAAGCCGGCTGGGCAGCTCTGTCCTGCTCCTTCTGGCAGGGCGGGAACCCTAAAATGACGACAGTAGATGGACTAGTTCACCACCCCAAGATTCCCAAGCCCCTCCTTTAAAAACAAAACCAATCTGACTTTCTCAGACCACACAGCAACAACCCCGCCCTGTGCCTGGCTCGTCGCAAGTGCACAAAAGTAGAGTCACTGGTACGTCTACTCAGCCAGACTGGTAGCACCCCGGTACCACATCAGGGTGCTGGAGAAAGGGTGGGCCCGGCGCAGGCAGGACAACGTGCTGGGTGAGCAGCGCCCCGCTGGAGGGCGTGGGCGATGGAGGGTTTCCAGGACATGTGTGTGCCAGGCAAAGCCCCACCCACACCAGCTCCCCACCCGCCCATCCCAGAGGATCCCCGCCCAAGGGAAACCTCCTGCAGACAGCACTGTGCGATTCAGGGGTAACAAGGCACCCGGTTCATTACAGCCGTACAGTGTCAGTTTATTATGCACAAAAAGTGTGCACGGTTTCATCTATTCACTTGTCTCATCTCGTTAGAGAACCCCGGTATTAGCCCAAGCATCAGGGGAGTTTCTCTACCGGCTTCCCCCGAAAACTTCACTCCATTTTCAAGTTTGTTTTTGCTGAAAAGCACAGCAGCAATTAGAATACCATTAAACTTACCTGGTACATCCCATTCCGAAATTCAAGATTGCTTTAAACTCCCCACATCTAAAATCTCAGGGTAATTTTTCCCTTTAAGGGTATACATACATCTACACATGTATACATGTGTACAAGTATGCGTTCATTTATATTAAAATGTTACTTGTGAAAAAAAATCACCATGCAAAATAAACTTTTGGTATGTGCCTAGAATGATTTCCGTTGCTATAATTAATTTCTAAATCAGGTAGATCCAAACAAAGGCTTTAAGAGAAACGTCTAGAAAAATGTTTTTAGTTTATCACAGACTTTAAATGCCCTTAGCATGCTATGTTTGGGCAGCAAGTTCTCAATTCATCTCTTAAGAATATCTAACTATGGTGCGTTTGAGAAATTAAACTTCAAATTTATCTAAGAAGACACAAGCTGCTGCCTACTATAACGTAACTGTCACCAGCTGAGCCGAAGGAAGCAGCTAATTGTCCGCATACACGTCGTCTTCTCTGTGCTGTTGGCAAACAGAGAGTTTAAGTTCACAATAAGCTTATTGAAAAATTTACTGCCATTCAGATGTGTTCCTATTTAAACCTTTCAGCCAGCGAAAGTCAAGAGTCGATCTGCATGCATCATTTTTATCGCCTTTGCCAAGAATTATGCGCCCATGAGCCAAAACTAACACAAGCGTTTGGCGTGGGCGGAGGCTGCGAACTCTCGTCCTCCCAGCTCGGCCACATGCCGTCTCTGTTTGGATGATGTAAAAACACCAAGTGGGTATAGTCAACAGAACGAACCGTGATGTCGGTGATAGTTAACAAAGTCAAGCTCCCTGAAGGAAACGCCGCGGGACGGCCCAGTGACTGACCTTGCTGGAAAACGGGATGGTGAAGAGCCGGTACGCGGAGCTCGCCGACGGCCCCGGGCTCGTGGAAATAGGCGTCCAGCCAAGCCGCGCATTGCACGAGGGGCTCCATCATTCCCTCCGGACCGCCGAGAGCCTCGGGAGGGGCCGGGGCCTCCGTGGCGCTGCAAAAGTGATAAAAGGGGCTTAATAAACCTCGGGGCCCTGTCGCCACACATCAGAAAGCAAATGCCTACCGCATCGCGATGGGCGAAGACCTGCAGTCGCCGGTCTCAGCGAGCGGCTCAACAGGCCTCGGGAGCAGAGAGGCGGCGACACCAGACCCACTTTTCCACCCTCAGGCCGCACGGAGGGAGCACGGGAACATCCCAGGACACGGCTCTGAAAGTGCAGCCACGGTGGGAAGCAACTAGAACATCTTCCCTTTCTAAGACTTACGGAGAACACGTGTGCAGCTAAGCCACCAAGCGTGTTCCAGAGAGAGCTTCAAAGCGCTCAGACTGCACCACACCCCCATCCCACCCCCACATCCAACACGCAAGGGCGTGGGGGCCACACAGCCTCCGCCGGCCTGGGCTCTACTCCAGGGGGTACCTCAGAGTTTGCTGTCAGACCCCACGCCCCCAGCGTCTCATCTGTGTTCGTGTCGTCCCCTGCGCTTGTCTTTCGATGGCAGCAGTAAGCCTGGGACGTCTCTGGTTTGTTCCTAAATCTTACCTTTTGCTTTTTCCGGTCACCACCCTCCCTTCCATCTCGTTAGGCTCAAACCCGTCCGCTGCATAGCTGCTCCAGGTCGCGGCACGGTTGCTTCCTTCCGTGTGGGGCGCTCTCTTCTGCCTGTCGGACCTGGTGACCCCCTCGGAGCCAACTCCTCATCTTCAGCAGGGGCTGATCTGGGGATGTGTCCCTTAGACTGAGAAACACCCCTGCCGAGAAGGTTCACTCCTGCTGGGTGCTGGGCCTCGAGTTTTATAGCGGATCCGTTTTGTATTTCAGTTCTTAGCACTGCACACCCCCGAAGCTCTGGCACTGGGTTTGATTTTTCTTGATGATGCTTTTCCTTCCCTCCCTTCCAAGGCCTTAGACAGGTAGCATGCTCCCGTGTGTCTTCCCAGACTTGGTGGGCAGAGGTTCTCTAGTCTCCTGGAATAGTGGAAAAGCCACCGTGACGCAGACGTGGGCAGCCCCTGCTGAGGCCGGAGCCCCCCCTCCTTCCTGGGCTCCTGCGTGGCGTCAGGTGTCCTGTGTTGCCGTGTGCACCCTTCTACCCACAGACCTCCTCTCCACACACAGCCGCCAGCCCTGCGAGGGTCACCTGGAGGCACGGCCAGCACAGGAATGACAGGTGTGGCTGAAGGGCCCAGATGCACTGGCCTGGCTGTGCCTGTACGAGGCAGGTGGGGCGGGGGAGCCTCCGGGGCCACCTTAGCGCAAACAAAGACAGGAAGAAGTAATAGGCCTTGGAGTGTGGGCAAGGGCTGTGTGTGGTGGGGCAGGGTGGGCGACCTCACCTTGCAGGTGAGGACCCCGTGAGTGTGACTGTGGGTGGTCCTGCCCAGAGGCCCTGTCTAAGCAGGGCTGCGGCGATAAGAACACGGGAAAGGGGGAATCCAGAAGACCCTCAGCGCCATTCTGGGTGCCGCGTGGGTAGAGACCCGTCCCCAGGCCAGCTCCAGGAAGATCGTGGCCCTGGAACTGCAGGAGAGCGGTGGCCCACTGTCAGCCACAGAGATGCAGTGACGACTCTGCAAACTCCACCTTCGCCCAAAGAGCTCCGATTTCCAGAGTGATCAGTTCTCGCTTTTCCAGCGAGGCAAAAACCGAGCTCGTGCAAATCTGAACAAAATCAGAAGTACGCAGCGAGGCCAGGGGTGAGAAAGGAACTGTACACTTTCCTCACAGTTGAAAAGGTTTACTCTTGCAATTTCGGCAGAAATGAAGAAACGGTAGTTTACGCATCCAATGTGATAGTCTTGTGCGTGTTAAAGACGACACAAGTTACTTCGGACTAATGGGTGGTCATGGGCAGAAACGTCTGGACGCGTCTTCTATCTAAGAGCGGGAAGCTCAGCTTCAGCGGAAGCATCTTCTGCCTCCCGCAGAGGCCGTGCACGTTCCAATAAGAGACGATTAAAAGTGGCAAACCTGGGGTCCAGGCGAGTCCCTGGGCTGCCGTACGAATGCCGCCTGAGGTGTTCTTCCCACTTCCCTAGAAGACAGGAGACGTGCCCAGGGGCTCACGCAGCCCGGCCTGTGTCCATCACGTCCACAAAACGCCACAGTGCTGTGGCCAGGCCCACAGAGCGACGGTGAGGCACCCAGGAGAGGTGCAGACCCACACCCACCTGCGCAAGGAGCTCACCAGGGTGACCAGGCAGAGACGGACAACCGAGGCCGAAGTCAGGCCTGAGAGTTGAGCCCCCAGAGCCGGCGGGCGCCGCTGACCCCGTGCACTGGGACCAGACAGAACAGGCGCAGGCCTGACAACGCAGCAAGAGCCCTGCCCACGGGACCCACGCAGAGGGGCCCACCGCCCCGGATAAACAGGCTGCCTGGAAACCTCCTCCGGTCCCATCAGAACCCAGCTCCCTCCACAGGCGGAGGATGGGCCCCGGGCAGGCAGACAGAGCAGCTGCCCAGATCTCCTCGGGGACGGAGATGCTGTCTGTCGTCTTGCCACCCCGATTTCCTTCCCGTTAGTGAGGTCTGATCAGGGAAAGAACTGCAGCTTGGCTTAACTATCACTCGATTTCAGAGACACACTCTTAGTCATTCTACTCTTGTTCTCTTCCTAGTAGCTGAATACTGTACTTACCTAAAAAGAAAGATAGAGAAATACACAACACGCCTTGCCATCCCGATCCCCGGGACGGAGGGGATGCAGGGAGCAGAGGTGTGTGCGCTGGGTTAGCGCACGCTCCCTCCAAGCAGGCAGAGAGCCTGTGGCCCAGGGCCAGCCTCTCAGGTCACCGGGCAGCCTCCAGCCAGCCCCTGCCCGGGAGGAAGCAAAGGTGCTGCTACTGTTCCCACCTGCAGTGACCCTCAACGGAGGACACGAGACCCCTGCACCAAACCGCCTGCCCGGGCCTGGCACCTTCTGCAGCAAGCGCCCAGCCGAGCTCTCCTGCAGAGTTCGAGGGTCAGAGGGCTGGGCTGATGGAGCGGTAGGCAGCACCAGCCAGTGCCTCGAGGTCAGCTGAGCCTCCAGGACCAGCGGGGTCTGGCTGGCCGCCACACACTGCACAAGGTACTGCAGGAGGTGGGGCATCCTAAAGCAAGAGGCCGGGGCTTCCAGAGTTACCATTCCCGGCTCAGCAGCAACCCTGAGCAAAACGGGGTGCACTCGGGCGCTCCCCGGCTCTGCCCACGCGGGCTTGGCCTCCTCTCCACGCTGCGGAGGGAATTGAAATGGGAGTTGTGTTTCCTAGCATTTCCCACTCTTAAAAGGATATCTGAAGAATTTTTATAGTAGTAAAATTCATCTTAAATTGATTTTTTATGCTTGTGCTAAAGATCTCAACCTCTGATTTACTCTGTAGTTCTCCTTTTTAACTCTTTCTCTATTGGCATTAGATAACCATTCATGGGTGAAATGTAATTAAACAGCTTTGATTCCGAAGCAAGGATTTATGATACCACATTTAAAATGAATGGCATTAAACACACACATAAAAACCAGATTTTTAAAGCCATGACACAAATTTCCATTTCTACAGTAAAATGAAATTTATTCGCCCGCCCTGCCCTCTCCTCCAACCTCGCTGCGCTGGTGCCCGGAAGGGCTGCGGGGCGCTGGCGGCTCTTATCGCGGAGGAGTTCCTCCAGGCTTCCCCGCCGGCGAACCCTGACACGCCGGCGATTACGGGCTCTGCGGTCCCTGCTCACGGGAATCCCACGTCCCAGCCTTCCCTGCGGGCCCCAAGCCCACCTGCTGCTGGAGCGAAGCCCCCGCGACCCGGCCCAGGCCAGCCTCTCTGGGGAGCAGGGGCCCAACCGTGCAGCCCTGGGCACGTCCCATCCCCGAGAAGGCCAGGCCCTCGCCGAGGGGGACGCGCCGGGCACGATTATGCCCAATTTAGAAGATCTCTAGCAATTTCTCCTGTTTGATGGGTTGGCCCTATGTTTAATTATGACTTCTTGCTAAAAAAGCTCAGATGTTTTTCTTCCAGGGGTGGGATTGAAGGCAAGAAATAAACGAGGCTACCTGCTCTCAGTGAAGATCACTTTTAAAGGCGAAGGCTGAATAAAGCCTTTCAACTCCACACGCCGAGCAAACGTAGCGGTTTGATTCCACGCAAAGATCTACCGAGCACCCATGGCGTGCGTGGCTTGCCGGCCAGCAGACTGACTCGGGGCACTCCCTTCCCCGGAGCTGACGGCCAACCGCGCAGGCAGGGAGGGTGCGGGTAAAACACACGGGCCATCGGCAGCGACTCTCCACTTCCACCTTTCAAACAGCCCGGTGTTCCGAACAAACCGCTGTGATGGCCCCGTGGAACTGCCTGGTGGCCGGCAATCGTTTGAGCAGGATCACCACATATGCTCGGCAAAGCTTGGGCAATCGTTTGAATATTCCAGAGTTATTTTAACAAACAGAGTAGAAACAGGAAAAACCTAAGTGCTGATGCCAGTAATAAGAAATTGATCTCAACAACGCAATAGCATCCACGATGCAAAATACAAAGGCACGTCAATAAGGGTTTATGCACACACAAAACTGGAGCCTCCCTGGTAAGCTACTGTTGCTAATGACGACAGCGATGACAGTGACATTTATTGTTAAGCACATGCTGCTCTCAAGGATTCATGTGCCATCTCACCCATGTTTCATGCAACCCTAAGAACACGTGTTCGACTGTGAAGGGAAAAAAATAAACATATGAAATCAGCAGTGCTTATCTAGAGAGGATAGGTATGATTGGTTTTTATTTTTTTAAACTCTCCGGGACGAGAGTGGCCACCATACGTCACACATGAGTCTACTGACGTTTGTTGTTTTGGTTTTGAGACCCGTTTTCGAAGATGCGTTCTATACAAAGGGCTATCACATGAGACAGGGAAGCAAGTGACGAAAGCAGCCCGTTCCCAGCGTAGGTGGATGGAAACGGGCAGCGTTTTGACCAGTCCCTGCCGGAGGGCAGGGGGCAGTTCTGGCCAACAAATCAGCAAATCCTTCCCAAACTTGACTGCGTGGTTCCTAACAAAGACGGGCAGAAATACCACTCCTTGCCTGCACGCCCTCCACCCCACCCCGAGTGAATTCTACGTTCAGGATCCCATCGCAGGCCACCAGCTGGTTCGTGCCCAAGGTCAGTGGCATGAGGAGGAGGAGTAAGAGGCACTTTAAAATTTCGCTAGCTTCCAGCCCATTCTCTTTCTGGGTGGTCACAGGTATGTTGCTAAAATTCGATATCAATTTTTAATGGGCATCCTAAGCCCTCAAAATTTGGGGTTCAAATTAATGTCAGAACCTCAACAAGACCACAAAAGGAATTTACTGTAGTATTTTAAAACACCGACCAAAAATACAGAGAACATTTTATGTAAACCTTCAACTCCTCCCCATAAGAATTATATATTTTTTTCCTTTTGAAAATAACTGATTCTTAAACATACATCAGCAATAATAAAGCATATTTAAAAAAGACAATCTAAATAGTATACTTGGCAGATGAGAATGCCTTAAAAAGTAAATACTTTTCCCCACTAAATGTACAAATCTTTAAAAGGAAAATTGTATTTTAACACTTTAACATATCATTAAAAGTCTCTGCTATTTGACAGATGAAGATAAAAACACCCCAAAACTATAGATGAGTGATCGGGTCCCTAATGGCTCCAAAACAATTACAGGATGCAGAGCAATCTAGTTAAATTTTATTCAAAAGCTTACTACACTTGTGTTTTCTTTTATTTTTCTATCAAGAAACCCATGAGGTTTAAGCACAATTCATTATGTATGAGACCCCACTTGCGGTGCTTGACTGTTGATTAATAGCAAAGTTTGCTGTATGTACATTTGCAACATTAGATGCATACAATATGCTAACTTATTCTTTCGCGGAAACTAATTATTTACAAAAATGACTACGTGAGACTACAATTTATTAAACGCATGCATCCAGTCTCAATTCGGCCCCCAAAGACAGCCTGGAATGAAGATCTTTTACTTGATGTGACAACTTTTAGAAATGCTGTTATTAATATTGTACATGCGGCAAATAAGGAGTTCAAATAGCCGTATGTCTGTGTTGCGTTTGCTTTCCGCCACCGAAGAGCGAACAAGGCAGCTTTTTAACGTTTTACACACACGAGAGGTACAGTCCTCTTTCCCAGCTTGATTTGGCTTCTTATAAAAATGCCTGCACATCTGTAAAAATATAAACTTTTACAGAGTCATTCCATTAGTCCAATCAAATTGTTGGGACTTCCACAAGGGAACTCATTTCCCCGAGGATCTTTGGGGTTAGGTAACTGCATTATTCAACGATTCTCCTCCTAAACCCTAGAGAAGAAGAAACAACATCAGTTTATAAACAGAGAGGGCCAAGGTCTAATGTCTGGACATGGGTTTCAAGCGGCATCTGGTCAACCGCCGTTGTCTTCCAAGCTAATTCTATAACGCACGTGGCCCAGAGCAGCAGCCGCTTGCTCGGAGCCTCCTCTGCACTCCGGTCTCTCTCTGCTGGGCCAACCCGCACGATCTCTGCAGTTTCCCCGTCTGCTGCCCTCGAGCCTCTGTCCCGCTGAGGGTGCGTGCCGCAGCCGGCTCTGGAGGGAGAGGAGCCAGACTCTTCCCTCCACGTCCCGAGAGGAGGAGATCCAATGCCTGTGCCCCAAAGACAGCACGGAAGCGCAGAAGGCCACCGCGTGCTACCGACCGCTGTGCGCCCTCAAAGTTGTGCAGGGACATCTAAGAAAAAGACGTGAGTTTCAAACCAGAGCCCGCCCAGGACGTGAGATTTTGTGAGATTTCAGGGACAGAGAAGACCTGAACGTCAGCGAGAGGACCTTTGCTCTCCCCAGTAAACACGTGTCCAGAGAGTGGTCAGCTTGAGAACGGGGAAGTCTCAGGACACGTAGTCAAGGTGGGTAAAAGATGACTGGTTTTGCACCACGTAATTTAGTATCCTCACTTTCGCAGTGACACAGCCCAAGTCAGCCACAGGCAAGGTGACCGGCCCCACGAGTCCCAGTCCAGAGGGCGTCTCAGCGTCACGCCTCCGGTGCACAATACGGCACCTTGGAAAGGCAGGGTCTGCTGAACACGGCTGAGGGTCGACCAACTACATGGAAACAACTCAAGGTAAATTCTTACATGAAGTTTCATACCTGCTACTTACTGGGCGCCTAACATGTGCCAGGCAAGTAATTAAAAACTACTCTCTCTCTCTCTCCCAAAAACCCTTGAAGGAGGTAGTATTACCTGTGTTCTAAAAGAGGAAACAAGTCCAGAGGTTATACGATAATAATTTACCAAGTGTGTATGGGATGGAACACAGGCTGCGTCCCCATGAACTGAAAACCTCTGACTCATCTCTTGGAGATTGAAGCAAACGGTCACCCTCTCCCATGAAAAGTCCTTATGCTCACACGCTCTGTTCTTGACAGCATACATTCCATTAACACTTGAATTCACTCTTTTAAGTAACTTCTTTGATCGTTTCCCTAAATCCACAGGACTACAGCCTAAGACCACTGCCCTATTACTCAAAGACAATGGGAACCTGAGTATCCAATCTAGTTTCTGTGACATTCTAGAAGCTTCCAGAGAGACTAGGTACCCACATCACAGGGTCTCAGGCTCCCACACAGCTGCCCACTTGCCCCCGAAGGGTTTATACGTAAACGGCACAGAGACCTGTCCCTCCAACACTCAGCAGCATCTCACACAGGTGAGAGTACGGGGGGTCCTGGAATGTCTCGGGTCCAATCTCCCCGCCGTCGACCCTCCGGAAGGGCCAGAGAAACGAAGGCCGCGGCACTGGTGCAGGTGGCCGGGCAAACCAGCAGAGCAGCCGCGGGCTGGGCTGCGTGAAGTCCGGCAGACGGGCTCCCCTAGAAGGCCGCTCCAGAGGGGTGTCTGGACAGGTGCCGTGCTGGCCGGAACCCTGTCTCCCAGCCCTGGGGTCCCAGCTGGCTCTTTTTTGGGCACTCTGCACCTGCCCACGGAACGGAGGAGGAAACGAGATGCGAGGGTGTTAAGAACGCCACCACGGAACCTACACTGAAGAAAACACCTACATTTCAGATTTCGTTTTTCCAATGAATAATTTGCTGAAAAGCATTCCCTAGGGGGAAGAAAACCCCACACTGAAGCTTTTCTAAACAGTGAAAGCTACATTTCTCTGCCTTTTCAGATTCTGTCGTAGACTGCAGAATGACAGAGTTTGCGAAAGCCCAGGGAACGGGCATGGCTCCCGATTTTGCTCACTTGGACGGGACTCCACAGCGTAAACCTGGAAATGTTGCGGATGTGAAGACAGAACTAAGGGGGCTTTCGTTTGTGTCTGCTCCGCTCCCGGCTCCTGACAGAAGGCAGCTGACTGCACGGGGAGATGAAACAAAAGAAAAATGAAACTACACGGCAAATCCTCGTCCCCTACGCTCATTTTGTAACTGCAAAGACTGCTGAATTCCAGCCACCACACACATGTATACTAAGGCCACCATGTTTGTCCTCTCGTTTCTCCTTGAGGTTTCTTGGCCTTTTAAGAGGAGCCATTAATGGAGGGGGGTCAGTAACAGAGGGGCAATGAGAGGCCCCGGTGGGGAGAACCCTCCCCCCTCCTGCGACCGGCAGCAGACACCAGCAGACCTCGGCCGTGGGCACCGTCCCTCCCGTCTACACTGGAGGAAGCAACAGGACCACGAAACGGAGCCCACTCCTGGGAGCAGCGTAGCACGCCCCTCCCACGTGGACCAGGCACCGTGGCTGCTGGGGAGCAAAGGGCAGAGAACCCCGGCTGCAGAGCACGTGACGAGGACGCAGGATGCACCAGAGCTGGGGAAGCCGGAGCCCCTCTCCGAGCGCCCTCCTGCACGCAAGACGGCTCCATCTCCCGAGGCGGCAGCAGCGTCTGATTTGTGGTTTTCATTAAGAAGCTGGCTCGCTTTCTCCTGTGAGCCCATGCAACGAGGAACAATACTTTTGGTACTAACAGGCTAAAACACACCCACCCCAATACCGTTCAAGACATTCATCTCCATGGCTTGCAGACTTTGTCATCATGCAATTCAGAAAAAAATCAGTTTTCGTCTTAGTAAGACAGTATATCGTCATTTAAATTTTAAAACAACTGAATGTTCCGGAGACACTGCCTCTCTTTCCAAAAGGCGTGTATTACACCAGGACTGACCTCCGTGGGGTTTAGTCCCATTAACTGGGATACTGGGCTCATTAATAAATAATCCTAACACTAAATTACCTGTCTTGTAAATTGGTTTGTACAGTTCTAAATAAATAATAGATAGTTCCCTATTATCAGACACCGTGGTGTTTTTGAAGAAAAGCGCAGCTCATAAGACAGCACTGCAATTTTATCTGGGAGCAACTTTCTGCAGCTCACGCCGCAGAGAGCCCTCGTTTCTCGTGCGGACGGTTGCAGCTGGAACGTGTTAGCTGGTCAGCATTGTTGAAAATACTATTAATATATTTAATCTCAGACAAGTATATCGACTATACATCAGTGGCCAAAAAAATCTTCAGCAACTATTAAATGGACAGTTAATGTAATTGTATTTTAAAACACTGAGGTCATATTTAATTTTGAATCGAAACTCTTAAAACACGCTTTCTGGCAAGGACGTAGAGTAATAAAACAACATTAACTACAGAAGAAAATATAAAACTCATATTATTGAAATAAATCTTTTTTTCCAGAGTACTAATATTTGCAAGAAGTAGATTATGAGAAGCAGAAAACATTTGTACTTTTTCAGCAAGTATCGTCACTGGCACTGAAAGAGACCAGGGTTTTCAACTGGAAGGATGAAATCATTCCGAAGACCGGAGTTCACATGCCACTGCCCCTCCCGTTCCGCCCCGAGCTGGCAGCTCTCCCAGCCCCTCTCATCGTCCCTCCAGGGTGCTCAGACTCAGCTCGGCTACACCCTCAGCTCTTCCAAGCAAAACTCCACCATCGAAGGACTCAATTACGTTCCAAAGCAGGAAGTAACCAGGGCTGGGAGAAGTCGAATAAGAAAAAACGGGGGGCTGGAGAGTGCCGGGAAGGGAAGGGGAGAACATATTTTAGCTGCAGAGCCAGCCAAGTAAGATTCCCTTTAGGAGGCACCAGTCTCTACCCAGAGCAAGCTGCAAGTCCAATTTCGTGTGCCTTTTTCCTCCTCTTCACAAACCGATACGGCCCTCTGGGAGGCCGCCATGTCGCTGGCTGGCAGGCGGGTCTCCGGCCCGTAAGCTTTGTGCCTGTACTGGTTCCTGGTCCTCCCCTGGGAGGGGGTGTCACAGGACTTTCTGGCAAAAACAATGCAGCATTTATTTACAGGTGTTCTCCGGCAGCCAGGACAAGGAAGAGGCCCCCGCATGCAAACCCTGCAGCCGGCGGCCGTGTCTGCAAGAGCCCCAGGCCTTCACGTGACCCCTGAAATGCTCCACTTGGTACCTCGGAAGAACAGAGGTGGAGAAAGAGAAGGAGCCGCCCAGTGGGAGTAGTTTCTCAGAGCTCAAAAGCACCATTCCACTAAGACCACTGGCTGTTTCTGTGGCACCTGATGTCCCAGCCTCCCCCTGCACGGGGCCCACCCGGCCCCCAAGGTCAGACCATGGGCGTTTGGGCCACCCCGTTTCGCCAGACCACTCGCACAAGGGAAGTGTCGATGCCCTCTGGGGTCTCCCCTCTCTTTGGAGTTCTAGTCCCAAACCTCCAGCCCCCTCCCCGAACCAGGCCTTCCTCCGAGTACAGCGCACCGACCAACAGGACACTCGCCTGCCACCCTAGGGGTGCCCACGGCCCGCGACACCTGCCGTTCCCGCCTCCATTCAACGCCTAACTCTTCTTAGCTCACACCTGAGTGACCTGGGGATCTTTTGAAAGGAAAAGGATCCTTAGTTGCTCAAGAAAATTAAACTTTCAGAAAGGATAACTTAAAAAGAGGAATTCTCATAAGAAAATATCTTTCAATTGCATATTAATGTTACAGAAGTGGCGTTTTTACCGTTGTAATAGTAAGATATTTGTAAAAATTTTAATTGCAATGAACACACTGTAAAAAGTCTCATAGAGCTGACAGATCTCTGCAAACACAGGCTCTGTGTATTTTTATTCACGTCCGTCCTCCCTTTCTTGTGGGAGGTTAACACCAACTTGTGAAACCATCGGATAAGTGCGGGTGCAAGAATCATCCATCAAAAGTTAAAACCCTCCAGACAACTTCATTCTCCACTGATGCATTAATACTGCGCTGTAAATACATTTGTTTATTTTTGTGCAGTGAAGACTGGATGAAACGTACTCCTCGCCCTGCTGGGCTTTGCCAGGGAGCTGAGTTTACTCCAGACGGCTTACCGTGGTGCCACGTCACTGTCCACGTTGGGAGCCATGGACAGGGGTGCCCACTGACTCTGTGCAGCCACAGCTGAGGCCGGAAGTTCCGTCAGAGCCGGTGCCCATCACAGCAGGTGCACACAGACGCTGCTCCAAAGAGAGACCATCTCCATTTACACACCAGGTGATGTCACGGCTGTCACTTACAGGCCATCTTTATCCTCAGAACGTACTGAGTTTCTTCCTCCTGCCTTCCACGGTAGCCCTGCAGCTCAGGGCTGCAGGAGACATGCTGGGTCCACTCCACGGATGGACCTACAGGACCTCTTTGTTCCACTTGCGTTCCTGTCACTCTACAATGGAGTGCCCCATTTGTCCCCTGGCTCGCACATGTCCCTGCATGAGATTTTCGGGCTGTCCAGGGTCAGCACATGCCTCCAAGGGCCAAACCCAGATCACCATCTATTTCTGTAAATAAAGTCTTACTGGAACTCACCCATGCTCGTTTGTTTAGCAGAGGCAGAGCCGAGTAGTTGGACAGAGATTGTGTGGCCTCCAAAGCCTAAGACATTTCTTCCCCATCTGGTCCTGTACCAGAGCCGGCCGTGGGACCCTGCTCTGGACTCACACTGACCCAGCTTTTCTCCTCTGTCTGGACGCTGCCTCCCTGTCCCTGCAGGTGGTCACCATCTCTCTCAATTCCCTGCCGCCCGATCTAAGCCCTTACTCAAATCCTAATTCGACTCCTAGTTTAGGCACCGCCTCCTCTGCTAATCCTACCTCCAACCAGCTGGGCCCGCATAGCTGGGTGGCACTGAATGATTAAGTCCCTCACATCCTGGCACTGACGTTCACCGAGCACCTGCCATGCGCGGGCCTTGCGCCAGGGGCTCCGCGTGCACCCTCACCGGGTCCCCGTAACGGGACAGGAGCCGAGTATCTGGCTCTGTGTTTACCGATGAGGAAACCAAAGCTGGGAGGAGCGAGTAACTCTCCGAGACAACACAGCTCAAAGTGGCATAGCTTTGACCTCAGTACCTGGGTGGTGGCCTCTCCAACCTGGCTTCGAACACCTCCAGTCAGGGGAGCACACGGACACCGCAGGTCCTCGGATGGAGATCCCCGCTCAAGCTGGAGAAAAACTCAGTTACAGGCTCCCGGGCTCGGGTTCTCTGGGCCTCCGCCTTCGGTTGTCGAGCCTCTCTGCTCCTTCCTCCATGACGTCATTTGAAAACCATAGCCCCAAGGAAACTGTCCTCTCAAAGGCTACTATCGAGCCCCAAGGATCCAAGCTAACGCCTTCCCCATAGGCCCCCAGCCCCCACCTACCCCGGTGAGGGCTTCTGCTGCCCCGGGGACACCGCCCGCGTCTCACCCAGGGCTGCCCGAGGTCCTGTCCACCTCCTAGGCTCGCTCTGACCATGGCTCCGTGTAGACCTACAGGGGACAGACACAGCCCTGCCGCCCTGCATGGCCCCCTGGAAGCTGGTCACCACCTCCAACTGCACAGGCAATACCAGACGCCACTTTCTCCCCCGCTTCCCTATTTACTGCATTCACGACGGCCCCAACATTCTCCTGCCAGTTCTGTTTTGCGGTATCTCTCGTCTCCCTCCCCTTTCGTTGCCACTGCGGACAGTTCCCATCCTCAGCCTGGACAACCACCAGAGCCTTGGAACTGGCCTCTCCACACTCCAGTCACATGCAGAGAACCTGCCAAAACCAGATAAATCTTCCTAAAACCCTGCCCGGTTGAAGTCACCATCCCGCTCGCAAACCTCCCCCCGACTCCTCATCATGCACTCGGAGTCAGATCCAAACCCTGCAACTGGCTGCTCGTCAAGGCCCTCGCGGTCTGGCCCGGGACTCAGGCTCCCTCATGGATAAATCCCCAGCTCCAGGCAACCTGGCCAGCTGGCCCCACCCGGTCCTACACGGTACCTCCCCAGCCGGGACTGCCCTCCCCTAGTCCCCACACCTGGAATGTGGCCTGCTCACCCTGGCCCTGCCAGCTTAAGTCCTTAAGCACGGGGCACCACCCCAACTGCTCTGTTCCTGGCTCAATGGCCTCCGTGAGTAATGGCTGCCCATACCTTTGGACATCCTTGTGACATTCACAGCAAATGGTGACAAGCTTCTAATGACCGATGAGTTGTTCGTGAGTAAGTAAAAATTTCAAGATGAAGGAAGGTGCAGGCAAAGAGATGTTAAGGAATATACTAGAAGATGCTTGAGCATTTACATTGACGTTGACTAAATGTAAAGATTTGGTATGTTCTGTTGCTTTGCCGTACTCGTGCAAAGACTATTGGTGTTATCAATCTACTTCTTTCTGCGTGCTCTAGCAGACATCATAATTGAACTTCTTCAACTGCTTAGGACACACGTAAGCACATACGTGATATGAACGAAGCTTTAGACCATGCTTCTACTGCATGTCTCTTATGTTTTGACCAAAACTTGAAACAGCTGAGAAATGGCTGCTGACCCAGATCCAAAGGACACAGGGGGACTTTTCATGTTTCTCAGCTCTCAGTTCCGCCCAGGGTCCAAGAGACATTCATGGACTTAAGATGCATCTGCATGAGTTTGCTGCTTTTATATGCAGAGACTTAATTTTTAACATCTCTCCATTTATATACCCTACGGCCAACCAAGGCAATGTAAATATCATGCAGTTTCAGACCTATAGTAGCCCATCACCTCTCCCTTCCTGGGCACTGTCCTGCGGGTCGAGCACAGGAACCACCAGCAAGCACAGGGTCTGCCACCCCACGCCGCAGCACCAGGCACCTGGGAGCAGCCTGTCCAGCCTTGGCCAAGCAGACAGAGCCTGCCAAAAGCTAAGCCAAGAATCTTCTCGGCTCTTCCAAGAGAGATGGCCCTTTGCCTGAGAGTATCTTCAAAAGAGCTGGCGTAATCAACCAAGAAAAGAGACCAACACGCCACTATCTTTAAGAAAACATCGTTAATAACTGAGAAAAAGTCAGGAAAGAAAGTATTCACAACTCTCGAGCTATTGCTCTCTTTTTGGTCTCCCTCTTCAAAATTGAACATCTTCTATCATACATGTAATTAAAAAAGCCCAATTTCTATTTTTAAGAATCAAGCTGGAAGACGGGGTGGCCGTGGGCTCAGATCTGAGCTCCCAAGCTCGGAGAAACTGCAAACTGCCCTGGCTCGCCACTGTCAATTAAATATTTCATGGGAAAAAGTGAAATCAAATACATAAACTAGAAATGACTGTGTTGAACATTTTAAGAAACAAAGAATCAAAAAGAGACAAATGTCTTTTTTTTCTAAAACACAAAAAACCACTAATACTTCAGAACATTCCTGAGCTGCAAGGAAACAAGAGATGTCCCCAGGTCTGACACTGGAGACAGCCCTCTCTCCACCAAGGACAGGAGACACGGGCAGGGGGTTCTCCGTCCTCACACTGACTGGGAATGTCATCCTTGCTCCTCAGGTCAGAAATACTGCCAGGAGCCTACTGTTTGCAACACAGTCTCAGCCGCTAAGGAGATAGGAAGATGAACAAAACACAGCCCACCCTCGGCAGCTCGGAACGTCCTCTCTCGGCGTTGCTGACCAAGGATGGGAAGCTGCATCCTTGGGACAAGCCCACGGTGGCGATGCTTCTGTTCTCAGGGGTGGGTCTAAGAAGCCCCGGTTCTGCCTAGATCAGCTGTACCGGAGACGCCCCCGCCGGCTGGAGGCCACAGAGCGAGCACTTTCTAATTTCTCGCTTGGTCTTCCTTAATCATGTCCTTCAAATTCGTGACTTCTGTTTCCTGAAACACCATTTGTTCACGTGATTCCACCCACGCCTGGCATACAGAAGAAAGTGTCATCCATGACAGACAGCCTCCTTACCTTGAAAACTCCTCATCGAATATGAGGTCATTCGGTATGGAATGTCCAGTTTCCTTAAGTGCTAAGTTAGACAGTTGGTATCTCTGATATTTCACTTCCACACTTCCTGTTCTATGTTTACTGTGAAGGTACATCCTCAGTCTTTCAAACCTGTGGTTTGGCTTGCGATTATCTTTCAAATTTTCTTAGAGCAACATTTGTGAAACCATGAATACGTCAAAAAATCGAGTTATTTTCAAGTACGAGTTCTATTGTGGAATCAATGCAGTGCAGGCAGCTTGAAATACCCACCAAGTGTTTGGGAGGGATGTGGCTAATGAACGCACAGTTTGTAGATGGTTTGAGAAGTTCCATTCTAGGGATTTCAATCTTGAAAATGAGCCACGTGGGTGACCTGAGACCAAGGTGGGCAATGATGAGCTGAAAGCTATAGTGGAAGTGAATCCATCTCGACCTATTCGTGAATTAGCAGCAAGCTTTAACGTTACTATTCCAACAATATTGGGCCATTTGAAACAAATCAGGAAGGCAAAGAAGCTGGATAGATGGGTTCCCTCGTGAATCAAACGAGCATCAGAAGAGAAATCATTTCGAAGCATGCCTTTCTTCGCTGTCACGACACAAAGGTGAACCATTTCTACACTGTATTGTTATGCATAATGAAAAATGGATTCTTTTTGACAATCACAAGCATTTGGCACAATGGTTGGATACAGACGAAGTGCCAAAACACAGTCCAAAACTGAATATTCATCAAAAAAAGCTAATGTCATCTGTTTGGTGGTCCAGCGTTGGTATTATCCACTACAGCTTCATGAAACCTGGTCAATCAATGACAGCAGATGTCTACTGCGACCAATGGGACTCGATGAGGATACCTGTGATTAAGCAGCTCAGATTGGTCAACAGAGACGGGCCAATCCTCTTGCAAGACGATGCTCGACCACATGTTGCACAAACAACGCTGCTCAAACTACAGAGGCTGGACTTGGAAACTCTCTGTCATCTACCATATCACCAGACCTTGCACCAACTGACTACCACTTCTTCCAGGCTTTGGATCACTTCTTGCAAGGAAAAATATTCAATTCTCAACAAGCTGTAGAAAATGCCTTTTGCGATTTCACCGCCACTTGCTCTCCAGGCTCCTTTGCTGCTGGCATAAACAAGCTGCTATTAAGATGGCAAAACTGTGTGGCTAGTTTAGGCGCATACTTTGGTTAGTTGTACTGCTTGAGATATAATAAACTTTTGATTCAAATTCAGACATTTCATATTTAATGACCTAGTAACAAAGACAAGGCCTCCTGCCTCCTTTCTTATTTATGCAGAATTATCCTACTGGTCCATCTTGACAGCGCCTTGGAAGCTGATTTAGAGATCCTTGAGTTTTTTTATTTTTATTTTTCTGACACAATTTATTAACAGCATAATTTTTTTTTTAATGAAAAATGTGCTTCTGCTAGCTTATCCATCAGTCTATGTTTCCCAATGTCTGTCTGTTCCCATTGCTCTGGACATTAAGTCTGAAGAGCTGCCACTTTTCTCAGAAGAGATTTAAATAAACTTCTGAAGCCAGAGGAGTAATTTTCTTTATAATTGACATTAAAAAGTAGTATGAACTAGATGAAGGATGGTTGTTAAGCACATCTGCCATTGTGCATTGTCTTAAACTTAAGAATAATCAAGGGCAAACAGGAAGAAAAGGTTTATTAGCCAATCTTTAAAACTAGGGAATTAAATACAGGCACATAAATAAGAATATAAATAGGAACGTTTCTTATTCAATTACACAGAGACACAGGGCAGAGAAAGATGTGGGCATGCAGACAGTGCAACATGAAAATAGCAGAGACTTCACCTGCTGCGAGATCTACCTGCTCATCTCAAGAGCTAACTAATGGCTTCTTCATTAGACTTCTTGTAAGGATCAGGTGTTATTTACATGACTTTCTCTGAATGAGTCCAATGCACAGTCAGGAATTTGAAATTCACTGCTCTGAAAACACCCAGTATTAACTCATTTACTCACTGCACAAGTTGTTTAATGAATTCTTGTTATGTATCATTTAGCTACAGAAAACATGACTGGGGGATGCAGAACAGGGGCTGAGCAGGAGGGATCCCTCCCCATGTGGACCCGGTCCCCGACTGAGGCTCCAGCCAGGAACTGGAAGATAGTGCCCACAGGCTGCTAAGGCGGGCTAGCGGGAGCCAGCAAGGCTGCCGGGGCCAGGCAGGAAGCCCTGACACCACCAGCAAGATCAGTACTTGGTCACCAGTAATCAAATCACAACTGGACACTCCCATCTCATTGTACGCTCCTATTAAAGCTGCTAAGTATGCTTGTTAATCATCACGATTCACACATTTGATATGTAGATGGCATACTTGAAAGTCAGCATATTTATCTGACTTTTAGTCAATCACCTGCTTCCAATTTAGATGACTGACACTGGCTAAATCCCCACACAGAACGTTCTGGAAACCTTCATGTGACATCATTCTTATAGATTTACCAGGAAGGGCACTCACACTTTTCTCACCTGTAATTTCTTCAGCTACTCACGCTACCCTGGAACTCCAGCTTCATGTCCTGGATGCAAATCCTTAGAAAGAGTCCGGTTACTCCAGTAAGTTCTCAGAGACTGAAATTTGGATTTCCCAGGTGACTCTTGCTGTAACTTGTAATTTTTACAGATCCAGGCAAGACATCTAAGCATTCCTAACATTTATATAAGATTGTGCACTTCCGTCTGGCTGGTGGTATTGCCTTGTGAGAAGTTCACTTGTGGCAAACACCAGGACTGGAGAGCGGAATGAAGATCTTGGCGAACTTACTTCCCCTGAATGTCCCCAAAGGAGGCACCGCCTCCTTTCAATTTCAAGGCTCCATTCTGACTCTTTGGTTTTTTCCTTTTCCCTTTCAACAGGAGTAGTTACCACATGTACCTGGTTTGTATTCGTAGACTTAATTAGGTGTTTCTTTTTAAGAACCTGTGATTTCAATACACACAGAAAAGAGCTCCTTTAAGGATTGTCCAAATTAGGGGAGGATTTCGATTTGTGGGAAAAGAAACTTGATCTTACATAGAAAGCTCCAACAAGTTTTCCCATGGCCTGACACCACCCCCAAAGCTGCGAAGATGCCCCCCGACATCTCCATCTATCCTAAATAAAGGTGGAGCTAATCAATATTTCAAACTTCCCCATCAGCCAGCCTAAATCAAGACTCTCTGGCAGTTTGCATGTCCTCGCGATGCCTGATTTATGCACCCGAACCCTCCGACTCACAAATACAATAAAAATGCAGACCAGGGGTGGAAATTTGCAAGTATACTTTCTCATTCCACACTAGGTGAAGTGGCTTAGATAGCTGTCGCTAGCACCAAGGGGTTTATTAATAGGCAAAAATTAATTGTATGTAGACTGAATTAATGAGATGGAAAAACACGCACATTTCAGTGAATACAGCAGGGACCGGCCTCTGCTGAGGCATCCGTAATGAAGTGTCTGGGCCGTGGGATGGGCAGGGAGCAGATACCAGCAAGCCGGGGTCCTTTTGTGATCACGGGGGCTGGAGGTACTGTTACGAAAATACACTGCGAAATGTAAACATCAGGCAACTGTTTTGAGCACAAAGTTGACCCCGATGCGTCTTCTGCAGACTGCCATCTACAGATTTATAAATAAATGATTAGATGTAAAATCTCCAGAGGATTTCCCTTTTCCACAGCAATTACAGGAGCAGATTATTACCGTTCAAGTAGGGTTCCAGGGAAAGTTCCTTGACTGGCAGGAATCACTCACCGCTGTCCTCCTGTCTTAAGTCACCATGACAGGAAATCCAATGTTAGCATGTACCGTGAACATTCTAACAAGCCGAGTCAATATGCACCGAATGAACACGTCCTTGAGTTAAAATATATTACTGTCAATAACAGACTGAATTAAGAAAGTATGAAGTTTCAAATGCGATCAACGTCAGGACGAAGTTTCCCATCTTTCATATCTGCACATTGTTAAAAGCTGCCACGTGTACGGGAGTCCAACATTCACCTGGACGTTTTCTCTTTGGCGGTTCTTGACTAATTTTTTTTAAGTCATTAAAATGTAAGGTAATGAGGCTAATCAAAGAATAAGCGAACAAAAAGCATGAAGTCCAGCACACATTTTTCTTGCCTAAGAGATTCCTTTCTTTCCTGAGTTGCATGGGGAAAAAAAAATTCACCTTTTAGCTTTGGGTCTCAGCCTCATTACAACACCCCCCCCCCAGTAACTCCTACGTGGACACTCACGCGTGGGAACGCTGGGTGTCCAAGACTCCTAGCGGCAAAGCCAACACCACACCCCGCTCTCTTGAACGTTTTCTTTCTTTCTTTCTTTCTTTTTTAAACTGATATGTCGTAGGAACAGATTTTTAAAACTTTATGAAATAACTGAAGATGAACAAGAAACATCGCGGCGGAGACAGTCCCCGCGCGCGCACTCTTGGCTCTCCCGAACGGCGTCTTCGCCACAATCACCGTGCTTTACCAAATCCACACGCCAACGTCCACACGACACTATTAACCAGACCACGTATCTTATCCGGACGTCACCGCTTTTTACAGACACTTCTTAAACATTTCGAATGAAATTTGTAAAAACGATGCTGTTTAAAATGCAATCTTATTATTGCGTGTTTAGATTCACACGGGCACCACCCCAAGCAGGACACAGAGCCGTCCCCTTGCGAGGATGGCCCCCGTGCTGCTCCCTCAAGGTGACATCTTCCCCTCATCCTGGTCCCCCCGGCCACTAGTCTTATCCCCGTCGTCACCAGCTTCTTGTTTAAAGAGTTACGTCAATAAAACCACACCTTCGGGATTAGCTTCCTCTGCTCAGCACAATGCCCTGTAGATCCATCCAAGTCATATCAACAGTTGAGTGGTTTTTTTTTTCCTATTTTTATTAAAAATATTCCATTTTATGGAGGGACCACAGTTCATCTGTCGTCTTCGGACAGACATCTGAGTTGTCTCCGATTCGGGGCAATTACAAGTAAAGCTGCCGTGGACATCCGTGCACAGCTTTTGTGCGGACGGGACCTTTCAGAGCGCAGTTGCTGGGCCACGTGGAACCAGGATGCTCGGCTTTGGAAGCAATCGCTGCGCCGTCTCTCAGAGCAGCTGGGGGTGTGCAGTGGTGTCGCTCTGAGGCTTTGATTTGCGTTTCCCTACTGACTGACGATGATTCCTTTCCGTGTGCTTACTGCCGTACCTACACCCTCCTGAGTGATGGGTCTGTTCAAATCTTTTGCCATTTTCTAAGCAAGATGTTCATTTTCTTACTGTTGAGCTTAGAGTGTCTGTGTTCCGAACGCACCCCTGTGTCAGATGTGGGACTTGCAAGGACAGCGTCCCTCGCGTTAGGAGGAGGGGGTTGGTTCCAGGACCCTGGTACACCAAAACCCGTGCACACTCGAGTCCCACGGTCGGCCCCGAGAACCGTGTGTGTGGAAAGCTGCCCTCTACATACGCCACGCTGATTTTGTACTCTGAATACCGTGTGTTTGATCCTTTTGGTTAAAAAAAATCCGTGTTCGAGTGGACCCTCGGAGTTCAAACTTGAGTTGTTCAAGGGTCCACTGTACTTTCTCCCAGTCTGACTCGTTTCTTCGTCGTCTTCTTACAGGGTCTTTTGCAGAAGTTTAGGAACATACTTTTTTTAAAGTACTGAATATTTTTTAAAGTAATACGTGTTATTGATCCTTCTGGAATTCTCTTATTCTGACAAACTTTCAGGATGGATAATCTCTCTGGGAGCTGAACGGCCGGCCACCTGTGCCGTCTCTCAGCCGAGGCTATCGGGGAACGCGGGAGTCTCTGCAGGAGGCTTTGTCTCTACGGGACGGGAGGCCGGGCGTGCTTCTGAGGCATACCAGGAAAACTTGATTTAAGGAAGACACACACTATGTATCACAAAGGTATGTAAAATGTAATTTACGTTCCAGCTCAAATAAACACTCACGATGCCACTGTAGGGTGGGTTCAGTGATACTGACGTGTATCTGCAGCGTGCAGGTGCCGCAGACACATCCCTCCAGAGACGTTTGAAAAAATTAAAAATAAGCAAAGAAAGAGTCAACAGTCAAAACAACAAATAGGTCTTCCTGGCCAAGAAAGCCCCAGAGAGGAGGACACTTGTCACTGGTCGGGCTACTGAGGACACATTGACTCTTAAAGGTGAAACACCTGCTTGTCACAGGAAACCACGCCCACTGCTCAATCCCAAAGCAAACACATCTCTCACTCCAGAAGAAAACATCCTGGCGTGACCGGGGTTAAAGGGCAGAATATGGATGGATGCCTGCCGGGGAAAAGACTCGGAAAGTTCTATTGCGTGGCCACGAGGCAGAGCGGCAGGGAGGAGAGCCCTGGGATGTTGCCGTCCTGAAAGGTCCAGGTGAGTCCCCCACCGCACCTGGAAGGGAGATGGAGCTGAGGGCTTGTGACTAACAACACAGCCCTGAAGAGGCCTGAGAAGGCTCTGGCCGCTGGGCACGACCTCCCTACACTCGGGTGCTGGCGCTGGGGACAACCGATCTCCAGACGCATCGCTAAGACTTGTTCAGCGTCAGCGAGTTTGTGCTGAAACGTTTTGGTGGGAAGGAACGAGTGGCAACAAGACGTTCCCGGCACACGGCTCCCGCAGCCCTGCCTTCCACGCCCGGGTGTCTCCATGCCTACGGGGAACAGCACAGGTGCCCGGGAGGTGGTGGGTTCTCCTTCAAGCAACTGCCACAATCCACCGCAGCCCCAGGAAGGGTGCTTTCTTACAACACAACTACAGTCCAGCACTGGGGCCCACAACCATGCCGAAGAAATAAAATTTAAACTCGGTCTGGCCTACGTGCCAGTAGCTCTTACCTTGCTTGTCTTGGCTTTCCTCAGCGGGTACAACTCACTAACCTTAATGAAAATCCACAGGAAGTCTACAAGTCGGTTAAAAAAAGACCTCTTCCTTGTTCTGCGATAGCATGTAATCGCTGTCACAAATCGATATGAACGATATGAACGAGGAGAATGCACGAGGTCCGCGGAACGCTGCGCTTGTTTGCTGCCGAACCGCGCCGCGGCCCAGTGGGGACGGTGCCTGCCCTCCTCTCTAAATCGCAGACATTTCCCAGCCTCTACACGTCAACTGCGGGATTAGGATCAGAATGGTGTAACGGAGAATGGAGTGATCTGCTCAGGCACGGCAATTTCGGAAAAATTACTTTTAATTCTGTGACAGTTTTGTATTCCCAGGAAGTACACGGGAGTTCTCTTTGTAACTATAAAAATGACGCGGGGTCTGGCACGCGCGGCGCGTCTGGCTGGAACTCGCCAGGGCGGGCGTTAGGTTTGTTTCCTATAACACAACTAATGTTTGGTTTCAATGCATCGAGCTCAAGTAAGAGGGCTGAAAGTCCTCAATGTGCCAGTGCTGAAAAAAATAAAATCTTTCATTAAAGCATAGAAACGAGCTCGGATTTGCCAGCGACCATATGAGCAACACAGAAATACAACATGGTACCGTCCTGACTTCAAACTTCCAAAGCGACATCCTGTTACTTCACTCAAGATGCTCAACGTTAAGGCAACTGCATTCCTAACACCTTTTGTGCAGCATAGAAATCTCTAAGACATGTGCCAGGGACCGCACGTTTTTGGGCAAACTGCACATTTTTTAAATCATCATAACTACAGTGAAAAAACGAGAAAACTCGTGAGCGGCCCTTAAGGTGTTAAAAGAAACATCTTATAAATATTTTGTTTGCTTTCTTAGTTGTATACATTCCCAATGAAATACACCAACATTTCTCAAACTGGGTGTTGCATTCTCCTGGAAGCCCACAGATGTTCCCATGGGTTTGGGACAAAGATGCTCATGGGTCAAATGACATGGCGAGATGCCATGACACACTCCCTCAAACGGTCACGGAGTAAAGGACCCAGTTCTAACATGGACCAATCCAATCCAGAGTTCCCCAGATCTTGTTTCCAGAACCGCCACACAAGGACTGCATAAAGTTCGGGAAGTAGACACATTAAAGTGCGGAATTTAATCAAACTAAGTTTTCTACACAAACACATTACTGTGAACTGCCTGCTTGTGAGAGCGTATAATAAAATCTTATAATCTTACGACTAACATTTCTTTTCTACTAAGAATGTTATGATTCTCTTTAAGGAGACTTAGCACTCCATTACGGCTCAGCATCACACGCACGAAACGGTCTACGCGCAGCCCACACGCACCGGAGCCGATTCCGCTAACGTGCTCTACCCCACAGGTGTCATTAAAACGTTATGAAGTGGATTGTGCCCCAGGCACTGAGGGTTTGATTACTTTTTTTTTACACACACTTTAGGGTTCAAGATAAGTATCTTGCAGTTTGTCTCCCAGTGTCTCAGTCGAAAGATGTGTTCTCCCAGAAAAGATGCCTGTTTGGTAGGTTGCAAGTCTCTGCCTTGTTCCTGAAGTGACAGGAGGTGACGGACGTCCCACCACAGCCCACCGAGAGGCAGGGCAGCTACGCAAGCCTGGTGGCCCCCTGCCTCTTGCTGGTGGCAGCACTCCGACACCCACTCCTGCTCAGAGCGGGCGGCGGGGCCGGGGTGGCAGAGCCGTAGCGAACGCCCTCCAAGAGCAGCCCGGCAGGGTGTGCGCCTGCAGGAACTAAAGGCACAGAAACAAGGGCAGGCCAATGCCAGCTCCGTCACTGTGAGCTCTGAGACACGGCACTGCACTGTCCCGGGTCCCTCAAACAGTCACCCCAAATCCCTTCTTCCTCCCGCTCAGAATTAAACACAGCAGCTTCCTGCACGGAGCTGTCGCCGCGCGCTTTTCTCGAGCTTCCTCTTCTGGATTTTACGCCAATGCTTGACGATAACGAAGGAGGACCCGGGGCGGGCCTCCGCCGGTACCGCCGGCTTCACATCCACAACCTGTCAAGGTAACTTTATGACCTCACGGCCAGCCGCTGCAATTCCAATAATGACCTGCAGACGCCAAAAGAATCCAAGTTTATCGCCACTCCTGTCACGGCAACCGCCCGGCCCCACCAGGAGCAGCAGTGCTCCATGGCTGGTGGTGACGCAGGTGTCCCGGGAAGCTGGCCTGGCTCTCGGTGGTGCCGGCAGCAGCCAGGGTGGCCTGTGCCTTCCCCCTGCTGGCTCAGGTCTCTGCAGCGGCAGCCCCGATGAGGCAGCGCCTCCACCCAGCAGACAGGAGCGTTTCGGTGGGCGGTGGCAGCTGCAGGAACACACTGACAAGGCCACGACTGGTGTCAGGGCAGAGACCAGGAGTCGGGCACTGTGTTGAGACTGCGTGTCAGGCGGGGCCTGGGGAAGAGAGGCGCAGGCCACCAGGAGACTGCGTGGAACCACAGGTCCTTGATGTCAGCTGACGTGCGGGTTTTCTTTTCCTCACCACCAGATCTGGGCCCTGCTCGGCAACTTGCCACGGCTTCCCTTCCAGAGGAACAGAGAGACGAGTATGGCTGCAGAATCCCGAGGCTGGCTCTTCTTTCCTGTACCGAGATCAGTAGAGAAGTCAGGGATTTGCTGATTTACGGGGTAACCTTGGGAACCAAGAAAACCTAACACGTGTAGCATAGCCCAGCTCAGGTCGATCCAGAAAGAAAATGGTGTACATAAAATTGTCAAAAATGATTACAAATAGGCCAGGTGTGGTGGCTCATGCCTGTAATCTCAGTGACTCAAGAGGCTGAAGCAGGAGGATCACTGAGGCCAGGAGTTCAAGACCAGCCTGGGCAACGTAGCAAGACCCTGTCTCTAAAAGTAAAGAAAAAAAAAAAAATGAGCCAGCCATGGTGGTGCACACCTATGATCCCAGCTACCTGGGAGGCTGAGGCAGGAGAATCACTTCAGTCCGGGAATTCAAGGCTATTATGAGCTATGATTGGGCCTTTGTATTCCAGCCTGGGTGACACAGTGGGACTCTGTCACTAAACAAAGATTCAATAAAAATTAAAAATTATAAATAGGAAATTATAAGTCACAAGGGCAAAATGCAAAGCAAACACCATAATCTTGAAAAATACATGGGCGTGGAACGTGTTTTAAAAAATATGTGTTTCACATACAGCATCTCCCGTCAATCCGTGCCACAAAGCTCTGTTTCCCCTGGACCAGCAGAGACCACACACCACGTCCATTGGCCACTTCGTCCTTGGGCAGTTATCCTGGCACGGCAATGGCGGGAATGGCTTTGGTACCTCGACTCGCTACTGGCGAGAGAGTCACCATTTCAGACTCACCAAGACGAGGACCTTGAGGACTCCGATTAATGACTCTACTTTTTCAATGCTTTTATCCAAAAGACAAACACACTCTTGACGGCCACTATCCGTTCCTTACTGTCCGCTGCTACACAGAACGCGTTTGCTGTGCTGGAACCGTGCAGTGCTGTGTGAGACCACCTCACTTCCTCGCTCCGAATGCATGCAACTGTCTGCGTATTCGCCAAGAAATTCCCAGTGAGACAGAAAATTTCATTCCTCGTGTGCTTCTTCTGCAGAAGAGTCATTCTTATTGGTTTCTTTTATTTAAAAGAACCTATTTATCCATTTAAAAGTGATTATAATTATCAAATGGTTATTTCCCGTTAAACAGAACGTAACTCCAGCTGCTGGCAACAGCACGTACAGAGCCTGACGTGGCCGGGTCCCTCCCCAACGCGCCGTCGTGCTGACCCAGCCACTTCCACGGGGACCTTCGCAGACAGCGTCGTGCAGAGGGAGGAGGGCCTCTCTTCCCGGAGACATCCTCCGGGCCCGGGAAGTCCTCCCCTCCAGGCAGCCCCAACCCTCAGCCCCCACCGTCCCTCACACGTGCTCACGTGTGTCGGGCCACGGTGACTCAGCGATGCCGCGGGGCCGGGATCTCGCAGAGGCTACAACAGAGCAGTGCCTGCCCCTGAAACCCACTGAGTCTCTCTCGGCTCCAGGGAAGGGGACCGGCAGGGCGTGGCGAGGAGAGCGGCGCTGGCTGCGGCAGGGAAACGGTGTCCCCCTCCCCCGGACATTCCGCCAGCCTGACACTGCTGTCCCCTCAGACACCACCGTCCTTCATCCTGCTCTGACGCGGGCCGCCCTTCCTCTTCCCTGATGCTCTTGTCCTAGGGGATAGTGGCAGTGGCCAAGAGCTGGCCGGGTCTCAAGTCCCCCCTCTGACCTGTACTGATCCCACCCGTGTGCCGGTTGGTCCCACAGGCCTCAGGAAGAGCAGGCCCAACACTGGAGCCGCTGTCCCCACCACTCCCGGCCGGTCTCCTGCCATTAACCATTCTGACGGGGACTCGGTACTGCTCGCATGCGCCGGCCCCTCCTGCCAGCCCTGCTGCGGCCCCCTCTCCGCCTTCCCATGTGATCACAACACGCTTGTTTTCGACCCCAGCTCTCTCTTGAACCTGTCCACTGCTGGACATCACTAGTGTCACCGCCTGTCGACTAGCCCAAACTCCCCTATTTCCTGCTCAGACCACTATGACGGTCCAGTAACTGTCCGGCCTCCCCAAATCCAATGCGTTCCCCACGCTCCAGCCAGGGTGATGGGGCTAAAGCCAAAACCCCATCGCCATGGCCCTTGGCTTCTCCATCCGAACAGCATCCCAGTGCCCTCACGAGCCTCAGTGCGTGGGTCCCTTTCTCCCACCTGGCCCTCGCTGTGCTCCACCCTGCTATGCCGCACAGAGCTCACAGGTCCTCGTCCAGACGTCCCGGGTGTACCATGAGGTCCCACGTCACACACACTGGAGACCTTGCGCATGCCCTTCACGCGGCTCAGATCTCACTCAAAGGCCGCTTCTCAAGGAGGCCTCCTCTGCCTCCTGGTACAGGTTCTCACGACGCCTGGTACTTTTCCTGGGCGGTACATCCCTCAGCCACAGTTGGGAACTTCCTTGTTCACTAGATCTCTCACATCACCCTCCTCCATAGGACTCTGGATTCCAGGCAGGCAGGGAGACCCATCTTCATCCCCCACTGCTGTGTTTCTAGCGTGGATCCCAACACGCACGCACGCCAAGAAAGACGCGGCCCATGGAGTACCTATGAAATGAGATCGTTCAGGACAGAGCCCAGGGGGTGCTAACCTGGGGCATCCCAGCTGCTCGAACGGCCCCGTGACTGGTGTCACGAGAGGACTAAAGCCACCGAGGTTTTCCCAGGCTTCCTAGAAAATTGTCTAACTTTTATTTTTATTTTGGAAACTTTTTTCACCTTCCAGGATTGCATTCTGTTTCGGCATCTGGGTAACTAAAGAGAAACCCACCTGCGTTTCCACCGAGCCCTGCTCCCAAAACCAAGCACGGGGCCATATGGCAAAGGATGCTCAGAGGCTAGACAAGCCAGCAACGGGGCGGACTCCAGCCACACGGGGCAAACCCGGCAGACCCTGAAAGACGACAACCGATTCGCGGCAGGCATCCAGTTCCCACCCCAACACGTGGGGCTTTGAAACGTCACCACCCTAGTAGCATAGCTTCAAAATGACAGTCATTGTGGAGTTTATGCGTATTTTAAGGAATTAGTAGCCTCAGAATTGGAGTAAAAAAAACATTTGAGTAGTTACTAAATTGGATGACTTTGGTCCCCAAAGCAGTATGCTTTAACATCTTATGACGACATCAAAGAACTCTTGCATTTAGTTTAATTAAAAAAGGAGAGCAGAGACAACTTCACCTGTATTAAAGACGGTCAAGTCAGAGGAATCGGGGCACTGCCCTCCCACACAGCCAGACGGCTGCTGTGCATGCAGGTCCCAAGCATTTAAAGTTCCGCTGATCTTTAACCCCAGACAGAAGCAACCACACTGCTGCTTTAAATCAATACTTTAAAATATTTAGCAGAAGACTTATACGTAAAGGATTAGGTTTAGCAAAAAGGTCCAACTTTTTCCACAAGCTTCTGTTGAGATTTTAACATAAATCATATTTAGTAAACGTATTTAAATTCACATTAAATGTCACACAAAACCTGATTTCATATAGAGCGGGTGTCCAAAAATTTACATATCCCATTAGACTTTCGCTTTTCCCACTAATTTGAAAATATACAGTGGTGATTTCTTCAACTAACAAATCCAGCCCAAGAGAACTTGTACCCTCTGCCCTGGCTTCAAGCCGATCTGGGATGGAACCACGGGGCTGGCCCGTGGACCTTGCCCACCTCCCCCAGGATGCAACAGAAGACCAAGGCAGGGGTGGCTGTCAGCCTGGCCTGGGGCTGACAAGCATGTCGGCTGGGCTCACCAGTGAGGAAGACAAAGAACCTGAAGTTTGGGGTGGAGGGCGTCTGACATGTGAAATCCCCGTGGCAGAGAAACGCTCCATGCTCCCTGGAGGGAGACAGAGGTGGGCAGGGCTGAGAGAAGAGTGAGGTTTTGTTTGCTTGTTTTTAACATGAAAGGACTTTTTGTTCTCCTAGATCAGGATGTGAGATTTCAGCCCAGCTTTGAGAAACTGGTGGGCCATAGAGCAGGAGCAGACGGCGACAACTCTGGGCCAGGGTGCAAGAGGAAACAGCAGCACAGGGGCTGCTCCTCTCGGGGACGAAGCACCGGTCCCTGAGAGGGGCAGAGACCGCCCTGCAGGGCCTGGTGACCCCCACCTTGGGGCCGAATCTGAATGTCCACCCTGTAGGAGTGAAGGAAGCTGTCCCGAGGAACCACAGCTCCACACCCATCATGTTAATTCCTAAGACGACATGAGCTGGGACCAGACTGCAAGTGCCCCCAAGCGCTGCCGGAGGAAGGAAACACCTCCCAGGCAACACGCCATTTCTACATGCAATTTTTCAATGTAATAATATGGCATAAAATAAAAAATAACTAGACACACAAGGAGATAAGACAACAAGAACAAAAACCAGCAGGAGCAGAGGCTAAAAATAGATCGCAGGGATTCCAGATGCCGGATTGTAAAATAACTGTGCTTTGCTACACTGAAGTAGAAAAAGACCAAACTGCAAAATTCAAAAAAGGATTGTGCAGTATTTTCAAAAATGAAAATACTAGAATTGAGAAATAAATTACTGAAATAATATATTCCGTGAATGGCACATTGGGCATAGAAAGGAAAATTAGTGAACTGTTAGAAGAAATATATGCAATGGATCAGAGAGATACAAAATAATGGGAAATAGTGGAGAACGAGAGACTTGGCAGACACAGTGACGAGCGCCAGCCCTGTGACGGGCTCACACAGGGAGACGTGAGAGAATGATGCCAAAGCAATATGTGAAGAGATAAGAGATGAAAATGTTCTACAACCACTGAAAGACATCAAGCTATTGATTCAGGAAGCCCTATGATTTCAAAGCAGGATAAAAAAAAAAAGATGTCTACACCTAGTCAAATCTCAATCTAGAGAAAAGACATTACTTCGAAGAAGTCACAATTACAGTGTCAGGGAAGGGCACAGTAACTCTCCGAATTCTGAACAAAGTAACCGCAAACCTAGAACTGTAGCCCAAGGAAAAGTATTAAAGATAAAATTAAGATATTTTTAGTCTATTTGCTCTAATGATAGTTTCCTTGGCTGTGTAAAAGCTTTTTAATTTGATCAGATCCCATCTGTTTATATTTGTTGCTGCGGTAATTGCTTTGGGGGTCTTCTTCAAGAATTCTTTGCCTAGGCCAATGTCTGAAAGGGTTTTCCCAACATCTTCTTCTAGGATTCTTAAGGTTTCATGCCTTAGGTTTAAGTCTGTTATCCATCTTGAGTGGATTTTTGTGAGAGGTGAGAGGTAGGGATCCAGATTCATTCTTCTGCATGTAGCTATCCAGTTTTCCCAGTACCATTTATTGAAAAGAGATTCTTTTCCCCAATGTATATTTTTGTCTGCTTTATCAAAGATTAGGTTACCATATGCAGATGGTTTCATCTCTGGAATCTCAGTCCTGTTCCAAAGATCGATGCCTCTGTTCTTGTGCCAGTCCCAGGCTGATTTAATTATTATTGCTTTATAGTACAGCTTGAAGTCAGGAACAGAATTGGGAGAAAATATTTGATCTCTACACTTCCGATAAAGGTCTGATAACAAGAATCTATCTAGAACTCAAAAGAATTAATAAGAAAAAATCAAACAACCCCATCAAGAAATAGGCAATGGAAATGAACAGAAACTCTTCCAAAGAAGACAGAATAATGGCCAGCAAACACATAAAAAAAGTTCAACATCTCTAATCATTAGAGAAATGCAAATCAAAACCACAATGAGATATCACCTAACCCCAGTGTGATTGGCCTCTATCAAAAAATCCCCAAACAACAAATGCTGGCGAGGATGTGGAGAGACAGGAACACTCTTACACTGCTGGTGGGACTGCAAATTAGTGCAACCTTTGTGGAAAAGAATTTGGAGATACCTCAAAGAGCTAAAAATAGAAATACCATTCAACCCAGCAATAGCATTATTAGGCATCTACCCAAAACAGCATAAGACATTCTATAATAAAGACATCTGCTCCCGAATGTTTATGGCAGCACAATTCACTATTGCAAGGATGTGGAAACAGCCCAGGTGTCCGTCAATTCATAAGTGGATTATTAAAGTTTGGTATATGTTTACAATGGAATATTACTCAATTCTAAGAAACGACAGTGAGCTAGCACTGCCTATATTATCCTGGATTGAGCTTAAGCCAATATCCAAAGTGAGGTGACACAAGATCGGAAAAATGGGCTCCACATGTACTTGCCATCAAATTGGTACTGACTAACACTTAGGGGCTCAAATGGTGGTGGTGTTCACCAGGGATTCAGGATTTGGGGGGTAGTGGTGAGCATTGTGGAGGAGAAGGGCATAGCTCTAACCCTTGCTAGGAGGAGGCAAAGATATAAAATGCAACCAAAATGTTTGTACTCTCATATTTTCTTGAAATAAAAAAAAAAGATTTTTTTGGGGAGAACCCCAAAACAGAATTCCACAGTGGCAATCCCACATAAAAGAAAATACTTAAGGGTAATAGTGTGCTAATAAATGTTTAATTGACCTTCTAGACTAAGTATGCATGTGCGTGTCCATTTTTTAAAAACAAGTTTTACCGATATAAAGGACGTGAAACACAGTTTACAAATAGTAAAATAATCAATACTTTTTATTATAAATTCCATATAGCCAACCAATTCTCAGAGTGTTTTTGTTGGTATTTGCAAACTCTTGTATATGTAGCCAACCTGCAGTTGCAACTGACAAACATGTATTTCTGCATAAATGCTAACAAGATGAAGGTGAAGCAGCTGAAGATGTCAGAACTTCACGTGTTTGTCAATGACATGAGTGACTTCTTTGCAGAATCAGATAATTTTAACTACTGGAAGAACGGTTAAATTTTTTGTGCTGTTCAAAATGTAAGGATACATACATGATGCTCTTTAAAATTAATGAGCATTAGTGACATCTTCATCATCACATTCTTAACTATAGACCAGTGGTTGGCAAATCTTTTCTCAAAGGGCCAGCTAGTATAAATATTTCACATTTTATGGGTCATATAGTCTCAGTCACAACAACTGGACCACTAGTGAGGTGTGAGAGCAGCCACAGATAAGACACAAACAGATGGGTGTGGGCCCTGTTACCATAAAACTTTATCAGAAAAAATAAGATGTTCAGCCCCAGGCCATAGTTTACAGATCTTGGCCTACATAATCAAATAAATAAAGCTCCAAATAATAGCATTTGCTAATTTTTGTTGTTTAAATACCCCTACTAGGGCTGACTTCAAGCTACCAATGTGATAGTATTGAGTGTACAGATGACAAGATTCTCCGTAGTACACCATCATAACAATGGCCTCAAAGGCAGGTATAGCAGTTAAATTAATAATTGGAAGGGATGAATTTTGAGTATGTGTTACCTTTCCAAATGTAATGTATTTAACTATAAATGTATATAATTTTTAGTAATGAGTGTTTTACAACCAGCTCATAAAATTCTTGTAACTTAAAAAATTGCCTCTTCTAAGGCACTATGGGCTGGCATTAGCTTTCCACTGCTTAAGAGCTATTCTTCAGGCAGAAGGAAAACTATCATGGAAGGAAAGTTAGAGGTACAGAAAGGATGAAAAGAAAAAAAGTGGTAAATCTCTGTGTAAATCAAATGAATATAGACTGCATTAAACAATATTTTAAAGTCAGGTATATTTAGGTAAATTTTATATACTATAAAATTCACCCTTTACAGATGTACAGTCTGATGAGTACTGACGTATGCAGTTATATAACCACCATAGCAATTGAGGTACTCATTCCTGAGAGAGCTTTGATAGTTTATCTTTGAATGATTCTGTCCATTTCGTCTAATTTATCACATTTATTGGCATAATTGCTTATATTATTTCCTTCTTAATCTGTCTGTAGGATCTGTACTGATTTCCCCTTTTGATACACATTTGGGTAATCTGTGTGTCTCTGTCTCAGTCTGATTAGAATTTTATCATTTTCATTGATTTCTTCAAAATTGAAAGAAGCTATTGGTTTCTTTGATTTTCCATATTTTTTTTTGTTTCCAATTTCATTAATCTCTATTCTTTATTATAGCCTTTCTTCTACTTGGTTTGGGTTTAAATTTTCTCTTCTCTTTGTAGTTTCTTATGTTGAAAGCTAGATCAAGGGTTGGCAAATTATGGTCATGGCAAGAATATTTTCAAAGAAAAGATTTTGAAATTCAAAGAAAGAAAGGATTTTCAAAAAAATGAGAAAGTTGAGAAAACACCAATTCAGTACCACCTGAAGTGGAATCTGCTAAGATGTGTTAGAAGTGATGGTTGTAAAAAATGCGTAAAGTAGAAAAAGGATTAGATGGACAAATTGACAAAGCTTATGAAAACATAAGGTTTATGGTTATTTATTACATTATCTACTAGCAGGTACTCTGCAGAAAATATTTGAATCTATCATGTGTTATTTAAAGAATGTAATCAACAGTGTCCTTCATTTGTACTCATGGACTCAACCATAATCAGTTCTGTGAAATTTCATCAGCAGCTAAGGCTGGATTATCCTGACATACACTATCACAAAACACTTCAATGGATTAGCAGTGGTGGTAAGGTTTTATTATAATTTTTATAGTTCAGGGTTGATATCGAAATTTTTCTAAATCAGAAGAACTTCTTTTGACTATTTCTATCAAATACTAAATAGCTTTGTAAATCAGCTTTTGCTGCAGACCTGTAATTTTTTAATAAATTCAACCTAAACTTACAAGGCAAAACAGTTCTTATATGCTTAAAATGCAGTAAAGTAATTATGAAAATAAGTAACATTTGAGTCATAAGAAATGTCAAGTTGCTTCATATGCTTCCCAAAATCTCTATTCCCACAAATTACAGGGGATATAATTTCTGAGCAAAAACCTACTGTTCTAGTAGGTTTTTTTTGGGGGGGGGTAGGGGAAGGAGAGGAAATCCCAAAGCAAGTACAAAGGAAATTTCCATATTTCAAAATCTTAACTGTACAACTAAAAGACTTCCACCCAATCTTTAATTGGAAATTATTAGTTTTCAGTGTAGTATCATGCTAAAGGGAAAACATCAGAGAAGAATCTACTAGAATTTTATAAATGCCTTCTAAGTAATAACAATGCTCAAATAAAATTATATGTCTGTGGATGGATATAGAGAAAATTTATGAAATAGAAAAACAAGAGAAAAGCAATAAAACCAGAAGTGTGATCTTTGGGAAGATGAATAAAATTGATAAACATCTAGCTGAAAGACTGATCATGAATAAAGGATACTGAAGCTGGGTGCAGTGGGAGGCTGAGGCGGGAAGATGACGTGAGTTCAGGAGTTTGAGGCCAGCCTGGGCAACATAGAGCCAATCTCTTGAAAAACAGGGGGATGGGGAGGAAGGGGAAAAAAAGAGATTGAATTCTTGCTCCCTAAAGCATAAAGAATAAGATATGTCTGTCTTATCGCTTATATTTAACATTGTAGTGAAGTTCCTAGCCAGAGTGATTAGTCAAATAGAGTTGATTTAAAAAAACATCAAAAATTGGGAAACCTGACATGTCCTACAATTTAAAAATGTTCTTATAAAGAAAAGTGCTAGCCAATATGCTTTCAGCAGTATGCTCCAATAAACATTTAAGGATACACTGAAGATTGATAAATGCATACTATTTACAACAGATCATATATGTTTAAATATATCACCTACCTAATAAGATCTACAAAACATGTGTGAGACCTCTGTAGGAAAAAGCTATGGATTGAGAAAAATTAAGATAACCTTAATAAATGGAAAAATACAACATGTTCACTGATTTGACTTAAAATTGTGAAGATGCCAGTTCTCAAAGCAACTTATAGAGTTAATCAAATCTCAATTCAAAAAGAAAGAATTGTTTTAATTACTCTGAAATGTGACAAACTGATTCTGAAACTTATATGCTAACGGAGGCGTCTTGGCCAAGAATAATCAAGACAGCTGTAAAAAGAAGAAATGAAGCACGTTCTCTTTTAGACATAAAAATTTGTTATAAAGCTACAATAATTAAGATAGTGTGGGATGGGGGAAGAAAAAACAAATAGGCTACTAAATAGGACAGACAACTTAGGAGCAGACTCATTTACTTTGTGACGAAGGGGTCACTGCACAGATGTGGGAGGGAGTGGACGTCCCGAGGGAACGAATAAACGAGCATTTAGATGTGGCCTATACCTTATGCTATAAACCAAAACGACAAAAAACAAAAGCAACTGCAACTGTACCGTAGCTCTAAACGTGACAGCAAATAACTAACTTCTAGAACAGGAATAAGCAAAACGACAGTCTGTAGACCAACTCTGCTAAGAATGGTTTTTACAATCCTAACGGTTATTAAAAAAATAGATGAATCTGTAACAGAGATCCGATGTGGCCCACAAAGTCTAAAGTATTAACTATTTAGTCCTTTACAGAAAAAGTTTGCCAACCTCTGTTCTAGAAAACATAGGAGGATATCTTCATGCTCTCATGGGGGAGAAAAGACTTCTTAAGCACGACAAAATATACTAATCATAAACAAAAAGATTGATAAAATCCTAAATACCTTAATATTAAAATCTTCTGATCAGACAGACAACTAAAAGAATGAAAGGCAGGCCACAGAGTGGAGATATTTTCAACATACATGGCCAAAGGATTGACATCCAGGATATATAAAGAACTCCTATATACAACAGTAAAAGAGAACCCAATAGGAAAATAGATGAAAGTCACGTACAGACACTTCAAAAAAGAACAAATACAAACGGCAAATAGCCACATGAAAATATGTTCAATCACATTAGTCGTTCCAGAAATGTAAACTAAAACCACAACGAGATCGATGAACACGAACACAAGAAGGGCTAAAGCTAAGCAGCTTATAATGACAAACTTCGCCACCAGCGTGGAGCAATAGGAAATCTCAGAAACTGCTGATGGGAGTTAAACTGATTTAACCACATTGGGAAACTGTTTGGCGTTACCTGCAAAAGGCAATTATACCTACGCTCACGACCAGCAACTCCAGTGCTTGGACACGCCCAACAGAAATGCACACATATGTGCACCAGGAGACATCCAGGACTGATCACAGGGGCGTCACTAGTAATAGCAAGAGAATTGCAACCACCAAATGTCCATGAACAGTGAAAGAGAGACTGTGACAGACTCACACGACAGACTACCACACAACAAAGAAAACGAACAAACTATGGTGACATGCAACTGGATGGTTGAGTCTTACAACCGTAATATCGAATAAAAGCATGAAACGAAGGAATATATGACATACATAATATACAATTTATTTTATAAGCAGTTAACAAAAATACACAAGCAAAACAAAACCACGGTGTTGAGGGATGCATGCTTAGGTGATAAAACTACATAATGACAAACCAGAAACTGATCACCAGAAAAATCAGACTAGGGGTTTCCTCTGGGACACGCAGCACAAAACAATCGAAGGGTGTACAAAGTAGGCTCCTGAGGAGCTGCCCCGAGTTACTTTCTGATTTGCACTGTGGTTACACAAATATTCATTGTGTGCCCTTCCCTCCACGTGTATTATCTTCATAGCAACAAGAATGATTAAAGAGAGTGAGTGACACTTCAAAAATCTGATTCCCAAGAGAGTACAGATACAACCTCAGAAATTAGGTACACTGTGGCAATATTATAGTCAAAGTGTGTCTCGGTCACTGTAGGCTTAGGCTACTTTCAACATAGGATGGTTTTCAGTAAATCACAAATGTTTCTCAGTTGCAGGGATTGATCCAAGAACTTCAGGAATCATCTATTAATTAACATCTTATGTTTCATAAGTAGCGAACACGAGGAACACAGACTTCTAGAACAGTTCAGGTAGGCATATCACGACAATAGTATCACTGCTCTTAGCATTACTATCTAGATTCTGGTCAATGAATGACAAAGAATAGACATATATATTAGGAAGCAAAAGCCAAATTGTCATTATTTCCAGATATTTGAGAAAATTGAAGAGAACTGATGTTAGAGTAAGAAAACTCAGCAGAATGGCAAAAGACAAGATTCAATAGCTTTTCCATATGTTGGCAATAACCAATTAGTAATTTCAATGAGTTAAAAACCTCATTTATAAACATTAAAAAATATATGCGACTAATCTTAACAAAAAATATAAAAGAATTTTATGAGTAAAAGTATAAAATTTTATGAAGGACATAAAAGCAAGTACTGAATAGGTGAAAAAACACAGCATGTTCCTGGAGAGAAAAATATCAGGAAGATGAAAATTTTCTCAATATTAACATAAAAACACATCGTGATCCCAAATTAACGTAGTGAACATACTCCAAATCACAATTATAACTGGATTTTTAAAAAGTAAAAGGGGGCAAGTGGATTCTAAAATCATGTAAAAAGGAATACATGAGCAAGAACACTTAAATAGATTTTTTCATTACTTTATTTTAAAAGCGTCTTTCAAATACTTCAAACCTAAAGAAAAGTTATCCGAGAACGCGGAATGTTTATATATTCTTTACCCAGATTCCCGTTTTTATCATCTTGCTACTATTTTATGTCTCCCTCTCCCCTTACATACGTTATGATTTAATTCCGTGTGAACCATTTAAGAGTTGATTGGGTACACCATGCATCTTACTTCCTAAGGAAAGGATATTCTCTTAGGTAACCACAGCGAATTGAGGAAACAGACACAACTCTCTTATCTACCACACAACCCATGACCAGTTTCATCAACTGCCCCATTCTCTCTCTTCTGCCACTCGTTTGTCCTCTAGTCCAGAATCACACGTATCGTTGTCACACGTGTAGTGGTCACGTTTCTCTAGGCTCCCTTAAGAGCTGGAACGGTTTCGCAGCTTTTGTCTTTCATGACATTAACATCGTTTAAAGATAAAATTTACATAAAGTAAAACTTGCCCTTCTTAGCGTATAGTCCTATGAGTTTGGACAAATGCTTACCATCGTGACCGCCACCGAGATCAAGTGTCGACAGTTCCATCACCCTGATGACCCCCTTGTGGCCCTTACAGTCAGCCTCTTCCCCCTCAATCCCATCTGCCTGGACACCACCAACCTGCTTCCTGTCCCAGTGATTTTGCATTTTCCAGTAAGTCGCAAAAGTAGAATGACGACGTGTCTTCTTTCACTTGCAAACACGTGCTTTTGTAATTCATTCATGTTGTATGTACACACGGCTCATTCCTTTCTTAGTGATGATTTGAACTGCATGATATGGATGTAACACAGGTTTATTCCATTCCCCAGTTGAGGAAATTGAGGGTGAGGTTTTGGGAGATTCTCAGTAAAGCCACTGGAGTATACATATATGTGTGTGTTTCTAAGTTTCCATTGAGCTTAGGTGAACATTTAAGAGTCAAATTTCTGGGTCATACAGTGAGTGAGGTTTCACTTAATTAAAAAAAAAAACCCTGCCAGCTAGAACTTAGCATTTCCGTAAGCACCGTATGAATTCCAGTTCTGGGCACCTTCACCAGCACTTGGTATCGTCAGTGCATTTTAGCCATTTGAATTAATATTTAGTGGTGTCTCATTTTGGTTTTAATTTTAATGGGCATAAGGGCTAAGATGTTGAGCATGTTTTCATATGCCTATCTTCCATTGACCTGTATTCTTTGGTAAAGTACCTGCTCACATGTTTTAACATTGGCCTTTCCGCCTCCCCTAATTCTCATTTTGTATCCTTCCTCCCCATCTTCATTATCGTTCTTCTCATTCTAGGCTCATTTTGTATCTTCCCTGTCCCAGTCCTGGAATCTGCCATTTCTTCAGGTTCCATGAGATCCTTTCAGGGGTGTGTGGTATTTTGGAATTAAGACTGGGAACTAGGTTTGTTGGTCACTGGGTTATTACTGCTTCCAGGCCTTTCAGTAGATGGAGCTGGAAGAAGTGTGTATACATGCGTGTATTTTAGAAATAAGGAGCTCGTACCATTAGCACCAATTCCCATTCAGCTCCCCAACTTCTTCCTTGCTGTCTCCCACTCCCCAAAATATCAATGTACTTAGTCATGTGCTCAACTAACAGACATATAATTTCATACTATGAAAAATAAAGTTATTAATATTTACAGTTTCCCCTGTACAACTGAGTACATATCACCAGAGTATAGTGTGTAGAAGTTACTTGCATTAGTTCTTTTTCTTTCCCTCTTACATGATTATGATATTCATTTGCAACATAGTTAAGAAATTTCCTAACATTGAACTCTCCTTGCATTCCTGGGCATAAACTTCAGTACTATTAGTATCAGTGAGGTGTTGGAATCTGTTTGCTAATGTTTTATTATCTAGACTTCTGCACCAATATTCCTATGTTATCCTAGCTTTTATCTTATCACATCATCTTTATTAGGTTTAGGTTTCAATGTTATATTTGCTTCATAAAAAATACAGGAAGTTTCCCTTTACTTCTTATGCTTTTAAACAATTTATATAATGCTAGGATCAATCTGCATAAGAGGTTCAATAGTATTCCCCTGTGAAAATAACTGGGCCTGGTACTGGTTTTGTAAGGTAGTTCCTTCAAAATGTTCTTTATTTCTTCTACGTAAATTGGCTTAGTTGAGCTATCTCTACTGGGGTTAACTTTGGTAAAACTGGTATTTTCTTGATTATGCACTTCAAATATGTTCATATTTACAAACTAGTCTCTTGTGCTTTTTAAAAACTTCTGTATCACATTTGTCGGGTGTTGGGCGG